>CM067175.1:3241618-3252410 GCA_034093135.1 Erigeron breviscapus
CATTCACTCCTTCCTGTGGGAAGGTTTTATCATTCACTCCTTCCTGTGGGAAGGTTTTATCATTCACTCCTTCCTGTGGGAAGGTTTTATCATTCACTCCTTCCTGTGGGAAGGTTTTATCATTCACTCCTTCCTGTGGGAAGGTTTTATCATTCACTCCTTCCTGTGGGAAGGTTTTATCATTCACTCCTTCCTGTGGGAAGGTTTTATCATTCACTCCTTCCTGTGGGAAGGTTTTATCATTCACTCCTTCCTGTGGGAAGGTTTTATCATTCACTCCTTCCTGTGGGAAGGTTTTATCATTCACTCCTTCCTGTGGGAAGGTTTTATCATTCACTCCTTCCTGTGGGAAGGTTTTATCATTCACTCCTTCCTGTGGGAAGGTTTTATCATTCACTCCTTCCTGTGGGAAGGTTTTATCATTCACTCCTTCCTGTGGGAAGGTTTTATCATTCACTCCTTCCTGTGGGAAGGTTTTATCATTCACTCCTTCCTGTGGGAAGGTTTTATCATTCACTCCTTCCTGTGGGAAGGTTTTATCATTCACTCCTTCCTGTGGGAAGGTTTTATCATTCACTCCTTCCTGTGGGAAGGTTTTATCATTCACTCCTTCCTGTGGGAAGGTTTTATCATTCACTCCTTCCTGTGGGAAGGTTTTATCATTCACTCCTTCCTGTGGGAAGGTTTTATCATTCACTCCTTCCTGTGGGAAGGTTTCACTCCTTCCTGTGGGAAGGTTTTATCATTCACTCCTTCCTGTGGGAAGGTTTTATCATTCACTCCTTCCTGTGGGAAGGTTTCACTCCTTCCTGTGGGAAGGTTTTATCATTCACTCCTTCCTGTGGGAAGGTTTTATCATTCACTCCTTCCTGTGGGAAGGTTTTATCATTCACTCCTTCCTGTGGGAAGGTTTCACTCTTTTAAATCACGAGACATGCTTCATGCATTTTATATTCCTCATGGAATCTCAATATTAAACGAGCTCTATTCATATATTCTTTAGACGCAAATCAAATATCTTATCTTGCCAGACTTTCAATAGATCAATAGTTGCTTCCACCATATCAATATAATGTATGTTCAACAATCTATGTGCCATACTTCAATTCAATATTTGAACATAAACCGATTTACATCATATAATTTATGCACTTTCAAGTGTTTGGACTTCATGTCCCAAAATATTAGCGTCTTTTCATCTTTGGCCAATCATTCATATCATATCATATCAATTTTATGTGCATGCATGCTTTCAAGATCCTCACAATTATACATATTCTTAGCGCTATCATATTCAATTAATCTCGACGTCGTTTTATTTATTTTTCGATTCCACAATTTTCTAGACATGTCACAACTTATTGAGATCTCTATATTTCCAGGTACCCGGGGTTTCTCAAAAACCTTCATGTCTAGTTTCTTATAATCAATCTCTTTTGGGGTCTTTATTCCTCAACTTTGACCATCTTAATTTTAAGCTCCTTATTTATCAAGGCTTTTAATTTAGAATCGACTTTTCTACCACTTTCAAATGTGTGTAGACTAATTACCAATCGGAGCATTAGCAGCTGTTATATGTGATTTAATCACTATCTCTGTCTGGTCAGTTAACATGCTAGCAATTACTATATATTGTGAATGAATTATCCCACAAACTTTAATTTAATATTTATCGGTGTGAGGAATTTTGATAATTCATTTTTATTCATTTCAGCTGCTTTCCATTTTCCCTTAATGTTGGGAACATCTCCCCCTAATGTTGGGAAAACTAAATCATATTAATGAGAAACATAAGCCATAAACAAATATCTCAATGATGGCTTTATTAACTATGTACTCATCTTTCATGTTTTAAATCATACCCAAAACAGCCATACTAGTGTCTAGTTAATCAGACATTTTCGAACTGAATCAAAGCATGAACCTACATAATTCCAAGGCACGTCTATTTTCCCAACATTATTTCCAACATTTTTAAAAGTCTCATTTTTGTGCATTGTGGTGGAGCAACTTAATCATATATTGCTCATTCAAAACTCTTATGAGACATATGTGGTTTCTGACCATAAACCAATTTCAATGGGGAGGAAATACGATAAATTCTTGGCATGATGCGAATTCAAATTATTGCATGTTAAATAATAACATGGCCCCAAAACTACAAGTCATTCGTTTTGCTCACTAATGATCTTTGTAAAATTAATCATTATTGCTATTACAATATGGAACGTGCTCGCAATCTTATAAGATGAGCAATTAATAACGCAAACTTCATGTTGCGATTTTGATGACCCATTTAGACGATGCATCGATTTAAACACTAAATGGTCTTTTTGGACGATGTATAGGCCTACTTACATCTCCTTTGCATATGTTCCATTAATTTAAGGAATTCATTCCTTATTATACTTGGCATATACTTTGTTATAGAGCAAATAAGTACAAATCCAATAATCAATTGAAGAACTTCGTTGTTCTTTTATATATTTCGCATCATCATTGACTCGGGATGGTCCAACCGGTCATGCCAATTAATTAAATGGCCATGATCAATAAACTTTTATCTAGTTTATGATTGTATATTTAGAATAATATATTGTTATCTCAAACATAACATATTTTTCATATTTATTCTCGTATATTCACTCTCTTAGTGTGCCACTTTTTGTAGTCAATTTCATAGTCGATCTCATAATTATAATATGAGCTTCATTATAATTTCCTTGGTTAAGTATATAATCATGACATTTACATAGACATTACATCATCATATTTACTTCAAAGAATGGATTAGGACCACACAAATTTTATTGTGGTCGTTTCAAACCTTATATTATTTAACAATACTACTACTTCATGAGCTTATTTGCGGTTTGACAAATGACAACTATTTCAACATTTCTTATGAATAATCTAGTTATATATAAACCGAGAAGTAGTTATATAAACAAATCAATAAGTTAATATTATTTTAATGATAATATATTTGATGATGTATTTAAAGTTATATCTTATATTACCAGTCTTTATTTAGCCTTTTCTCCCCCTAAGGCTGGGGATATATATATTGGTTGAATACCACTAGTCAATATAATGGGTTTATATACTATAAATAATATATAATATTAAAGTGCATGTATAGTCTATAGATAATAAATACTCGATCATATAACTATAACGTTTTAAAAATGTAATCACATAGATCTGTCCGAAATGTCAGCTTTTAAGAACATTTTAAAATCAATTAAAAATTTTATTACACCTAATGGTTGCCTACGTGCCAGTTATTTTAAAAACAATAGAGAAAGGAGACGTACGCATGTTTTATATATATATATATATTATAACATAAACAAGTTAAGACAATACTAAAAAAAAACAAAACACATTTTTCTTCAAGTTAACACTACCTACCCCTTGCCAGATAGAATATTCAATAAAATAGTATATCATATCCCGTTGCCAGCTAAAATCTGAAATATAGTATTGTCAAGTGCTAGCTAAATAAATTAATATAATTGACCAAGACATTTTGGCTGAAATTACTCTATAAGCTATGACAAAATCGTTGTTTATGCATTACTAGGCTTAAGACAAACGTCACCTAAACTTTTGCCCCCACCACTTATATAAAAAATGACCAATAATTTGATTACTTCTCTTATTCCAAAAAAGAAAAATGATGGCCGACAAACAACACACCTGCTTAATTGTTTTCAACCAAATAAAGCAATACTCAATATTTCTTTATTTTCTCAATTAACCTGCTCTCTTGTTTCTTTCTTAAAGAAACCGAATAAGATTGTCCAAAGTCCAATATATGAAAAGTGATTCCTCTCGTAAAATTGAACCAAAACCGTCCATCAAATTTTTTTATTCTATCAAATTTTATTCCTTTCTGTCTTTCACTAAATAATATCTTGTTCTTCACTATCACTACCAATAATAATAAGAATAACAGTAATCATCAGCCTAAAATAGAGACATCATCAGTCTTTAGTTTGATTACAACAACACCCTCAATATTTTCATCATTGGTTTTCACCATACTGACCTTGGTATGTGGTACTTTATGCTACTTTTATCAACCAATATGGGGTGTTAGGAAGGTACCTGGCCCTCAATATTTTCATCATTGGTTTTCACCATACTGACCTTGGTATGTGGTACTTTATGCTACTTTTATCAACCAATATGGGGTGTTAGGAAGGTACCTGGCCCTCAATATTTTCATCATTGGTTTTATATATATATATATATATATATATATATATATATATATATATATATATATATATATATATATATATATATATATATATATATATATATATATATATATATATATATATATATATATATATATATATATATATATATATATATATATATATATATATATATATATATATATATATATATATATATATATATATATATATATATATATATATATATATATATATATATATATATATATATATATATATATATATATATATATATATATATATATATATATATATATATATATATATATATATATATATATATATATATATATATATATATATATATATATATATATATATATATATATATATATATATATATATATATATATATATATATATATATATATATATATATATATATATATATATATATATATATATATATATATATATATATATATATATATATATATATATATATATATATATATATATATATATATATATATATATATATATATATATATATATATATATATATATATATATATATATATATATATATATATATATATATATATATATATATATATATATATATATATATATATATATATATATATATATATATATATATATATATATATATATATATATATATATATATATATATATATATATATATATATATATATATATATATATATATATATATATATATATATATATATATATATATATATATATATATATATATATATATATATATATATATATATATATATATATATATATATATTATAACATAAACAAGTTAAGACAATACTAAAAAAAAACAAAACACATTTTTCTTCAAGTTAACACTACCTACCCCTTGCCAGATAGAATATTCAATAAAATAGTATATCATATCCCGTTGCCAGCTAAAATCTGAAATATAGTATTGTCAAGTGCTAGCTAAATAAATTAATATAATTGACCAAGACATTTTGGCTGAAATTACTCTATAAGCTATGACAAAATCGTTGTTTATGCATTACTAGGCTTAAGACAAACGTCACCTAAACTTTTGCCCCCACCACTTATATAAAAAATGACCAATAATTTGATTACTTCTCTTATTCCAAAAAAGAAAAATGATGGCCGACAAACAACACACCTGCTTAATTGTTTTCAACCAAATAAAGCAATACTCAATATTTTCATCATTGGTTTTCACCATACTGACCTTGGTATGTGGTACTTTATGCTACTTTTATCAACCAATATGGGGTGTTAGGAAGGTACCTGGCCCTCAATATTTTCATCATTGGTTTTCACCATACTGACCTTGGTATGTGGTACTTTATGCTACTTTTATCAACCAATATGGGGTGTTAGGAAGGTACCTGGTCCTCCTGCCATTCCCTTTCTAGGACACTTGCCTGGGACTGTGGTCCACAGAGATGGTGATCGTTGGCCGGTTTTATGGTGGTCCAACGATGGTGGTCAGTGGCCATGGTGGTGGTCAATGGTCATGGCGTTCCAACAGAGATGGGTCAATATCCCATGGCGGTCCAACATAGATGGGGTCAATATCCGTTTTTAGTGGTGGTCGTCAAAGGTGATGGTTGTAGTGATGTAGTAGTCGTGGGTGAGGAGTGGTAGTGGGAGTCGAGATGATAACTTGAGGTGGTCGCGTTACAGGTGATGTTAAATGGTGGTGGTTTGTATAAATTTTCCATATTTCGTTAAGTATATATATACTAAAATATTGGTATGTTTGTATATCGAAAACTTTATTATTGGTAATATTTAAGATTATGAATTTATGATTATTAAGTTTATACACATTCTGGTATGTTTGTATATCGAAAACTTTATTATTGGTAATATTTAAGATTATGAATTTATGATTATTAAGTTTATACACATTCTATGTTTGTATATCGAAAACTTTATTATTGGTAATATTTAAGATTATGAATTTATGATTATTAAGTTTATACACATTCTTGAGAGAATGGGTGTGTTATGTTCGATCAGAAACATCACGTACAAATATGTATGCAAAGAAAAAATTTAATATACTTATATGAGTTTCAATTCAATCTCAATCTCAATCTCAATCTCAATCTCAATCTCAATCTCAATCTCAATCTCAATCTCAATCTCAATCTCAATCTCAATCTCAATCTCAATCTCAATCTCAATCTCAATCTCAATCTCAATCTCAATCTCAATCTCAATCTCAATCTCAATCTCAATCTCAATCTCAATCTCAATCTCAATCTCAACAAAATCTTAATCTCAATCTCAACCTCAATCTCAATCTCAATCTCAGTCTCAGTCTCAGTCTCAGTCTCAGTCTCAGTCTCAGTCTCAATCTCAATCTCAACAAAATCTTAATCTCAATCTCAACCTCAATCTCAATCTCAATCTCAGTCTCAGTCTCAGTCTCAATCTCAATCTCAATCTCAATCTCAGTCTCAGTCTCAGTCTCAGTCTCAGTCTCAGTCTCAATCTCAATCTCAATCTCAATCTCAATCTCAATCTCAATCTCAATCTCAATCTCAATCTCAAACTCTCAATCTCAATCTCAATCTCAACCCCTACTTTAATCTCAATCTCAATCTCAATCTCAGTCTCAATCTCAGTCTCAATCTCAATCTCAATCTCAATCTCACTCAAAATCTCAATCTCAATCTCAACTCAATCTCAATCTCAATCTCAATCTCGATCTCAAACTCTCACTCAATCTCAATCCCAATCTCAAACTCTCAATCTCAATCTCAATCTCAATCTCAAACTCTCAATCTCAATCTCAATCTCAATCTCAATCTCAATCTCAATCTCAATCCCACTCTCCGGATCACAAATTCAGATCTTAGATCTAGAAATTTGTTACCGTTAAGGGGAGGGAGAGGGGGAGGTTGGAGAGAGAGAAGAGAGAGAACCCAATGAGAGATTAAAAGGATTATCGAAAACTTTATTATTGGTAATATTTAAGATTATGAATTTATGATTATTAAGTTTATACACATTGTATGTTTGTATATCGAAAACTTTATTATTGGTAATATTTAAGATTATGAATTTATGATTATTAAGTTTATACACATTCTTGAGAGAATGGGTGTGTTATGTTCGATCAGAAACATCACGTACAAATATGTATGCAAAGAAAAAATTTAATATACTTATATGAGTTTCAATTTCGTTAATTTATGCATGAGAATTAGAGAATATATATACGTACCTCCAACTAGTCTTGTTAAAAGATATTGTATAGACTGGTTATGATCATCCTTTCTAATTTCAACACCCACATCCTTCTTGACATCACCGGTCAAATTTTTTCTAGCTACTGTGACCGCTTCCTTCTTCACCGCAATACTCTCATCATGCTTCGAATCAGGAAAGGTGATGATGAATAAATATAGCGTGGTTCGGAGTAGAAAGTTTCTAGCCAATCAATGATGGTATATGGATTCGTGAACTTCGCCTCTCCGTTATTCCAGAAGATTGATGGATGATTAATGAAATTGTTGAATTCAATGGATTGAAAATTACTTAGAGCAATTCGTGCTGATAACGTGTTATCAAAAGAGAAAAAATAAGAGAGAATATGCAGAGAGAATTTCTTATATCATTTTCTATTGAATTTCAATCAATCGATCGATCCATATTTATATACAAAATATCTAAAGAAAAACAAATCATATGGGACCTTATACAAATAATTCATAAGTAAATACAAATGATGGTGGGACCATGTGGACCCATATGTCTGCTTAATAATTCATAACAATAAGTTAGTTATAAACACAATGTAATAAACTTTTCTGTGCTAACGATTTTTTTAGTTTAAATATATGATAACATTTTTATCAATTACGACAATACGACGTTTAGAAATTTGTTTTGAATGTGCAAATTTATAGTAACTAGACAGGTACCCCACGCAATGCAGCAGTGATGGTGGGAGGTGACGGGTGTCATACGTGTAATTTAAGTATTTTAAAGGTTGAAAGTTGAAATAGATATAGGAGTAATTTATGTTATATACGGGTAAAGATAAAAATGTAATTATCAAATGGTATTCTTTGGTTATATTATATTTCTTATCTTATCAACGTCCGCCGCGAAGCGCGGTAAAAAAATCTAGTTTAGTAAATGTCTACTTCTTTTTGTTCTCCTACGTGGCTATGAACCAATAACAGGCACCCTAACTTTGTAATTATTTTGGCAATTACATCCTTCATAAACTATTTTGACAATTTACTTATGATATAAAGTTCTTTTCCTCATATTTTAATAATGATTTTCTCCATCCAACTTACATCAAATTAATTCAAGTACCTAAATAATTAATTAATGTTATAAAAACTAGAAATAAAGAGATAGAATATGCAGAGAGAATTTCTCATATTATTTTCTATTGAATTTCAATCAATCGATCGATCCATATTTATATACAAAATATCTAAAGAATAAACAAAACATATGGGACCTTATACAAATAATTCGTAAGTAAATACAAATGATAGTGGGACCATGTGGACCCATATGTCTGCTTAATAATTCATAACACTCCCCCTCAGACATATGACTATCATTTGCTTTATCAATAATTCATATGTTCATGTTGAATGATACTTTTCAACTTTGATGTTTCTCTTTGAACTACTGCCTCGTTAAAAACCTTGCTAGGAAAAACCAGTGGGACAAAAACCATAGCTAAGGGAAAAAGAGTGCAGCACATGTTATCTTCTCTGATACTTCTGGACCGGTTATGTTGCCTCATTAAAAACCTTACTAAGAAAACCCAGTGGGACAAAAACTTAGTTAAGGGAAAAAGAGTGCAACTTGTAATGCTCCCCCTGAATTCAGTCAAACATCTTCTAATCTTCAAAGCTTGATCTTGTTTGATAATTGCCCGAAGCTGCTTCTATGTAAGGCTTTGTAAATATATTGATTTGTTCTTCCTTTTGTAGGTTATGTGTTGAGAAGGACTTTGATGAGATATGTTCTATTCAAAGCATTGTCGAGATACATAATTGTTGGAGCATTGTTCCTTGAAGAAATACTACAAGATCCATGAACATGTTGTATAACATTCATCTTTGGGTGTTCATGTGAAAGATTATGCCTCGTTAAAACCTTATTAGAAAACCCAGTGGGACAAAAACCATAGCTAAGGGAAAAAGAGTACATAAGTCTTTTGATCGATTATATTGCCTCATTAAAAACCTTACTAAGAAAACCCAGTGGGACAAAAACTTAGTTAAGGGAAAAAGAGTGCAACTTGTAATGCTCCCCCTGAATTCAGTCAAACATCTTCTAATCTTCAAAGCTTGATCTTGTTTGATAATTGCCCGAAGCTGCTTCTATGTAAGGCTTTGTAAATATATTGATTTGTTCTTCCTTTTGTAGGTTATGTGTTGAGAAGGACTTTGATGAGATATGTTCTATTCAAAGCATTGTCGAGATACATAATTGTTGGAGCATTGTTCCTTGAAGAAATACTACAAGATCCATGAACATGTTGTATAACATTCATCTTTGGGTGTTCATGTGAAAGATTATGCCTCGTTAAAACCTTATTAGAAAAAAACCCGATGGGACAAAAATCTAATGAAGGAAAAAGAGTACATAAGTCTTTTGATACGCTTAGAGATATTGCCTCATTAAAAACCTTACCAGGAAAAACCCAATGGGACAAAAACCATGGTTAAGGGAAAAAGAGTGCAACGCGTATCTTCTCCCCCTCATGATCACATCACTTAAATTCGTTGGTTGACATAACCCAATATCGCAAACCAATATCTTTGACTTTATCATAGTAAGTGTCTAGATCAATTCGATTATAGCGTAAACAAACTTGCTATTTTATCCACATGTGATCCACATATCATACATCATATATTCCATTCGAGTACATACACATACTACATAATTTACGCTTTCCAATAGCTTCAAGTGAAATGATGTATTATTTCATGACCAAAATGGACTATCAATGCTTTAATGACACTTTTAAATCAATATTGTGATCATTATCTTTAGAAGTTGAGGAGGTCCCTTCAACATCATATTGTTTACTTCCTAAGGGAAGATTTTATCATTCACTCCTTCCTGTGGGAAGGTTTCTGTAGCACCCCAACATGGCGGAATAATGGGGTATCACTTAGAAATAGCACAACACGACATGGAAATTATGTAGAGTCAACTATATGAAAACATGGGATTGAAACAATCTATAAACTTGTACAAACATATACAATCATTAACAATCATCAAATACATGTTCAATCGATAATAAAATGAAGTTCAATCGATAGTAGTTGATCCTAAATGTAACCCATAAGAGGGAATAAGGATCACGGATCCAGAAAGTCCGTAGTGAAACCATTCCTAGCAATGCAAGCGTGCTATCATGCATTTTGTCTTTCATTAACTTGATTACCTGAAAAGTGTACTAAAGAGCGTCAACATAAGGTTGGTGAGTTCGTAGGGACAATTAACAAGAGATAAACCGTGTCGGGATAATAACCATTAACAATAATCGTGGATTA
>CM067175.1:3253410-3428970 GCA_034093135.1 Erigeron breviscapus
AATTTTCCTACGAAAACACTGTTAAGGTATCTCGATTTACTGAGTTCCTTGAAAGGAAACTCATATCTCAAGAAGACAGTGGGAGGATTGTTAAACTTGATGAGGATCAAGAGGTAGATGTGTCAACTTCTGAATAAACTAGCAATCATCAACTTGGGGGGAGGGGGAATGTTCAAAGAGATGAATCTCAATGAACTTCAAGTTGAAGATGAAGCGATTCCATTCGTAGGTCCTCAAGGACAATACGTGCTCGTGAAAGATTGAATCTTAATATTGAATCTGAAGAACACATATTAGGAGACTTAAATGAACCTCCTAATTTCAAAGCTGCATTATCAGATCCAGAATCTGACAAATGGCTTGAAGCTGCGAATGTGGAAATGAAATCCATGAAAGATAATCAAGTCTGGAGCTTGGTTGATCTTCCACCTAATGGTAGAACCGTTGGGTGTAAATGGATCTTCAAGAAGAAGACCGTTTCATGTTCTATTTCACTCCCCGATGGGGGTTCTTTTCACCCTTCCCTCACGGTACTACTTCGCTATCGGTCACCCAGGAGTATTTAGCCTTGCAAGGTGGTCCTTGCTGATTCACACGGGATTCCACGTGCCCCATGCTACTCGGGTCAGAGCGTAAGCTAGTGATGCTTTCGGCTACTGGACTTTCGCCATCTAGGGTGCAGCATTCTACTGCTTCGCCTGAGCAGCTTGTATTGCTCTCCCACAACTTATATAATGATATAATTCGGACCTAACTACATTGTGTACCTCACTTACACAAATAGTCAAAACAGAGTTACCAGCCAGTCCATGTTTGTCCTCTGGAACTAATCATACTTCCACATGCCTTTCACAATATCATCTCTACCAAACATATATATACACAATTATTATTCAACTATAATAATACTAAAATAAACAAAAGTAAAAGCAAATTGTAAATAAATGACTAACTCACATGAGTAACAATTCTAACAGAAGAAGATCCATCATCAACTTGAGCATATCGATCACACGCATTCGTCGAGGAACCGTAAAGCTCACTCCGTAACTGAGCCGATATTTTCGCGCATTTCTGCAATGCTTTTCCAACAACATCATTCTCTTCACTCTCATCATCATTCAAAACCACAACATCATCATCATCATCAAAATCTTCTTCTTCTACTTCTTCAAACGCCACACGGTTTTGATCGTTTTCGACATTCGGCATATCGTCATCATCGTCTTCATCATCAATTACAAACCTCCGGCCACGGCTAGACACGGTAGTCGTCGGAGCCTCTGCGAAATCGTCGTCTTCTAAACTCTCCTTTTTTATTTCAACACAATCGGAAGATGATGATGAACATGAATTATCTGATAAATAGTTGTCGGTTTTCGACGAAAAAGAGAAGGATTCAATTGGAGGTAGGGTTTTGGATTTGGCTGAAGAAGAAGAGGGTTTATTATTATTGTTGTTAAGTATTCTGGAAGAGTCAAAGTCGTGGTTTGACCATTCATCGTCGGATATTTCAATTGATTCTAACCCTCTCTTCATTTACACTTCTACTTTTATTCAATTTGAAAAAGAATAGGTTAGATTAAGGGGGTGGGAGTTATGTATATATATTAAGATACATGATTCTTAGGCCGGTCTCAACCCTTTCGTCCACCCCTCATCCACCACCTCATCGACGAAGATGAGGATGCAAGCTCATCCACGCCCTCATCGTCGAACGCCATCGACTAATCGATGGGTGAAGACGGGAAGAGCGTGTGTGGGGTCCGGGTTTTCACTTCCAAACAAAATAAAAAAACCTTTTTTTAAAAAATTTAAAAGTAACGGATAGTTTATGTAAAATACTTGCAAGAAGAGTTTGGGAGCAAGTTTTATGCCGATGTTGACGAGGACGAGGAGGCCGACGAGGACAACGACGAGTAGTTTTATTTAGTTTTAATAATGTAGTTTAAATTTTGATTGTATTTAGTTTAAATTTTGATTGTAATGTTTTTATTTTATTTAGTTTGTTTGAATTAGTTGTATTTGTTTTAATTTTATTAATGTAATGTTTTATTTTTAATAAAAGTAAGTTTATTTTATTTTAGGATAAATATAAAATAGAAATAAATAAAAGTTGAGGAAGAGATAGGGTTGGTAGTGAGTGGGGAAGAGGTGATTTAGGAGAGAGAAAAGTTGATGTGGCAGTGGGGAAGAGGAATGAGTCTTGGGTGGCCTTAGGTTTATTTGGGAAGGGCCTTATATATATTACATAAAAAACCCCTAATAATCTGTCAAATGATATGACAACTCTATAGGGGTAAAAAACATTGGCCTTTTTTATTCCTGCTGTCTCAAACCATTACGTCCACTTTTGCCTCCTGCCAGATCAATATTGCCCAGATTGCCTACTTTTCCTCCTATTCCTTCGGATTACTCCCTCGTTAGGCGAATAGATGTTCTTCAGACTCGTGTTGATACTTTGGAGTCTGATCTTACGAATGTTCGAGGTGCTCTGACCTTTTTAATCAACTGGGTCAAGAATCAAGGGGGAGATGTTCCTGAAGAAATTTGCAGATTAGCAGCAGCTCAGTCAAGACGTCAGAATGATGATGATGATGATGCTGATGATGCTGGTAATAGGAGTGATTCTCGCCCAGTTTCTGACAAAGGAAAAGGGGTTGAGACTCAGGGGGAGACAGAAAGAGATACTGCCCAGACTGGTACTTCTGGTGCGGGTGGTTCAAGTGCTTCTCGAGAAGCTGAAGTTATTGAAGCACTTGATTCAGGTAATTCTTCGAAATCGGTTGATTATTTAAGTGATGATTAAGTTGAAGCTGAAACTGAACGATTAAAGCGTGAAGTTAAGGCAAAATTTGGACATGACTATAATACCGAAGAAAATGCTTTTCATTCTGTATTTGATAACTTATTAGATAAACAGCAAGAAGCAGAAACTGAAAGAGAAAAGAATTACAGATTCAAAGGCAAACAGCCTTGGAATCTGATTCTGATTCTGATTCAACTTATGATTTTGATAAAGATTGATAAAGTGTATATTAGGTTGCATGTAATAAGTTTACGACATGTAAATGTAATTTATCTTATTTCAATGCAATTATATTTCATCTTTATTATTATTATCATGATTATTCATTGTATTCCGGTGTTCATTTTGTGTAATCTTAATAGATTATACAGATGATACAGAATTACTCTTCGATGGTGATGAACTTGAGGAGGGTGAGCTTGTTCCTGAACCGGATATGAATATCTTCAAGAAACCTTATGGGTTTGATGATGTTTGGGACTCAGCTCCTGAAGACCCATCAGTGGAAGAAAGAAAAGAGTTGGAGATAAAGAGGAAAGAGGTTAAGGAAAGAATGCTTCAAACTTCAATTAGTAGCTCCGCTAAAGTTTTAAACTTCGTGGTATATGCTAGGATTGATGATGCATTGATTCCTTTTCACTGGGAAATCAATTTGACAAGACCTTTTAATCCAAATAATTATCCTGTACCTCTCAGAGAAGATGATCCATTACATGAGATTGATAGACTTGTGCCTGGTCAAAGAATCAATGATTATATAGTCACATGGGATACTTTGAAACCCATCATGTATTGGACTCATATTTCAGATAAAGATGCTGCAAGATATAAGACAATAATCTGGAGTTGGTTTTATGATGAAGAACTGAAGCTGTTTGTTCTTAAAAGACCAGAAGGTTGTCAATATCTAGCATGGCGTGAGAGACATTTCAGAAGTTTGTGTGAAGAAGACTTACATGAACTAGGAAATAACAGGATTATCAATCCAAGTGGTTATGGTCTTGCAGATGTGGTTAGTAAAAATCTTCATGAAGATTTCAAGTTGAGGTCGAATATGAAAAACTCTGAAAAACCAAAGTTTCATATTGAACCAAGACGAAAGAAGAAGGTGGTAAAGCCAGATAAAAGTATTGAGTATATTCAACGTGATATCAAATGTATGATCAAGGTCCCTGCCAAGAAATGGGCACAAGATGTCTTGGAAAAGATGGATAATTGGGAGATTGATCGAAATTCTGGTGAAGCTAAGATGTATGCAGACTCAAAGAGGAAGATTTTGTTGAGAAGGATGTATGATCCAATGCAGTTGGTGAACTTCTCAAGAAATGATCAGAGAAAATTGTACGATACTGAATGCTCATTTTTACCATTCTGGAAGAATGAAGAAGATAAATATCGTAAGATTCTCCAAGTCTGCTTACATGAAAATATCCATGCAAATAGCAAACGATTATTATTTGATGGATGATGAAGATTTTTGAAGACTAAAGAAATCGAAGATGCTGCTGTCAAGGGGGAGTTTGTTGAAGCATGTTGATGTGACAACAGCAACTTAGATTTGATTATGTCTTATTCATGTATATGTAATTGATAGATTATAGACTTTGTGTTTTAATAATGATTGATTACATGTTTTGGTGTTATTTATATGTTTATATATGATGTTTGTTATGTATATCATACAAGTACAAACATAATATATGTTAGGTTCTTGTACATAAAGTACTTGTAAAATAACAAGGCATAGATATTGATGGAAAGTTGTACTAACGAAGATGATCTTCGTTAGGAACGAACGAAGATAATCTTCGTTTGATGGGCTGGGCTGCTAAGTTCGTAAGAACAAAGCCCAGCAGGCCCAATATCGATGGTGAACATATATAAACGATTGGAAAACCTAAATTGATGATTCCAGTCGATATATCACACACACCAAGCGACTAAGTTCGTTGCTAAGCTATAGCAAACGAATATAGTTCATATAAGGCTTATTATATTGATATAATTAGCAATATAAACGATAACTAATCAAACTAGTTATCTCGTGAGGATTCCGCACTCACGACATAACAATAGACGATCTCGAGAGCGATCCGTAGCTATCGAGGGACTCACATATATCTTAAGTTAAGAGGTTTTATTTTTATTGATTTATTTTGAGTAGATGATATTTATATATGTAATGCACGACCTAGTATGTATACAGGTCGGCCACAAAAGATTAGCATACACCCAAGCCCACTAAACCGTATCAAATGTCATTTACATCTAACTACCTTTTAAGTCTCTATTTAACGTAATCAAAGCCCACTTAATATGGCCTTAAAATTATTATTCTTGCTAAGCTTCTATCATATAGTTATTGTTGCACACACAAATATAAAGGTAAATAATAAATATGTAAGCACACTAATTACTCACACTTAGTGCACATCATACACTAAGATAACGACCTATTAATTAGCCATGTTTAATCACATACAACGACCTAACATGTAGAAAGTTAAAGTTGACTAACGACAAGGTCAACATAAACAAGAAAAAGATTTAGGATGTTACAATAAGTTGTACGTGTGTGTGTGTGAAAGTTATTTTAGGACCACTCCTTATTTTAGTACCAATTAGGACATGTGTTTTTTGTAACTTACACACCACCATGATCATCTCCGACCACCACCATGATTTTCCAGCGACGGGGACCACCGGAAAATCATTTTTAAGTTAACTTACACAGTTAACTGAAACATGATTTTCCGGCGACGACGGTGGTCGCCGGAGCCGGAGGACCATGTTTTTGGTCGGAGATGATCATGGTGGTGGTGGTGGTGGTGGTGGTCGGTGACGATGATTATGATGTGGTCCTAATTGGTCCTAAAATAAGGGGTGGTCCTAAAATAACTCACCCGTATATAAATCTATTAACTTCAGTTATCCAGAAAAGTTATTTTTTTTAAAAAAAATCTATTGTTCTATTATAGATATTTGAACTCAAAATCTAAAATAACAAGTATGTTCAAATGGGTTGGATCAACTGGTTAAAGCCCTTGGAAACAGAGGTCAAGGGTTCGATCCTCGTGCCCACCAAGGCTGGAGGTCCTTTTCTACTTTTGATATAACCTGAAAACAGACTCTCTACCTTTGGGAGGCGTAAGACCGTCCACATCTGTAACACCCAACTTTATAAAATATGGATTTCAAAATTCTTTTAAATAAAACAATCATTTAATGCGGAAAGGTCCCTTTTGAAACATAATCATTTCCTAACAGAAATGGCAATCATAGTTTTGGTGTTACTTATTGCATCACAACGACAATTCAAGAAATCCATAAACAACCAAATGACAATAAAGTCTTAATCAATCTAATATATAAACGTCTAGGAAAAATGAGGCAAAACTATGGCAACAATAAGTCTTCGTCATAGCAACCATCTACCCATGCCTCACTCTAAGCAAACTTCAATGATCAACCCGAGGAGACACAACATTTTCAACAAAACAAGTGTCAGCTTAAAAAGCCGAGTAAGATAACCACAGGTTGTATAAAATTAAACCAATCTTATAAATATCATACGCATGTCAACCATATAGCAATCGTCATCACACGTCAAACATATATCAATCATCATCCCAAATCAATCGAATAACACAATAGAATGATGTCATTCCTACATGTGCCTAGCAACCTCAATCATCTCATCAATCATCATTATCAATCTCAATTTCAATCTCAATCATCAATCATAGGTTATGCCATTTTCAATCATTAATTAGTGACTTATGTCACAAGCAAATCAATCGCGGTTATGCATAGGCGGTCATTCGACCTTTCAAGGAACCTTGCACCCGGCATGATGGGTAATCCTTTCGGGGTCCATCGGCGTCGTTTAGGATAGGCATAACCAAATCCAGGAACAAGCCGTTTAGCAAAGCATGGTGATCGATCCTAACCACCCGGCAAACTAAAGCAATCGTGACCATGTCGTAAGAGGCATCATGACTACCCCGTCTGACCAACCGTAGCACACCAGCCCCTCACGAGACTAGCATGGGTTAAGCTTAACACTTTTCAACCGTAAGTTTATACTCGAGTTTATCAACCGTTTCAATCTCATCATTTTAGGGCCCCTATCGTGCAACCGTGAATCATGGCAATCCTACATGAGTCTAGTGTACTACATGTATAGGCCAATCTAACATCAAACATACAATCACAATCTAAATCAACCATGTCAACCATAAAAATATATCAACCGTAAGCAATCAAGTTAAACATATCAATCATCACAAGTTAAAGCATGCATTACATTAATAACTAAAGTTAACTAAGGCATAGCATGCATAAAACCAACCATAAGCCCTCCCGAAGTTCCCATAACTTAACAAGCGTATGAAAGGGGCTTTAACCATCGTTAATTATGAAAACTAAGTTCTCGTTGTGTTCCTCGTGTCAAAAGGTAGTTATCTTACCTCTAAGAAGATAGCCACAACACGTAACTCGTTACTTCAAATGTCTGCCTACCTAACAATTAATAATAATGACACTATATCAAAACCAGATAATATGTCTAAAAAAAACACATGATTTAATATGTTACTAGATTTTAGACCCGTGTCAAACACTGGACACGGGGTTTACGATATTATCAATATTATATCTTCATACATTTAAGTCATAAAAGTTTATAATTTTGAAGATATACGGTTCTAAGTGTTATATTTTGCAAGTTGTAATACAATAATCATAGGTTTGTCACTGTCATTATTAGCCGAGACATATTGATGGAATTGTTTGCCGTAGTCATTCCACAAGGCACATGCTATAATAATTTATTTATTATAGAATATTTTGAAACCAGCTATACTCATAATGTGATCTTATTATGAAAGATAATTAAAAATTAATATATAAACATACTTGTGATCATGTACTTGACATTCAAGTATATGTATTTAAACATGATGCAGACCCAAAACACGCATGAGTTTATATTCAATCACCTGTCCTATGATAATTAGATAACAATTAGGATTATTTTTATATTCTTTGATAACAATTAGGACTTTTGATTTGAGTGACAACTGTAACTTTAAACATTAATACGCAAAACTAATATATAAAAAAGGAGAAAATTATGTACCTTTTTGATTGAGAGATATAATGAATCTTGAATGGAGTTCATATTGATTTGGATTTAGTATTCAAGTAACCTCTGTTGTAAATCGTGTTTTGTTCTGTGATTGTCCCATGTTCTGTGATTCCTATTGTGTTTAGGATAATGATGTTGTATATCGCCATTTGTTATTATGTTTGGGATATGTATCTAGAGTTCAAATTGTGTTTATATTAAATATTAAACTAAATATTAATATTTATAATTTATAAAAATCTAATCTAATATCTTTAATAAATACTAAAAGAGAACCCTTAATTCAAAAATGGAGTAATCTAGACCCTTTATTAAATTTCTTCTTATTTCTCCACCCTTAGATCAAAATGATGACATCATCATTGACTCAATCTTTAATCAAATACTCTTTTAATCCTTCAACTATGGATAAAATGTTCCAACAATCATATTATTAATTAATATTCTACTAATCATATTAAAATTAATATGTTTAACTTTTTGGATACTCTTTAATATGTCTAACTTTTTTGATACCCTTTTTCTATTCACATCATCATCTATTTTTCTTTTAATTTTATTTTGATTTCATATTTGATTTTCTTATAAATCTTCTTATAGATTAATATTATTAAAAAAATACGCTTTTTTGATTTGTTAACAAATAATGATTATTTCAAAAACCTATGTCAATGCATCTTATAATTTTTTTAATATTTGATTTTCTAATAAGTATCAGTAATTATATTTGCAGTTGTTTAATTTGTGTCAAGTAATATTATGATCCATCTTCCATTATAGTTTATTTTTCATATTTGATTTTCTTACAAATAATTAATAACAAATAATTTTGTATTGGATTATGGTTTAAATTAACCTTATGTGAAGTATAACTTTACACTTGATGATATATGATTAAGGTTGAAAAATAGGGTTGTTATTGTATATAAATTTTCTTCTTATTTCTCCACCCTTAGATCAAAATGATGACATCATCATTGACTCAATCTTTAATCAAATACTCTTTTAATCCTTCAACTATGGATAAAATGTTCCAACAATCATATTATTAATTAATATTCTACTAATCATATTAAAATTAATATGTTTAACTTTTTGGATACTCTTTAATATGTCTAACTTTTTTGATACCCTTTTTCTATTCACATCATCATCTATTTTTCTTTTAATTTTATTTTGATTTCATATTTGATTTTCTTATAAATCTTCTTATAGATTAATATTATTAAAAAATACGCTTTTTTGATTTGTTAACAAATAATGATTATTTCAAAAACCTATGTCAATGCATCTTATAATTTTTTTAATATTTGATTTTCTAATAAGTATCAGTAATTATATTTGCAGTTGTTTAATTTGTGTCAAGTAATATTATGATCCATCTTCCATTATAGTTTATTTTTCATATTTGATTTTCTTATAAATCTTCTTATAGATTAATATTATTAAAAAATACGCTTTTTTGATTTGTTAACAAATAATGATTATTTCAAAAATATGTATGATTCATCTTCCATTATAGTTTATTTTTCATATTTGATTTTCTTACAAATAATTAATAACAAATAATTTTGTATTGGATTATGGTTTAAATTAACCTTATGTGAAGTATAACTTTATACTTGATGATATATGATTAAGGTTGAAAAATAGGGTTGTTATTGTTTATAGTGTATCATTTGAATGAGCTCATAGAAGATATTGTGACAACAGTCATTATCATGATATGAAAAATGTATGAATATTATACATCAACTACACATTAGCATAATAAAGTTTATATATTTGCTTCCATATCACTATATACAATATCATGGCAGATCAAGTTGTGTTCGATAAAATGGCTGACATCGATGCATTCAAAGAATCTTGGATATCTGAGTTAAAATTGCCATACTTTGGAAGCAGACGTATAAGGACAACCCAAAAGTTGTCCCATTCGAGTCCCTCTTTAATGAAGGAGGCGTTAGGAAATCAATAACTTCGCTATGGCTTCAATGAAGGAGATTACATGCTTGTGGATCATAGGCATAAAATCGGCTTTTACAAAAACACTACTATTTGTGTATCAAATTATTTTGTGGATACCGTGAATCCATATAACTTTTTATACTATACGTAGTTAACTGGAAAAGACGTATGTTGTAATCTTTAAAAATATAATTATTTGTGATACTTCATAAAACTAAGAAACACTTGTCAGGTGGATGAGAAACCACTATCAAACCTTACACTTTGAAATTATATTTATACTATGGTTGATTTTTGAAAGAAACAACCGGTTTATTTTCATTATTCTTATATTATTTATTATTCTGTCATTTTTTTAAAGTATTTATTATACCATTGTGCTAGCTTTTTATACATATAAATAAATTTTTTTATAGGTTTTTTCCGCGTTTCACGCGGGTTATAATCTAGTTTGTTAATAAATCATTAGGATTTGAAATATATTTTTGAAGACAATACTTCATATGTTGAAAAATTTTTAATTAATTAAATAATTGTAAATTTTTAAATATCCTCTCAATTTGATGGCTACAAATAAATATAAATTAAGTATACAGGGCTAAAAAGTGTAAATTATTGATAGACAAAAAAAGTATAAATTAATGAGACTTTTTCTACAAATTAATATAAATACTAATATAATAATATATTTGGATAATGATTATTATGATTTTTAATTTGTAGTTAATCTAAATGATGACATAAGCGAGAATCAATTTGATGAAATTAAGCGATTTGATTGGTTAATAAGTCATTAGTTCAACTGTCTTATAGTATATATTAATATCATTCAACCATATTTAAATCAAGTATTCACTTTCATGAACTCCAAGATTTATATATTTATGATGATACTTGTGCTTGGCTTATTAGATTACAGTGCATGTAATCTTGCAACCATATTTTATTGCCAAACTATCACCAATTTAATTATGTTTTATACTTTATCTTCTTGTTGATATCATTTCTCTAATTTTCTGACATGACTTCAATGGATGTGAACACCCTTAATTATTAATCAATCGACATAGCTCATGTTGACTCAAAACTTTTAGTCTTGTTTCTTTACAATATGTAGTTCGACTTTACATATTTACGTATGCTTCTACATGTCGAAACCACTAAGCTGCCTGACTATATTACTCATAGATGACCCGAACACGATATTATTACTTCCGCGACGTATTCAAATTGTGAATAGGATGAGTGATGATAAAGGTTTCCAATGAACATCATGTCTATCAATATGTGCGGCACCGGATGTGATGTTAAAAGAAAGTCGCTCAATCGCATCCTTACAAAGAATCGTGTTAATTTTTTGTCCATCCAAGAAACTAAAATGTCTTCGTCTGATTTGTTTCGTATAAGAACTCTTTGGGGTAATCAAAATTTTGATTTTGTTGAGTCTCTGGCTAATGGTAGATCGGGGGGCATCATATCCATTTGGGATCCTCATTCATTTATTGCTTCGGGTAGTTTTACCTTTGATAATTTTGTGGCTGTCAAAGGTACTTGGGTGTCTTCCAAACTTGATTGTTACATGCTTAATGTATACGCACCCCAGAATGAAAGACAAAAAGTTGATTTGTGGTCGCAGATTTTGGATTTTATGCAATCTAATGCGGGGAGTTTTCTTATTTGTGGTGACTTTAACTCCACCAGGAACATGGATGAAAGGTTGGGTTCTGGTTTCTCGGCTATTAATGCAAGTAACTTTAACGATTTTATTAGTAGAGGAAGTTTGATAGATGTGAATATGGGACGGCATAAATATACCAGAATGTCAACTGATGGAATAAAAGCTAGTCGTATTGATCGGTTTTTAGTTAATAACCTCTTCTTAGATGCAGTCCCCAATATTGTTATGGAAGCTTTGGATGATCTTGTTTCTGATCATAGGCCGCTTATCCTCAAGCAAAGAAATATGGACTTTGGGCCTATTCCGTTCAAATTCTATAATTCCTGGTTGTCTATGGAGGGTTTTGACTCTCTGATCACGGAAAAATGGGGTCGATCAGTGAATAATGCCTCTCAAAATGCCTTTGTTTTGTTAAAAAATAAACTTAAAGCTCTTAAAGATGACTTGAAAAGATGGAACAAAGAAAGGCTTTCTGTTCGAAATAAAGATACCATCACCTCTGACATTGCTTCGGTTGATCTTGAAATAAGTCATTCGGGTGGTGATGCGTCTCTTGCTAATAGGCGCAAGGAATTATTACATGAATTACAGGTGTTTAATCAAAGCATTAATAGGGACTTGAACAAAAAGCTAAAGTCAAGTGGGCAGTGGAGGGAGACGAGAACTCCAAATTTTTCCATGCTATGATAAATGCTAAAAGAAGATCTGGATTTATTACGGGGATTAAACATAACGGGATTTGGGTTGACGAGCCTCACAATATCAAGACCTGCTTTCGTGATTACTTCGCCAACAAATTCCAAAAATTCAATGGGGCGCAATTTTCTTTTATCTCTTCTTTTACTAATCCCATCCCTCCCAGTACAGCTTTGAATCTCGAAATCAGTTTCTCTTTGGAAGAAATCAAGGAAGCAATCTGGAGCTGTGGGGGGGATAAAGCACCGGGACCCGATGGATTCTCATTTGCCTTTGTTAAAAGTATTGGAATGTCTTGAAAGACGATGTCTTTAATATGGTGTCGGAATTCCATAATCGCGCTTTCATTCCTATTGGATGTAACTCGTCTTTCATTACTTTGATTCCCCAGGTTAGTAACCCGACTCTTTTGGCTGACTTTAGACCTATCAGTCTCATTGGTATTCAATACAAAATCATTGCCAAACTTCTGGCCAACCGTCTCGCCAAGGTGATAGACCTAATTGTTAGTCCCGAACAAACGGCTTTCATTAAGGGGAGACAGATCTTGGATGGCCCTCTTCTTCTTAATGAAGTCATTGATTGGTACAAAAGAAAAAAAAAAGAAATTGATGATGTTTAAGATTGATTTCGCCAAAGCTTATGATTCTTTATCTTGGGATTTTCTCTTTCAAATGCTTGAGATTAAAGGTTTTGGTACTAAATGGATTTCCTGGATAAAAGCTTGTCTAATATCTGCTAGATCCTCTGTTCTAATCAACGGAAGTCCCACTGAAGAATTCATCATAGAGCGTGGTCTTCGTCAAGGAGATCCCATGGCTCCTTTCTTATTCATCATTGCCATGGAAGGTCTTCACATTGCTATTGATAATTTAGTCAGGAATGGACATTTCTCAGGCGCGAAAATTAATCAGGTTATGATCTCTCATTTATTTTACGCTAATGATGTTATTGTTGTTGGTGATTGGTCTGAATATAATTTGAATAATATTTCGAATGCTTTGAGATTCTTTTATGGCATTTCGGGTCTAAAAATTAACTTGGAGAAGTCATCTATCATTGGTGTCGGGGTGGATAATACAGAGATTGGTCACCTTACTGGTATTATGGATGCAAAGCAGAAAATTTGCCTTTTAAATACCTTGGAATTCCCATTGGTGGTAGTACTAAAAGAGCTTCTTTCTGGGAGCCTGTCATTACTAAGTTTAAAAAACGTCTTTCGGGTTGGAAAGCGAATCTGTTATCTATAGGTGGGAGATTGACGCTAATCAAATCGGTGGTTGGTTCTTTAGGTAATTATTTTCTGTCCATTTATCGCATGCCTAAAGGTGTCGCTAAGACCTTGGAATCCTTGAGGTCTTCTTTTTTTTGGGGAGGCTCGATGAATAAAAGAAAAATTCATTGGATTAAGTGGGAAACGGTTTTGACCAGTAAAGATGTTGGCGGGTTAGGTGTTGGCAGCTTGAATGCCATGAACTTATCTCTTTTATATAAATGGAGATGGCGGGGTTTAACAAATAAAGATAACTTATTGGCGCAAGATATTTCTGAAATTCATGGAAACGAGTGTTTTTATAACATGTCTGCAACAGCTAATGGTACTTGGAACAATATCGTGTCAGCTAACAAACATGCTCATGTACTGCACTCGCTTCCGGTTGATGTGATTTGCAAAAGGATTGGAAATGGCCAGATGACCAGATTATGGAAGGACATATGGTGCGGGGATCAAACTTTAGAGTCCAGATTTCCTAGACTAGCTATTTGCTATTGAATTAAATAAGGAGTGCTTGGTTTCTGATCGTCACTCTAGTTCTGGTTGGGATTGGAACTGGCGCAGAAGTATTAGATCGGGGATTGAACATGAACAGTTTGACAACATGGTTAATGTCTTGCCTAATAATCTTGACAGTGGCGACGATAGTTGGACCTGGAACTTCGATGGTAAGTCTCAATTTCATGTTGCTTCCATTCGTTATTTTATTGATCACAAATCCCTTCCCATTAACAATATGCGAACTGGTTGGAACAAATATGTTCCAAACAAAATAAACTTGTTCGTTTGGCGCCTTCTTCGCAAAGCCATTCCCACAAATATTAATCTTTTTGGGAAGGGGGTGGATATAACCACTGTCCGTTGCAAACTTTGTCATAATGGTATTGATGATATTAGTCACATATTCCGAGACTGTTCTTTTATGAGCGACATCAGAATCAGAATTAATCAATGGGTGCATCAAAACATTCCTGACGAGGATCCTGAAGACTTGCTGAACTGGTACAAGGGCTTGCTTCTTACTAATTATCAACAAGATGTTATTGAAGCCATCATGTTTATATGGTGGTGGCATATCTGGAAAGAAAGGAACATTGTCCATCACAAAGGTTCTCAAGCCAGTGTCGATGATACTGTCACTTCTATCATCTCTTTATCATTTCTGTGGATCTCTAATCATGATAGAAAGCATCCTTATGATTGGAGCGTTTGGAGAGTGAATCCTACATCTTCTGGATGAGGCCGATATTGGGGGTTGTTCGACAATGCTGGTTTTCGTGTTGTGGCTGCTGCTTGAGTAGTGCTTGGTACTGGTTGGATGGTCTCATGGCTGTTTTCAGTGCGCCTACATATTGCTGCACGGATTCATTGAAGAAACTCATCATTAATGCCTGGCCATGTTATAATATTGTCATTTGCGTTTTGTATATTAGATTGGCCACGTTATTGTATTGTTACTTGCCTTTTGTTATCTTGGTTTTTATTTTTTTAGTGTGGGTCGGTTCCTCGAGACATGTTTGGGACTACATCAAAAACCTCGCGAAGTGAAAACCGGTGGCTCGGCCTTCGATGGGTGAGAGTTTTCTCGTGTCTTGGGTCACTATAATTGGCACGAGTTTTTTCACTCCTTAGTGGTCCTCGCAGTCAATGCTCTCGGGAAGAGTCTAGAGTATATGTCAACCCACCCCATGAAATTATTCACATACTTAATGGATTATATTATATCTCAATTAAGATGCAATCAAATATCTATAATATAACACCAAATTATTTGATCGAATGATTGGTGTAAGTATTTTAAAATGATGACACCAAATTACTTAAGTTATTGGTCTAGATTAGTACCACCCTATGTCCATAACCCACTGTCAAAATTTATAAACTCACATAATGATCTAGTTGGTATTTTAAGCTCCAAAGTTAATTAAAACTCCAGACTATTCATTCTAACAAAATTGCATCGTATTTCCAAGATCATCTTAAGATTTGCTATGACAATTAACTTCCTACGTTTCATACAACTCGTTTATCGCTAACCATCATCATTGATTCAAGAACAGATTATTAAGCTTACTTGTACATCAATATCGAAACATGTTAAATAATAATAAAGACCATGTTTTATAACAGGAAGGGTTAACGACACTCGAGACATCAACCAATCAACTACTAGGTAACATGCGACTCTGAAAAAAAATTAATAAAAAGACTAGAACCGATAGTCACCTTCAAGCACAATCGGATTCGAACGGAGACGTAATGCCGATAACAACCCTTATGATCTCGAGTCCACGTATTGCTACTTTCGTTGCCACCTCTCCTTTAATTAGGGTTATTATTATTATTTTTTACGTATTCTTTAGCAATATCTTCAATCCCATGCGGCTCATCTCTTCTCTCTCTCTCTCTCTATATATATATATATATTTATATATATATATATATATATATCTCTATATATATAAAAGGCTATCAGAAAGTGCTCACGTGGCACTCTCTGAGCCCGTCATGTCAGCAATTTCTTACGTGGCGTCACCAGAACGATTTGATTGACACGTCAGCAACCACGTAGGCAATTTATCTGCTGATGTGGAGTGTCCACCTAAGCAAATATAAGCCACAAATTAGCCTTTATTAAAAAAAATGGAGGCTGGTTTCAAACAAGAGACCTCACAAATATTAGGAATGCGTCTCTACCAGTTAAACCAAGATTGGTTTTATTTTTGATTAAGAAAGCCACAATTAATAAATCATCATTCTCTTGCTACATTAATTTAAGAAATAATTATCCCCAAATCCATTCCCATCGGTGTATTTTCCTATTTCCCTCCTAAAACAACTCAAATCCCTAAACTTAGAGTTTTATATTAAATGGCTTAATCAATTTATATAATTATTATATGGAATCCTGCAAAAATTCTAATTTTTTTTTGTACTGTCAAATACACACAGTCGATCCTTCATCCAGGTTAGATTTTCCGATCCTTTCACTGTATTTAAGTTTCATCAATCTTTATTTGTATGTTTGTTAATGTTAATAAAAATCAGGAAAATTTATATGTATATATATGGATTTCGGTTGAGTTTTGAAAAAATAAATCATATTTTGATTAAAATTGTGTTTTGGAGATATAAATCATATTTGATTTAAAATAGTGTTTTGGAGCTATAAATCGTTCCCACCAACAATATATAAAATCCAATAGTTGAAGAGGCAATAAGTTTTTGGGGGGTCTGATCGTCTGCACAACCTGTGTTGGCCCAAATCAGATTTATCAAGTCTGCACAAATTATTCTTTTTACCATTTATATTGCGGGCTAATGCTTTCTTTTTTTCATGCGTCATTTCTTTTGGAGGGTGTATTATTATTTTAGAGTTGATTACATGAAATTACAACAGTTGGTTTTTGGTGATTAGATAAACAGTTTCTGCATCTAATTATCTGCTAGGGGTGACGTAGGTAGTCATAGAAAGTTGTTACATACTCTATCTGCAGATAAACCGCTACACGACTTTATTATCGATATTCTTTTTTATTTTATATCATCCATAACGCAAGATTATGAGCAGCACATTTTTTAACCTATTCGTTTCTAATCCTTATCGTAATTGCATAAGTAATGTGAAAGTATCGTCCTAATTTTCAGTTCTATATTGAGTACTGCTTTCACATCTTACTTTGTCCGGGTATTTATATATTGTTATTGGTTCAATTGTAACACAACACAGGTGCATTGTTCTTAATGTTAATGGTTTATGATTGTAATTCTTGAACTTACATCAATTACAGACAACCAGGTAGATATAGTAACAAATTGTAGGGTGGGCTGGGTGGTTTGGATTTTTGTGAATAAACAAATAAGTTGTGTCCTTTTGCATAAGTTATTATCCTTAGTTATATATTTATATGCAACAATTATTTTTAGAGTTTATGGTTCATCTGTTGTATTAGGATGGCTGTTATATTTTTGTTGGAGTATAATAGTTTGAATATGAAATTTTATTTGAAATGATATTCGGGTTTTTATTTTTTCAGGTTTTCATTTTTTTCAAGATGGCAACAAGGCTTAACGATGTATCATCTAGCAGTAAGGATCCGATGTTGGAACTCATTAAAGGAAACAAACAGGTTTGTAACGAGTAACTATCAAATGAACTATGACAATAAAAATGTTACTATATATAAGTATATCTCTTAACATTTGTTTGATTTAATTTGGCAGGAGGGTCGAATGCCCTCTTCATTAAGAGGCAAGAAAAATATATTGCAGTGGCAAAATCTGTTGACAGATGGTGCAACGGTTTCCATAAAGGTATTTTATTTTATCCGAGGCATCGGAGATCACGAAACGGTTAAATGTTCATTCATGCTGTTCGGGTGTGGTGTTGGTGATTATAGTACCGAGTTTTATAAAGATTAATCGTTTTGGTGATATACCTAATAATATCTTGGCTTGTGCTGTGAAGAGTTAGCAAGGGGATGATCTTAGTGAAGATTGGGCGAACCTACTCGGTCCTAGCCCGTCTGATCACTACCCGGAGATGCTGCCGCTAGATAATGGCGTCGGTGGCGCCTCTGCGGATATTATTGGTTGTACTGTAAGTTTTATCACTGGATATATACATTGACTATTGGAGATGGTTTTTATGTGTTATTGGTTTTAAGTTTTATACATTAGTACATAGTTGCTACATAGTTGCTGAAAGGTTTTGACTTGTGCTACTTAATCAACCCGAAAGATAAATATGTTTGGATGGTATAGAGATTTTGACAAACTTAAAAAATAATAAAGTACTAAGTGCATATCTAATATAAACATGTGGAATAGTAGGCTCAAACTTTTGTGAAAAGCACTGCCTGCATTATGTTTTGTGACTTCAACTGTTGAGGATGATTAATAGGAAACACAAAAGCGACCCTTGATCTTTTTGTTTCAAAAAACAGAGGATGAGAGTTGTGGGAAGTTTCAAGTTCCACATTAGGCCTCAAATCAAAACTAGAATTTGGCAAGTAAAAGCACTCGATTGTCTTTTCCTAAATATGTTCAGATGTTATGTATAGGAATATATATCGTGTTGTTTATATTAGCTATATATCAATAATAGTCAACTGTGTTCTATACTATCTTCTTTTCTATGCTAGATGGGTCACTTAGTTCTTATAATTAGTAAATACATATGTTTGCTGGATGGCAGGCCCGGTGCTTAGCAAGTGCAACCGGTCGAATTGAGCAGGGCATAATATTATGTCGGACACCACTTATTGCTAAGCTTATAGGAAGTCTTTAGTCCATAGACCAATATATTCTGTAAGTATATTGTAGTAATCGTTATAATATGTAGGTAAATTTTTAGTTGAAAATATATCTGATTATGCAAGTTTTATGCAAGTTGGCAAGCCGTTATAATGTGTAGTTAATATATAATATAGATTTACGTAAATCAATCAAACTTGATTAAACATTTGCTTTTGATGTTTCAATTTTCGGTAACTATATAAATATTTTATAATCTTTTTATTTTAGTTTGTTATTAAGTTTTTTTTTACGGTATAAATTATTAATTAAAACAATTTATAATTTTTTTGGCACAAAAACTACATGAGTTAAAAATTTTGGTTATAATTGCTTTGATTATGTACTTTGTATCTTTTTATTATTAATGGAACTTCCCCGCAGGGACTCTAAAATTCTTGGGACAGCTCAGAAACTCAAGGCTTATGAACCAAAATGTCATGCAACTCACGGGTACCCCTTTATTGGTAGGTCAGGTTGTTAGATATTTTAATCATACTATCATTATGGGAAAATCATCGCTGCAGTCGACTGCAACTTCCATGGCTGCAGTTGCACTCACATACCATTTAAGTGATTGATCTATTACAAAAATGCCCCCTGATTTTCATGGTAAAAACACCCCGCTGCATGTGCAGCCCGCTGCAGCGATGCTATCCCCATAAACTAATTGTTTACCAAGCAGAATATGAAAAATAGGTGTTACGACTGTTTTGCACCCAAACGTATGGACCATAGCTTATCCCCTACCCCAGCCTGACCCTTTTATGATCTTTAGTTTTTAGTTATGTGACAACTTACAGGTGACCTTATTTTGAAATTTTAATCTTCTGATACATAACATAACAGGCAATGAATAGCAAAATCATATATTAATACCGTGATGCACTCATGTTCATTTTATGTTTAAATACTAAGCATTTATAGATTACAGTTTTCCTTTTGCATTTCAAGACGATCAAAGCCCTGTTTTGTTACCTATTAAATCATTCAAAGACGTTTGGATCTGAAAGTAATTCTATGATGGCTAATGGAAAAAAGATTTTGGACAACCCTCATCTATATGCTATGGGCAATGCTGCCTACAATGATTTCTCATATGATTTGAGCTTAATGCTTAGTTTTGATTATTCAAGGAATAATTGATAAAAGAAAACGGTAAATATAAAGGTTTATAAGTTATTTTACTTCACTATTTGAGCTTTTTTTTTTGGTTTTGGAATATTTGTAGTTCTTATGATCATGTTTGTCTTTTTGTTATTAATGTTAAAATGAAACCGCAGATGATAATTGTGTAACCATAATTACAGAAAGGTCAACAAGTGATACACTTATAGTATGGATTGGCCTACTTCTATTTTCTCATTCACAATCCGTTTTACTGAATAATTATCTTTATGAGTTCTCTTACAGGTAGTGCTTATTAAGACGTTGATGAAATCATGAGGTAGTAAAGATGTGTATCCAATCATTGATATTGTTAGATTCGGTTATAGTAGGCTTTTTGTTGTTATTTCATATCTATGCTCGAGCTATTCAATATTCATAATCCTTTATTTAAATTTATGTTATTGTTTCTTTTGAGTCTATTTGTATCCAATGTGTAAAAATTTACATTAATTGTCGTATTATAACTTTGTTGATTGTCTTTATCACTTTTATTCATATTTTATGATTGTTTATTTAGTATTTATTTAATTCATATCAGTTGTTATTGTTTAATCTATATTAAATTTATTTTAATATATATAAGATTGCTTTAATTGTATGTTGTTTACAATAAATCAGCTAGAAAATAAACTAGATCGGTGCAATGCACGGGTTTCACCTAGTGTATACTCTAGCTGCATATGGGATGCGCCTAACCCATTTAGTTATGGGCCGCAATGTGAGCCTAGTTTTATTATATCATTGGATGTTGGATCGAATACCCCCACCGAAACAAACCGAACTCCCACATTATATATATAACATTTCAGCTAGCGCGTAGCTACAGTGCCACCGCGCGTGTGCTGACGTCAGCATGACGTTAACAATTTTGTCCTTTTCTAATTTATTTTTTTTCTTTTTTTTCTTACAATTTTTTTTTTCCTTTTTAAAAATAGTTTTGAACTTTGTTTATCACTTAAATTTTTAGAGGTTTTAGCTTTCAAGATTATTGGTATGTTTATTTTTTACTTTTTATCTCTTATTATAAAGTTTCTAACTTTTACCATCGAACTCTCGGTTTTTTCAACTTTATCTATCCATTACTTTCTACTTCTTATAGTAAACTTTAAGTGTCCAAACTTTTGGGTAATGCTAGATGTATGTTTGCATGATGCACGGCGATATGTCTCCCGTGGCAACGCCCGGGTTAAAATTCTTGTTAATATATATAACAAAACACAAAATGGCGGCTGTGAGTGAATCTCCTGTAGCTAAGCCGCTACTGTATCAACTCGGCACTGAAGGTTCCCACATTGTTTTCAAAACAACTTCTTATATCTATAATAATAACAACAATGCATAATAAGATATATTCTAAATTTCAAAATAATATGCACTACTAGGATAAAACCTACATGTTTAAAGAAAGACGCATATCATAGATCTTCAAATCATTGATCTACAAAGGAACACATGATTGTGAAATGAGAAAATATTGCAGCAGACGGCTGCGTGGGTGTCGTCGGTGGCTCCCGTCGGCATTGTTGGACGATGTCGATGTCCGCGTCTGAAAGTGTCCAAGAATAATGTATATTTAGTATGATGTGTGTAGTATAGCATCATAAAAATTTCGATCTACCATTTGAAAGTAAAGAAGAAAAGAGATGAGATGAGTTTGTTGTGTGAGAGAAGACAAAGAGAGTTTTGTAAAGACTAAAGAAGATAAAATGTGAAATGGGCGGTGGGGAAAAAAAGGAAGCCTCACGCGTGTTAATGTTGAATTGTAAAATCATGTCACCACTTTTTTGTCATCTTTGACGAGACAAAAAAGTAAAAACCAATACATCTTTTTCATGTACATACTGCATAATTTTATATACACAAACAAACCAACCATCATAAAATAACCAATAATTAGTTCTAAAAACTCTAATTTTAAGTAAGTGTTATAATATAACTAGAAAAGAGAAAAAGAAGAGAGAATATGCAGAGATAATTTCTTATTTTATTTCTATTTGATTTCAATCAATTGATCGATCCATAATTATATACAAAATATCTAAAGAAAAACAAATCATATGGGACCTTATACAAATAATTCATAAGTAAATACGAATGATGGTGGGACCATGTGGACTCATATGTCTGCTTAATAATTTCGCTTAATAATTCATAACACTTCCCCTCAGACATATGACTATCATTTGCTTTATCAATAATTCATATGTTTCATGTTGAATGATACTTTTTAACTTTGAAGTTTTGCTTTGAACTACTGTCTCGTTAAAAACCTTGCTAGGAAAAACCCAGTGGGACAAAACCATAGCTAAGGAAAAAAGAGTGCAGCACGTGTTATCTTCTCTGATACTTCTGGATCAGTTATGTTGCTTCATTAAAAACCTTACTAAGAAAACCCAGTGGGACAAAAAAAACTTAGTGAACGGAAAACGAGTGCAACTTGTAATGCTCTCCCTGAATTCATTCAAACATCTTCTAATCTTCAAAGTTTGATCTTGTTTGATAATTGCCCGAAGCTGCTTCTATGTAAGGCTTTGTAAATATATTGATTTGTTCTTCCTTTTGTAGGTTATGTGTTGAGAAGGACTTTGATGAGATATGCTCTATTTAATTACCTTTGATGCAGTTCTCTTTGATCTGAGCTATGCAAGAAGCATTGTCTTTATACATAATTGTTGGAGCATTGTTCCTTGAAGAAATACTACAAGATCCATGAACATGTTGTATAACATTCATCTTTGGGTGTTCATGTGAAAGATTATGCCTCGTTAAAACCTTATTAGAAAAAAAACCCGATGGGACAAAAATCTAATGAAGGAAAAAGAGTACATAAGTCTTTTGATACGCTTAGAGATATTGCCTCATTAAAAACCTTACCAGGAAAAACCCAATGGGATAAAAACCATGGTTAAGGGAAAAAGAGTGCAACGCGTATCTTCTCCCCCTCATGATCACATCACTTAAATTCTTTGGTTGGCGTAACCCAATATCGCAAACCAATATCTTTGACTTTATCATAGTAAGTGTCTAGATCAATACGATTATAGCGTAAACAAACTTGCTATATTCTCCACATGTGATCCACATATCATACATCATATATTCCATTCGAGTACATACACATACTACATAAGTTAACCTTTACCAATAGCTTCAAGTGAAATGATGTATTATTTCATGATCAACATGGACTATCAATGCTTTAATGACACTTTTAAATCAATATTGTGATCATTATCTTTAGAAGTTGAGGAGGTCCCTTCAACATTATATTGTTTACTTCCTGAGGGAAGGTTTTATCATTCACTCCTTCCTGTGGGAAGGTTTCACTCCTTTATGTGGGAAGGTTTTATCATTCACTCCTTCCTATGGGAAGGTTTTATCATTCACTCCTTCCTGTGGGAAGGTTTCACTCTTTTAAATCACGAGACATGCTTCATGCATTTTTATATTCCTCATGGAATCTCAATATTAAACGAGCTCTATTCATATATTCTTTAGACGCAAATCAAATATCTTATCTTGCCAGACTTTCAATAGATCAATAGTTGCTTCCACCATATCAATATAATGTATGTTCAACAATCTATGTGCCATACTTCAATTCAATATTTGAACATAAACCGATTTACATCATATAATTTATGCACTTTCAAGTGTTTGGACTTCATGTCCCAAAATATTAGCGTCTTTTCATCTTTGGCCAATCATTCATATCATATCATATCAATTTTATGTGCATGCATGCTTTCAAGATCCTCACAATTATACATATTCTTAGCGCTATCATATTCAATTAATCTCGACGTCGTTTTATTTATTTTTCGATTCCACAATTTTCTAGACATGTCACAACTTATTGAGATCTCTATATTTCCAGGTACCCGGGGTTTCTCAAAAACCTTCATGTCTAGTTTCTTATAATCAATCTCTTTTGGGGTCTTTATACCTCGACTTTGACCATCTTAATTTTAAGCTCCTTATTTATCAAGGCTTTTAATTTAGAATCGACTTTTCTACCACTTTCAAATGTGTGTAGACTAATTACCAATCGGAGCATTAGCAGCTGTTATATGTGATTTAATCACTATCTCTGTCTGGTCAGTTAACATGCTGGCAATTACTATATATTGTGAATGAATTATCCCACAAACTTTAATTTAATATTTATCGGTGTGAGGAATTTTGATAATTCATTTTTATTCATTTCAGCTGCTTTCCATTTTCCCTTAATGTTGGGAACATCTCCCCCTAATGTTGGGAAAACTAAATCATATTAATGAGAAACATAAGCCATAAACAAATATCTCAATGATGGCTTTATTAACTATGTACTCATCTTTCATGTTTTAAATCATACCCAAAACAGCCATACTAGTGTCTAGTTAATCAGACATTTTCGAACTGAATCAAAGCATGAACCTACACAATTCCAAGGCACGTCTATTTTCCCAACATTATTTCCAACATTTTTAAAAATCTCATTTTTGTGCATTGTGGTGGAGCAACTTAATCATATATTGCACATTCAAAACTCTTATGAGACATATGTGGTTTCTGACCATAAACCAATTTCAATGGGGAGGAAATACGATAAATTCTTGGCATGATGCGAATTCAAATTATTGCATGTTAAATAATAACATGGCCCCAAAACTACAAGTCATTCGTTTTGCTCACTAATGATCTTTGTAAAATTAATCATTATTGCTATTACAATATGGAACGTGCTCGCAATCTTATAAGATGAGCAATTAATAACAAACTTCATGTTGCGATTTTGATGACCCATTTAGACGATGCATCGATTTAAACACTAAATGGTCTTTTGGACGATGTATAGGCCTACTTACATCTCCTTTGCATATGTTCCATTAATTTAAGGAATTCATTCCTTATTATACTTGGCATATACTTTGTTATAGAGCAAATAAGTACAAATCCAATAATCAATTGAAGAACTTCGTTGTTCTTTTATATATTTCGCATCATCATTGACTCGGGATGGTCCAACCGGTCATGCCAATTAATTAAATGGCCATGATCAATAAACTTTTATCTAGTTTATGATTGTATATTTAGAATAATATATTGTTATCTCAAACATAACATATTTTTCATATTTATTCTCGTATATTCACTCTCTTAGTGTGCCACTTTTTGTAGTCAATTTCATAGTCGATCTCATTAATTATAATATGAACTTCATTATAATTTCCTTGGTTAAGTATATAATCATGACATTTACATAGACATTACATCATCATATTTACTTCAAAGAATGGATTAGGACCACACAAATTTTATTGTGGTCGTTTCAAACCTTATATCATTTAACAATACTACTACTTCATGAGCTTATTTGCGGTTTGACAAATGACAACTATTTCAACATTTCTTATGAATAATCTAGTTATATATAAACCGAGAAGTAGTTATATAAACAAATCAATAAGTTAATATTAATTTAATGATAATATATTTGATGATGTATTTAATTTTCTTATATTACCAGTCTTTATTTAGCTTTTTCTCTCCCTAAGGCTGGGGATATATATATTGGTTGAATACCACTAGTCAATATAATGGGTTTATATACTATAAATAATATATAATATTAAAGTGCATGTATAGTCTATAGATAATAAATACTCGATCATATAACTATAAAATTTTAAAAATGTAATCACATAGATCTGTCCGAAATGTCAGCTTTTAAGAACATTTTAAAATCAATTAAAAATTTTATTACACCTAATGGTTGCCTACGTGCCAGTTATTTTAAAAACAATAGAGAAAGGAGACGTACGCATGTTTTATATATATATATATATTATAACATAAACAAGTTAAGACAATACTAAAAAAAAACAAAACACATTTTTCTTCAAGTTAACACTACCTACCCCTTGCCAGATAGAATATTCAATAAAATAGTATATCATATCCCGTTGCCAGCTAAAATCTGAAATATAGTATTGTCAAGTGCTAGCTAAATAAATTAATATAATTGACCAAGACATTTTGGCTGAAATTACTCTATAAGCTATGACAAAATCGTTGTTTATGCATTACTAGGCTTAAGACAAACGTCACCTAAACTTTTGCCCCCACCACTTATATAAAAAATGACCAATAATTTGATTACTTCTCTTATTCCAAAAAAGAAAAATGATGGCCGACAAACAACACACCTGCTTAATTGTTTTCAACCAAATAAAGCAATACTCAATATTTCTTTATTTTCTCAATTAACCTGCTCTCTTGTTTCTTTCTTAAAGAAACCGAATAAGATTGTCCAAAGTCCAATATATGAAAAGTGATTCCTCTCGTAAAATTGAACCAAAACCGTCCATCAAATTTTTTTATTCTATCAAATTTTATTCCTTTCTGTCTTTCACTAAATAATATCTTGTTCTTCACTATCACTACCAATAATAATAAGAATAACAGTAATCATCAGCCTAAAATAGAGACATCATCAGTCTTTAGTTTGATTACAACAACACCCTCAATATTTTCATCATTGGTTTTCACCATACTGACCTTGGTATGTGGTACTTTATGCTACTTTTATCAACCAATATGGGGTGTTAGGAAGGTACCTGGCCCTCAATATTTTCATCATTGGTTTTCACCATACTGACCTTGGTATGTGGTACTTTATGCTACTTTTATCAACCAATATGGGGTGTTAGGAAGGTACCTGGCCCTCAATATTTTCATCATTGGTTTTCACCATACTGACCTTGGTATGTGGTACTTTATGCTACTTTTATCAACCAATATGGGGTGTTAGGAAGGTACCTGGCCCTCAATATTTTCATCATTGGTTTTCACCATACTGACCTTGGTATGTGGTACTTTATGCTACTTTTATCAACCAATATGGGGTGTTAGGAAGGTACCTGGCCCTCAATATTTTCATCATTGGTTTTCACCATACTGACCTTGGTATGTGGTACTTTATGCTACTTTTATCAACCAATATGGGGTGTTAGGAAGGTACCTGGCCCTCAATATTTTCATCATTGGTTTTCACCATACTGACCTTGGTATGTGGTACTTTATGCTACTTTTATCAACCAATATGGGGTGTTAGGAAGGTACCTGGCCCTCAATATTTTCATCATTGGTTTTCACCATACTGACCTTGGTATGTGGTACTTTATGCTACTTTTATCAACCAATATGGGGTGTTAGGAAGGTACCTGGCCCTCAATATTTTCATCATTGGTTTTCACCATACTGACCTTGGTATGTGGTACTTTATGCTACTTTTATCAACCAATATGGGGTGTTAGGAAGGTACCTGGCCCTCAATATTTTCATCATTGGTTTTCACCATACTGACCTTGGTATGTGGTACTTTATGCTACTTTTATCAACCAATATGGGGTGTTAGGAAGGTACCTGGCCCTCAATATTTTCATCATTGGTTTTCACCATACTGACCTTGGTATGTGGTACTTTATGCTACTTTTATCAACCAATATGGGGTGTTAGGAAGGTACCTGGCCCTCAATATTTTCATCATTGGTTTTCACCATACTGACCTTGGTATGTGGTACTTTATGCTACTTTTATCAACCAATATGGGGTGTTAGGAAGGTACCTGGTCCTCCTGCCATTCCCTTTCTAGGACACTTGCCTGGGACTGTGGTCCACAGAGATGGGGTCAATATCCGTTTTTAGTGGTGGTCGTCAAAGGTGATGGTTGTAGTGATGTAGTAGTCGTGGGTGAGGAGTGGTAGTGGGAGTCGAGATGATAACTTGAGGTGGTCGCGTTACAGGTGATGTTAAATGGTGGTGGTTTGTATAAATTTTCCATATTTCGTTAAGTATATATATACTAAAATATTGGTATGTTTGTATATCGAAAACTTTATTATTGGTAATATTTAAGATTATGAATTTATGATTATTAAGTTTATACACATTCTTGTTTGTATATCGAAAACTTTATTATTGGTAATATTTAAGATTATGAATTTATGATTATTAAGTTTATACACATTCTTGAGAGAATGGGTGTGTTATGTTCGATCAGAAACATCACGTACAAATATGTATGCAAAGAAAAAATTTAATATACTTATATGAGTTTCAATTTCGTTAATTTATGCATGAGAATTAGAGAATATATATACGTACCTCCAACTAGTCTTGTTAAAAGATATTGTATAGACTGGTTATGATCATCCTTTCTAATTTCAACACCCACATCCTTCTTGACATCACCGGTCAAATTTTTTCTAGCTACTGTGACCGCTTCCTTCTTCACCGCAATACTCTCATCATGCTTCGAATCAGGAAAGGTGATGATGAATAAATATAGCGTGGTTCGGAGTAGAAAGTTTCTAGCCAATCAATGATGGTATATGGATTCGTGAACTTCGCCTCTCCGTTATTCCAGAAGATTGATGGATGATTAATGAAATTGTTGAATTCAATGGATTGAAAATTACTTAGAGCAATTCGTGCTGATAACGTGTTATCAAAAGAGAAAAAATAAGAGAGAATATGCAGAGAGAATTTCTTATTTCATTTCTATTGGATTTCAATCGATCGATCCATATTTATATACAAAATATCTAAAGAAAAACAAATCATATGGGACCTTATACAAATAATTCATAAGTAAATACAAATGATGGTGGGACCATGTGGACCCATATGTCTGCTTAATAATTCCGCTTAATAATTCATAACAATAAGTTAGTTATAAACACAATGTAATAAACTTTTCTGTGCTAACGATTTTTTTAGTTTAAATATATGATAACATTTTTATCAATTACGACAATACGACGTTTAGAAATTTGTTTTGAATGTGCAAATTTATAGTAACTAGACAGGTACCCCACGCAATGCAGCAGTGATGGTGGGAGGTGACGGGTGTCATACGTGTAATTTAAGTATTTTAAAGGTTGAAAGTTGAAATAGATATAGGAGTAATTTATGTTATATACGGGTAAAGATAAAAATGTAATTATCAAATGGTATTCTTTGGTTATATTATATTTCTTATCTTATCAACGTCCGCCGCGAAGCGCGGTAAAAAAATCTAGTTTAGTAAATGTCTACTTCTTTTTGTTCTCCTACGTGGCTATGAACCAATAACAGGCACCCTAACTTTGTAATTATTTTGGCAATTACATCCTTCATAAACTATTTTGACAATTTACTTATGATATAAAGTTCTTTTCCTCATATTTTAATAATGATTTTCTCCATCCAACTTACATCAAATTAATTCAAGTACCTAAATAATTAATTAATGTTATAAAAACTAGAAATAAAGAGATAGAATATGCAGAGAGAATTTCTCATATTATTTTCTATTGAATTTCAATCAATCGATCGATCCATATTTATATACAAAATATCTAAAGAAGAAACAAAACATATGGGACCTTATACAAATAATTCGTAAGTAAATACAAATGATAGTGGGACTATGTGGACCCATATGTCTGCTTAATAATTCATAACACTCCCCCTCAGACATATGACTATCATTTGCTTTATCAATAATTCATATGTTCATGTTGAATGATACTTTTCAACTTTGATGTTTCTCTTTGAACTACTGCCTCGTTAAAAACCTTGCTAGGAAAAACCCAGTGGGACAAAAACCATAGCTAAGGGAAAAAGAGTGCAGCACATGTTATCTTCTCTGATACTTCTGGACCGGTTATGTTGCCTCATTAAAAACCTTACTAAGAAAACCCAGTGGGACAAAAACTTAGTTAAGGGAAAAAGAGTGCAACTTGTAATGCTCCCCCTGAATTCAGTCAAACATCTTCTAATCTTCAAAGCTTGATCTTGTTTGATAATTGCCCGAAGCTGCTTCTATGTAAGGCTTTGTAAATATATTGATTTGTTCTTCCTTTTGTAGGTTATGTGTTGAGAAGGACTTTGATGAGATATGTTCTATTCAAAGCATTGTCGAGATACATAATTGTTGGAGCATTGTTCCTTGAAGAAATACTACAAGATCCATGAACATGTTGTATAACATTCATCTTTGGGTGTTCATGTGAAAGATTATGCCTCGTTAAAACCTTATTAGAAAAAACCCGATGGGACAAAAATCTAATGAAGGAAAAAGAGTACATAAGTCTTTTGATACGCTTAGAGATATTGTCTCATTAAAAACCTTACCAGGAAAAACCCAATGGGACAAAAACCATGGTTAAGGGAAAAAGAGTGCAACGCGTATCTTCTCCCCCTCATGATCACATCACTTAAATTCGTTGGTTGACATAACCCAATATCGCAAACCAATATCTTTGACTTTATCATAGTAAGTGTCTAGATCAATTCGATTATAGCGTAAACAAACTTGCTATTTTATCCACATGTGATCCACATATCATACATCATATATTCCATTCGAGTACATACACATACTACATAATTTACGCTTTCCAATAGCTTCAAGTGAAATGATGTATTATTTCATGACCAACATGGACTATCAATGCTTTAATGACACTTTTAAATCAATATTGTGATCATTATCTTTAGAAGTTGAGGAGGTCCCTTCAACATCATATTGTTTACTTCCTAAGGGAAGATTTTATCATTCACTCCTTCCTGTGGGAAGGTTTCTGTAGCACCCCAACATGGCGGAATAATGGGGTATCACTTAGAAATAGCACAACACGACATGGAAATTATGTAGAGTCAACTATATGAAAACATGGGATTGAAACAATCCATAAACTTGTACAAACATATACAATCATTAACAATCATCAAATACATGTTCAATCGATAATAAAATGAAGTTCAATCGATAGTAGTTGATCCTAAATGTAACCCATAAGAGGGAATAAGGATCACGGATCCAGAAAGTCCGTAGTGAAACCATTCCTAGCAATGCAAGCGTGCTATCATGCATTTTGTCTTTCATTAACTTGATTACCTGAAAAGTGTACTAAAGAGCGTCAACATAAGGTTGGTGAGTTCGTAGGGACAATTAACAAGAGATAAACCGTGTCGGGATAATAACCATTAACAATAATCGTGGATTAGAATATCTAATCATTTCCAAGAATCCCTAAGGTTTCACATTAACACAAGTCAATACAATCAACGTTTCAATAACAATATCATTATACATTATCCATTACGCCTTACCTGTTAAACAGTGCGTATAGTAACCAGTTGCGACTCACATGTCAAACAATGCGCACAATATCATTATACATTATCCATTACGCCTTACCTGTTAAACAGTGCGTATAGTAACCAGTTGCGACTCACATGTCAAACAATGCGCACAATATCATTATACATTATCCATTACGCCTTACCTGTTAAACAGTGCGTATAGTAACCACAAGTAATCATTAACCAATACGACTAACATGATCAACCACTTACATGGTTATCAAAGCGACATTCATCATTAACATTCACATCAACAATCAACAGTTAAGCAATTGACATCTCGGTCCATATCATATCAAGTAAATCAACCATATAAATACGATGCACATACACTTCATATAATTCTACTTTAAAGGAATCATTGATGCTTATATATAGGGTCACCCGCAGCCTTCCCACCACATCTACTACTCATTTAAGGTATAATTATCTTCCATGTATGTACAACTATCTAAAGCACAACAAGTATCCAATACAAACACATAGCTAACCGAGCAACAAGTCAATACATTAAACAATAAATCAATTAACAAACATGTACACTTTTCAGCCCGAATCTCAATCGAGTAGGGAGGGTTTACGAAGCTCACCTTGATTGGATATGCGAGGTAAGTATAAGTTATAATCGAGTTATAACGTCCAACGATCGTCTAGCGTTCACCACCTATAAACATATACATTACAAATCATGTGTCAAACCCTAATTAGGTTTTAGAAGGGTAAATCAACCTTAGAGGACGATTGGGACCCAACTCGGTTACGTCACAATCCTAAAGTGTCTTATTGGTTCAACCGAATGTAAACGAGGACACTTTATTATGTCATTTTAAAAATGACAAAAGATTCAAGGTATAAGGATTATACCATGATAAAGTAGGCTCTCATACGATTCTAACGATAGGTCATACGACTAAAACGGACATACGGTTCGAAAGTTATTAACGTTTGAAAACTGACGCGCAAACCAGGCCAAACTCGCGGCGCGAGTGACCGAGGTCGCGGCGCGAGGAGTGTCCGAGGTCGCGACGCGAGTTACCGAGATCGCAACGCGAGAAAATTCTCTGTGACACGAGACGCAAAATCACGGCGCGAGACCCTAGGTCGCGGCGCGAGTGAACGGGGTCGCAAGGTCGTGTGGCCGAGCACACGAGGCTCGCGGCGCGAGCCTGGGAGGTCGCGGCGCGAGATCGTTCAGACCTGCAGATTTCCAGCTTTCAAACACGATCCAAACTCGACCCAAACCTCATTTTTGACATCTAAATCAATTTGATAGTTGCAAATACTCATTTTTGACCTCCAGGAACATACATAAACATAACCCATAACATAAATTCGTCTATAACATCAACATAACCACAAATCGCTCTAATTTCTTCCAAGAACCCTATTTGAACAAAAATCAAGTTTTGACTCGATCTATGGCCCAAATATGTTTAGATTCAACTAGAAATAAGTTAAACAACATAAAATGATTGATATGAGATGGTTTTAACTTACCAAAACTTCCAATTGCTTTCAAATTCGGATTTGACTAAAAATGAAGATTTTCTTGTTCTTGAACTCCAATCTTTTGATATGATGTATAAATGAGGGTGAGGATGCTAAAACTTGAATTTATCTAGCTTGAATCACCTCCAATTTTCCAGAAATTTGATATAAAGAAGTTGACTTTTTGAGAGGAAGTGAGATCAAAAGAGGGAGAAGGAAAAGAAAAGAGAAAAGAGAAGGGAAGTGGGTGTATAGGGGGGCCGGCCTCATTGTCTAAGGGGTAGGCTCCCGCTCCGCTAAATCCGACAAATAGCTAAACGTTAACCATTTAAACACCAAAACGTTTCCGTAAGCATAAACAAAGTCCACGTTTCATTTCAATTTAACAATACGTTCAATAATCACGTTAATCCATATAAATCGTTTACATTAAATTTCGGGTCAAATTTAGTCAATTTTGACAAATGTTACATTATTCCCCCGTTAAAGGAATTTCGTCCCGAAATTCAAATCTAACTAGACTCGTTAAACAAATGAGGATACTTAGCCTTCATAGAATCTTCACGTTCCCAAGTAAACTCGGGTCCACGTCTAGCTTGCCATCTCACTCTAACAAGAGTATACCGGGTGTTCTTAAGCCTCCTAGTTTCCCGGTCTAGAATTTCTATGGGCTCTTCAACAAATTTCAACGTTTTATCAACACGGATTTCCTCAAGAGGCACATGAAGTGTTGGGTCGGCCAAACACTTCCTAAGATTACAAACGTGAAAAACATAAAAAAAAAAAAAAAAAAAAAAAAAAAAAAAAAAAAAAAAAAAAAAAAAAAAACAGAAAACAAATAAAAAAAAAAAAAAAAAAAAAAAAAAAAAAAAAAAAAAAAAAAAAAAAAAAAAAAAAAAAAAAAAAAAAAAAAAAAAAAAAAAAAAAAAAAAAAAAAAAAAAAAAAAAAAAAAAAAAAAAAAAAAAAAAAAAAAAAAAAAAAAAAAAAAAAAAAAAAAAAAAAAAAAAAAAAAAAAAAAAAAAAAAAAAAAAAAAAAAAAAAAAAAAAAAAAAAAAAAAAAAAAAAAAAAAAAAAAAAAAAAAAAAAAAAAAAAAAAAAAAAAAAAAAAAAAAAAAAAAAAAAAAAAAAAAAAAAAAAAAAAAAAAAAAAAAAAAAAAAAAAAAAAAAAAAAAAAAAAAAAAAAAAAAAAAAAAAAAAAAAAAAAAAAAAAAAAAAAAAAAAAAAAAAAAAAAAAAAAAAAAAAAAAAAAAAAAAAAAAAAAAAAAAAAAAAAAAAAAAAAAAAAAAAAAAAAAAAAAAAAAAAAAAAAAAAAAAAAAAAAAAAAAAAAAAAAAAAAAAAAAAAAAAAAAAAAAAAAAAAAAAAAAAAAAAAAAAAAAAAAAAAAAAAAAAAAAAAAAAAAAAAAAAAAAAAAAAAAAAAAAAAAAAAAAAAAAAAAAAAAAAAAAAAAAAAAAAAAAAAAAAAAAAAAAAAAAAAAAAAAAAAAAAAAAAAAAAAAAAAAAAAAAAAAAAAAAAAAAAAAAAAAAAAAAAAAAAAAAAAAAAAAAAAAAAAAAAAAAAAAAAAAAAAAAAAAAAAAAAAAAAAAAAAAAAAAAAAAAAAAAAAAAAAAAAAAAAAAAAAAAAAAAAAAAAAAAAAAAAAAAAAAAAAAAAAAAAAAAAAAAAAAAAAAAAAAAAAAAAAAAAAAAAAAAAAAAAAAAAAAAAAAAAAAAAAAAAAAAAAAAAAAAAAAAAAAAAAAAAAAAAAAAAAAAAAAAAAAAAAAAAAAAAAAAAAAAAATAAAAACATGAAAAACATTATGAACTCCACTCAAGGTTTGAGGGAGTTCCAATCGATACGCTACCGGGCCAATACGTTCAAGGATTTTAAATGGGCCAATGTATCTCGGGCCCAACTTGCCACGTTTCACAAAACGAACTACACCTTTCCACGGGGACACTTTCAACAAGACATAATCACCGACTTCAAATTCGAGAGGTCGTCGTCTAACGTTTGCATACTTCATTTGCCTTTCGCGGGATACTCTCAACTTCTCTTTGATTTGTGAGATCACCTTGGTCGTTTCAATAACAATTTCGGGTCCAACAAGTTGGTTTTCACCAACTTCCGCCCAAGCTAGCGGTGACCTACAATCTCTCCCATATAATGCCTTAAACGGGGCCATTCCAATAGTAGCATGATAGCTATTATTGTAGGAGAACTCAACCAAAGGAAGATGTACATCCCAATTACCACCAAAATCGATGGCGCAAGCTCTCAACATATCTTCTAACGTTTGAATCGTTCTTTCACTTTGACCATCAGTTTGCGGGTGGAACGCCGTACTCAAACCGAGACGAGTACCCATAGATTTCTGGAACGCCTTCCAAAATTTTGAAGTAAATCGGGCATCCTGATCCGATATCACGGAAATCGGCACTCCATGCTTGGATATCACCTCTTTGATGTACAAACGTGTCATGGTGTCAAATTTATCGTCTTCCCGGATGGCTAAGAAGTGAGCCGACTTAGTCAACCGGTCAATTATCACCCAAATAGTGTCCCGACCACTACTCGTTCTAGGTAACTTCGTGATGAAGTCCATAGCAATTTCTTCCCATTTCCACACCGGTGTTGCCGGTTGGACTAGTAAGCCCGGTGGTTTCTTGTGGTCGGCTTTCACTTGTAAACAAGTGAGGCATTGGCTAACATACCTAGCAATGTCCGTCTTCATTCCCGGCCACCAATACAAATCTCTCAAACCAAAATACATCTTGTCGGAACCCGGGTGAACCGAGTAAGCCGACTTATGAGCTTCATCCATTAATTTCAATCGCCATCCTCCAAGAATGGGGATCCACAATCGATCAACAAAATATAAACCATTATCGTTCTTCCTATCAAACTGTTCTTCTAGACCGTGTAAAGCTTCATCGGTGAAGTTTTCCGGTCTAGTTACCAATTCTTGAGCTTCAATGATGGAGTCACGAACACTCCTTAACACAGTGAAGCTCATAGCCTTAACTCGTCTTGGCTTCATACGTTCTTTTCGACTCAAAGCATCAGCTACCACATTTGCTTTACCCGGGTGATACCGGATAACGCAATCATAATCACTCAACAGCTCAAGCCACCTTTTTTGCCTCATGTTCAGGTCACTTTGAGTGAAAATGTGTTGAAGGCTTTTATGGTCGGTGTAGATCACACTCTTGGTGCCATACAAGTAATGCCTCCAACATTTCAAGGCAAATACTACCGCTCCCAATTCTAGGTCATGGGTTGGATAGTTCTTCTCGTGGATCTTTAATTGTCTCGAGGCATAAGCTATCACCTTATCTCGTTGCATTAAAACACAACCCAATCCTTGTCCGGACGCATCACAATACACTACAAAATCATCGTTCCCTCGGGCAAGCACAAAATGGGTGCATCACACAATTTGTCTTTCAACAATTGGAATGCTTGTTCTTGCTTTTCACCCCAATCAAACCTTCTTTCTCGTTGAGTCAACAAGGTCAAAGGTTGGGCGATCTTTGAAAAGCCTTCAATAAACCGTCTATAATAACCCGCCAAACCAAGAAATTGGCGAATTTCGGTCGGTGTTTCGGGTCGTCTCCAATTCTTCACAGCTTCAACTTTACTTGGGTCCACATGAATTCCTTCCTTGCTCACTACGTGACCAAGAAAATGAACCTCTTCGAGCCAAAATTCACATTTCGAGAACTTGGCATAAAGCTTTTGTTCCCGGAGTAACTCTAAGACTAGTTTCAAATGTTCCAAATGATCTTCTTTAGTCTTAGAATAGATAAGGATGTCATCGATGAACACAATGACAAATTGATCCAAGTAGGGTTGACACACTCGGTTCATCAAATCCATGAACACCGCCGGTGCATTAGTCAACCCAAAAGGCATCACCGTGAATTCAAAATGTCCATACCTAGTTCTAAAGGCGGTTTTTGGAATATCGTCTTCATGAACCCTCAACTGATGATAACCCGACCTCAAATCAATCTTGGAAAAGAAACGAGCACCCTGGAGTTGGTCAAATAAATCATCAATTCGAGGAAGAGGATAACGATTCTTTACCGTTAGCTTGTTTAATCCTCTATAATCAATACACATTCGGAATGAACCATCTTTCTTCTTAACAAACAAAACGGGTGCGCCCCAAGGCGATTGACTAGGGCGAATGAAACCCTTGTCTTGAAGTTCTTTGAGTTGGGCAGCCAACTCTTGTAATTCGGTCATGGCTAAGCGATAAGGTGCTTTAGCCACGGGAGAGGCATTTGGAATAAGATCAATACGGAAATCGAGTTCACGAGATGGAGGTAAACCCGGTAGGTCATCCGGAAATACATCCGCAAAGTCTTTAACTACAGGCACAGTTTTCGATTCAATCTTTGTAACATTAACACTATATACATTCCCATCCCATAGTTCGGTCGTTTCGCCTTGAACCACTAATTCTTCCCCATTTTCTAACGGAATTCTCACAGTTCTACTACCACAATCTATTATCGCGTTCATGGCCGATAACCAATCCATACCCACAATCACATCAAAACTACCGATATCAAAAGGCATTAAGTCAATATAGAATGGGTGATCACATAAGTCTAACACACAATCACGAACAACTTGACTAATCCTAGACAATCCACCATTTACCATTTCAAGTTCAAAACAATAGGACAACGGGCTAGGGCTAGCATTTATCAACGGAATAAAATCATTGGAAATGAGGCTATAGTCGGCTCCAGAATCAAATAACACGGTAGCATATTGGTAATTGAGGAGAAAGGTACCTGCTACAACATTAGGATCACCACGTGCCTCGGCCGCATTCACGGCAAAAGCTCTCCCACGGGGAGCGAGTTGTTGTCGAGCTTGTTGTTGTTGAGGCTGACCTTGGTTTCCCCGGTTCTGATTTGGGCCAGCAATTTGCAACTGATTAGGATGCACAGTCACTTGTACCTGTTGGCCAATGAGGTTAGGGCACCGGTTACGATAGTGGTCTTGGCTACCACATTCATAACAAGCACCCGGGGCCATCGGGGGACGCATTACATTGAGAGGAGCAACATTCAAAGGAGCATTTCGACGATCAGGACAAAATCTTGATGTGTGACCCTGGTTGTTACAAATAAAGCAAGCATCACATCTCACATGAGGTCGATGATGACGGTTACACCTAGTGCACAAAGGACTTGTCCCAGCATAACCACCCTTTTGTGGCTCAACCCTTGGTTCAACCACCGCATAAACCTTTCCACCCCGACCATGACGCTTATTATCACGCCTATCATCTTTCTTTGTGCCGCTAGACTCGGCTACATCTTTTCTCTTAGCATCATTGTTACTTAATTCGCCACCCTTCACAAGATCCATGGTGACACTAGCAGTACGGGTAATGGCCTCATTGATAGTCAAAGGCATGGTGGGATGAGCGACAAGCATTTTCACCTTATGAGGCAACCCGACAACATATTTTGCTACCTTACGGGCTTCGGGGTTCACTATGTGAGGTACAAGTCTAGAAAGATGGCCAAAACGGCGAGTGTACCCCACGTGATCGGCTCCCTTCATGGTGAGTTTAGTGAATTCTTCTTCTAAATTTCTCAATTCATATGGTGGGCAATACTTGGAGATGATCATTTCTTTGAAGTCTTCCCAAGGGATGGAATTTGCAAGGTCAATTCCCAAGGAGCCTACTTCAAGGTTCCACCATTCAAGTGGATCACCACCTAACATTCCGGTGGCGTGTGAAACTCTTTGATCATAAGTGCATCCGCTTCTAGGGATTACGGATTCAATTTTCTCTAGCCACTCTAAACAACCAGTGGCTCCACCTTCACCCTTCCATTCTGGAGCTCCACAAGCCTTGAAATCTTTGAAAATACAACCTTGGCGATAACCAGTGTTGTTTCTTGGGTGAACAAGAGCTTCACCATTCACTCGTACATCTTCATTTTCAATTTCTGGTTCTATCACGGGTTCCTCTTGTTCATCTACATCCATGGCCGCTGAGATTCGGGCCACAAGTTCTGGCATAAGCTCATTGAGAGCTTGAGTAATGACTTCGGTTCTTACCGGGCGATTAACACCACCCGGCCACCTCTACCACCACGGCCACCTCTACCTCCACGACCACCAACTAACACTTGTTCAGCGGCTCCTCTTGCTCGTTTTGACGCCTATAGTTAGTGTTAGCTCTCCTTGGCCTAACCATTTTTCCTGAACACACGTGTTAATTTAGCAAGTTAATTCTCACATTCACACACGAATAATCGAAATCGGCCGTCATATAACAAACATTACATACTAAAAATCCATCTAAATCATTACAAGAACATAAAATTTTACGGGGAGATTATCATGGCAATAATCTAAGGCTTCGGCAATCATACAGTTTACACTCAACAATACAATCACGGAACATTCAACACTATATAAATAAAAAGGGGTCAAGTCATAACAAGGTGGGTAAAGCATAGTCCGAATTTTAACTTCAACATTCGACACATTAAAAGTGTTTGTATACAGGGTGTACCATCGGCTAACCCTCCACACCGTTAATATATTGAATGGATGTCCAAAATTCAGTTCCGTTATGCTCTCTAAGTGTTGACCGGGTATGTATACAGGGTGTACCAGCGGCTAACCCTCCACCTAATCAACACTCATTAAACATACCGGGGTAGCTACTATACTCTATCCACAAGGCGCAATCCATGAGATCATTAACTTTATATGACATAGGATAACCTTCAATTTGTTGATCAGGCGCCTCTTGGGTTATCAAATGTTATACTCCGTTAATGCCATCATTTCATTTTGCTAAGGGGGACAAATAATAAATGCTTCTAAAATTTAACACATCAACGTTTATCACAACATTTCCACAATTAACGGTGTATCCCGACACTATCATATACGTTCATCACAACAATTCTCACATAACAATCAAGTCATCATATCGTAAGCAACCTACGAACTCCGTTTAAAACGTCTTTATGCATCATACAGTTCACGTTGCACACAAGGTTCCCTATCATGCATGCTAATATGAAATGTGGGTGCGATGGCTATAGACTAGGTAAATCCTCCTAGTTCTCTACAACCACGGCTCTGATACCATTCTGTAACACCCCAACATGGCGGAATAATGGGGTATCACTTAGAAATAGCACAGCACGACATGGAAATTATGTAGAGTCAACTATATGAAAACATGGGATTGAAACAATCCATAAACTTGTACAAACATATACAATCATTAACAATCATCAAATACATGTTCAATCGATAATAAAATGAAGTTCAATCGATAGTAGTTGATCCTAAAAGTAACCCATAAGAGGGAATAAGGATCACGGATCCAGAAAGTCCGTAGTGAAACCATTCCTAGCAATGCAAGCGTGCTATCATGCATTTTGTCTTTCATTAACTTGATTACCTGAAAAGTGTACTAAAGAGCGTCAACATAAGGTTGGTGAGTTCGTAGGGACAATTAACAAGAGATAAACCGTGTCGGGATAATAACCATTAACAATAATCGTGGATTAGAATATCTAATCATTTCCAAGAATCCCTAAGGTTTCACATTAACACAAGTCAATACAATCAACGTTTCAATAACAATATCATTATACATTATCCATTACGCCTTACCTGTTAAACAGTGCGTATAGTAACCAGTTGCGACTCACATGTCAAACAATGCGCACAATATCATTATACATTATCCATTACGCCTTACCTGTTAAACAGTGCGTATAGTAACCAGTTGCGACTCACATGTCAAACAATGCGCACAATATCATTATACATTAACCATTACGCCTTACCTGTTAAACAGTGCGTATAGTAACCAGTTGCGACTCACATGTCAAACAATGCGCACAATATCATTATACATTATCCATTACGCCTTACCTGTTAAACAGTGCGTATAGTAACCAGTTGCGACTCACATGTCAAACAATGCGCACAATATCATTATACATTAACCATTACGCCTTACCTGTTAAACAGTGCGTATAGTAACCACAAGTAATCATTAACCAATACGACTAACATGATCAACCACTTACATGGTTATCAAAGCGACATTCATCATTAACATTCACATCAACAATCAACAGTTAAGCAATTGACATCTCGGTCCATATCATATCAAGTAAATCAACCATATAAATACGATGCACATACACTTCATATAATTCTACTTTAAAGGAATCATTGATGCTTATATATAGGGTCACCCGCAGCCTTCCCACCACATCTACTACTCATTTAAGGTATAATTATCTTCCATGTATGTACAACTATCTAAAGCACAACAAGTATCCAATACAAACACATAGCTAACCGAGCAACAAGTCAATACATTAAACAATAAATCAATTAACAAACATGTACACTTTTCAGCCCGAATCTCAATCGAGTAGGGAGGGTTTACGAAGCTCACCTTGATTGGATATGCGAGGTAAGTATAAGTTATAATCGAGTTATAACGTCCAACGATCGTCTAGCGTTCACCACCTATAAACATATACATTACAAATCATGTGTCAAACCCTAATTAGGTTTTAGAAGGGTAAATCAACCTTAGAGGACGATTGGGACCCAACTCGGTTACGTCACAATCCTAAAGTGTCTTATTGGTTCAACCGAATGTAAACGAGGACACTTTATTATGTCATTTTAAAAATGACAAAAGATTCAAGGTATAAGGATTATACCATGATAAAGTAGGCTCTCATACGATTCTAACGATAGGTCATACGACTAAAACGGACATACGGTTCGAAAGTTATTAACGTTTGAAAACTGACGCGCAAACCAGGCCAAACTCGCGGCGCGAGTGACCGAGGTCGCGGCGCGAGGATTGTCCGAGGTCGCGACGCGAGTTACCGAGATCGCAACGCGAGAAAATTCTCTGTGACACGAGACGCAAAATCACGGCGCGAGACCCTAGGTCGCGGCGCGAGTGAACGGGGTCGCAAGGTCGTGTGGCCGAGCACACGAGGCTCGCGGCGCGAGCCTGGGAGGTCGCGGCGCGAGATCGTTCAGACCTGCAGATTTCCAGGTTTCAAACACGATCCAAACTCGACCCAAACCTCATTTTTGACATCTAAATCGATTTGATAGTTGCAAATACTCATTTTTGACCTCCAGGAACATACATAAACATAACCCATAACATAAATTCGTCTATAACATCAACATAACCACAAATCGCTCTAATTTCTTCCAAGAACCCTATTTGAACAAAAATCAAGTTTTGACTCGATCTATGGCCCAAATATGTTTAGATTCAACTAGAAATAAGTTAAACAACATAAAATGATTGATATGAGATGGTTTTAACTTACCAAAACTTCCAATTGCTTTCAAATTCGGATTTGACTAAAAATGAAGATTTTCTTGTTCTTGAACTCCAATCTTTTGATATGATGTATAAATGAGGGTGAGGATGCTAAAACTTGAATTTATCTAGCTTGAATCACCTCCAATTTTCCAGAAATTTGATATAAAGAAGTTGACTTTTTGAGAGGAAGTGAGATCAAAAGAGGGAGAAGGAAAAGAAAAGAGAAAAGAGAAGGGAAGTGGGTGTATAGGGGGGCCGGCCTCATTGTCTAAGGGGTAGGCTCCCGCTCCGCTAAATCCGACAAATAGCTAAACGTTAACCATTTAAACACCAAAACGTTTCCGTAAGCATAAACAAAGTCCACGTTTCATTTCAATTTAACAATACGTTCAATAATCACGTTAATCCATATAAATCGTTTACATTAAATTTCGGGTCAAATTTAGTCAATTTTGACAAATGTTACAGTTTCACTCCTTCCTGTGGGAAGGTTTTATCATTCACTCCTTCCTGTGGGAAGGTTTTATCATTCACTCCTTCCTGTAGGAAGGTTTCACTCCTTCCTGTGGGAAGGTTTTATCATTTCTTACCCATAATTAATATAATGTATGTTCAACAATCTTTGTGCCATACTTCAATTCAATATTTGAACATAAACCGATTTACATCATATAATTTATGCACTTTCAAGTGTTTGGACTTCATGTCCCAAAATACTAGCGTCTTTTCATCTTTGGCCAATCATCCATATCATATCATATCAATTTTTATGTGCATGCATGCTTTCAAGATCCTCACAATTTTACATACTCTTAGCGCTATTATATTCAATTAATCTCGACGTCGTTTTATTTATTTTCGATTCCACAAGTCTCTAGACATGTCACAATTTATTGAGATTTCATTATTCCAGGTACCCGGGGTTTCTCAAAAACCTTTATGTCTAGTTTCTGATCATCAATCTCTATGGGGTCTTTTATACCTCGACTCTGACCATATTAATTTAATGCTCCTTTTTATTCGAGGCTTTTTATTTTGGAATCGACTTTTCTATCACTTATTATCAATTGGAGCATAAGCAGCTTTTTTTTTCAGTTAACATTGCTGGCAATTACTTAATGTTCTGAATGAATTATCCCACAAACTTTAAGTTTATATTTATTGATGTGAGGATCTTTGATAATTCATTTTTATTCATTTCAGCTGCATTTCATCTTTCCCTAATGTTGGGAAAATCTCCCCCTAATGTTGGTAAAACATATACATTTTACATGTTTCAACTCACACCCAAAACAGTCATACTACTGTCGATTAAGCTGACAGGTTCGAACTGAATCAAAGCATAAGCCTACGCATTTCTAGGGCACTTCATTTATCGATGTTTTTCCAACAATATATCCAACATTCTTTGTGGTCTCATCTTTGTGACCATAAACCAATTTAATTTGGGGAGGAAATACAATAAATTATTGGCATGATGCGAATTCAAATTATTGCATGTTAAATAATTACATGGCCCCAAAACTACAAGTCATTCGTTTTGCTCTCTAATGATCTTTGTAAAATTAATCATTATTGCCATTACAATATGGAACGTGCTCGCAATCTTATAAGATGAGCAATTAATAATGCAAACTTCATGTTGCGATTTTGATGACCCATTTAGACGATGCATCGATTTAAACACTAAATGGTCTTTTCGGACGATGTATAGGCCTACTTACATCTCCTTTGCATATGTTCCATTAATTTAAGGAATTCAATCCTTATTATACTTGGCATATACTTTGTTATAGAGCATAAGTACAAATCCAATAATCAATTGAAGAACATCGTTGTTCTTTTACATATTTCGCATCATCATTGACTCGGGATGGTCCAACCGGTCATGCCATCATCATATTTTTCTATGACTGCCATATGTGCATGAGGCACATTTATATAATGCAAACCAAAAATGGATCTTTGGCAGTTTCTTCAATATATGATCTTTCTTTACAATATGTAAATAATTATCACTTTCATCAGTCATTGACTGATTATCATAACTGATATATATATATAAACTCAACAAATTTCTTGTTGATTTTGGGTAAAAATAGAGTGTCCTCTATTAAAAGTTTTCTACTATTAGGTAATTAGTCTTTTCCTTTGTTTATATATATTTCACATCATCATTCATTCGATGTGATTTAACTAGTCATGCCAATTTATTAAATGGTCATGATCAATAAACTTTTATCTAGTTTATGATTGTATATTATTTACTTGCATTTATGTTTGTTTAATACGAGAGAATAATGTATTGTTATCTCAAACATAACACCTTTTTCATATTTATTCTCGTATATTTACTTCTTTAGTGTGCCACTTCTTTTAGTCAATTTCATTATTAACATAGTCAATCTCATTATAATATGAGCTTCATTATCCCTTGGTTAAGTATATAATCATGACATTTACATAGACATTACATTATCATATTTACTTCAAGGATGGATTAGGATTACACAAATTTTATTGTGGTCGTTTCAAACCTTATATTATTTAACAATACTGCTACTTCAGGAGCATATTTGAGGTTTGACAAATGAAAAACTATTTCAACATTTTATTATGAATAATCTTCTCATATAGTTTAATTATATAAACCGAGAAGTAGTTATATAAACAAGTCAATAAATATATATTATCATTATGATGATAATATATTTGATGATGCATTCAAAGTTATTTCTTATATTACCAGTCTTAGTCTTTCTTTAGTCTTTTCTCCTCCTAAGACTGGGAATAGTTTCTTATTCGAATAAAGTGTACTCAACTACAAGCTAAAATGTATTTAAAATAAATATATGTATCCGTATATATTACGTGGGATTCAAAACCCATTTAGCCAACCACTTACCAATCATTCTCAATAATTAATTCTTTTGTGACTCATAATTGCATTATACTAAAAAAAAAGGCGCCATGTAGTCCGACCTAATAAAGGGTAACCGGACCGGACTTTCCCCGGCGACCTCGCCGCTAATGAGGGGGGCCCGCTAATATTCTGTCAGATTAGCCATTAATGACATGGGGCCCGCACTTTCCGCGGCGATATCGCCGCGAAACTTTTGTCTTATTTGACTTTCCGCGGCGACATCGCCGGGGAAAGTGGCTGGTCGGCTTACCCATTATTCTTTGGTCGGGGCACGCGGGGCGAAATAAAAATCAAACAATTAATTCTATGAATGAGGCGGCTTGATTATGCAATAATGGGCATGACTAGTTTAATGGCCTCGGGTATCTAAATTACCCTTTATTTTTATATGAAATTGTACACATAAATTAAATACATATCAAACATGTAAAGATGACAGTAAGCACTTTTATATATATATATATACACACATACATGTATATATATATATATATATATATTAGCTACTCTTTGGTGCAGCCTATTAACTACTCCAAAATCATATAAGTTCCACTAAAATATCAATCGACTATTAGTTACCGTGAATATCTCCCCATTATTTACTTTGGATTTATTTTAATCCTAATTATTATGAAACCCATGTTCTAAAAAAAATCAAAATTACCCAGCTATAAATAATTAAGATCAACACCAGAGATTTATGGATTGGAATTGGACAAGGTAAGTCCATGTAATCTGCTGCAACGCGGTTTCTACAGTGGCCTTCGCTATCAGAAATTTATGGATGGGATGATCTTTTTCTTTTGGAAATTGGCAACACAAGTAGGATAAGACAAGATGTTTCTCTTTTTTCTTTCTTGAGGTTTAGATTGGATTAACTTTTCATCTCTCTCTTTTGCATTCACGAACCTCATAGAAATAATACACTTTTGCTTTGCTAGGAATTATTAGTGTAGGCGGCTAGGAAGAAAACACCAACAACCCTTTTTATTTTTTTTATTTTTTTCATCACCTAACAAAAGTCCTGATGGGTTCACGATATATTCGTCTTCTTTTTCTATATTTATATATCGTATATATGCATCTATCTATCTCTTTCACTATCTATATTCTATATCTATCTATCTCAACAAATTCCACTCCCAAAACAGTTCAATAAATCAATTGATAAAGGGCTAGCAATTTTCTTTCACAAGGGCTGTGGAAAAACGAGTTGCGTGGTTACAACAACCGAACAGCAGCAGTATAGGTTCGTGAATCGGGAACACTAGCTGACTCGGTGGTGACTCGGTGAAGGATTCACAAGGACTCGGTTAAACTCAGTTAACCCGGGGTACTCGGTAAACTCGTGTACAAATCGGTTCAGAGGCCCGACTCGGCGATAACTCGGAGGGCTGACTCGGTCGATTCAGAAGCTTATTAGTTGATTTATTTGATCTGGGTATTGTGAATTATGATTAAATTATTGAACTTTATTAGTTTTTCTTAAGAATCTTGATTTCATGATCTGTGAAAATTTGAAAGTTAGAGGCGGCGGCGGTTAACAACGACAACTCAGTTTACCTGGTGGTGGTGGCAGGAGTTTCCTTGTGCTTTTAGCAACCGAGAGGTTCACCGATAAATTGATGATCAGTAACGGTGGTGGTTAATGACGACAATAAAAAGTTTAGCTAGTGGTCGCGACAGGAGGTTTCCTGTGTGTTTGCGGGTCTTTTGCTCATCCCTACAGAGATTATTGAGATTGGGATAGTAGGAAGTAAATTCATATCATCTACCTTTTTCCGGCTTCTTACTTTCCGCCGTCCCGCCGGTGGAGTTGTGAGTTGAACAAAAATTGCCATTATACATGTATATAATTTTATTATTATTATTATTGTGATCTTCACATTATCTTAATGAAGAGAAGTTTGCAGGTGAGCCATTGGATAAAGAGGCTGTGCACGTACCCTTGTTGTATGAGGCCTTGATGCAGATGTGGAATATTCTTGATAGAGTGATCGTGCAGATAACGTGTTATAAAAATGTTATAAAAACTAGAAATAAAGAGATAGAATATGCAGAGAGAATTTCTCATATTATTTTCTATTGAATTTCAATCGATCGATCCATATTTATATACAAAATATCTAAAGAAGAAACAAAACATATGGGACCTTATACAAATAATTCGTAAGTAAATACAAATGATAGTGGGACCATGTGGACATATATGTCTGCTTAATAATTCATAACAATTTCTAATTATGATAACCAACTGACAACCTCAACTAATTTATTTAAGGGTAGCTAGTACTAATTTGATACTATAGAAAATACATACCACATTTACAAGTTTTAAGTATCTATCAGCATTTAGTCACACTAAATGGGAACACATACACAGATATGTCTACATAACGACACATATTATCCTACTTAATTGCTACTCCAATCATTATCACATATTTATTAGCTACATCACATATAACAACGTAGCAGAAAAGTCAAAGTTAACTGATGGAAAGGTCAACATAGACGATAAAAAGTTTTTGAAATCCATATTTTTAAATGACGGGTGTTACAACTTATATATTAATTTGTTCATTCCATTAGATTCTTATATCCTTTTTATTTCAATCTAACAAACGTATCTCTATCTCTACTACATTATAAAGTATTTGTTCCCTCCAATTTTTTAACTTTACACAAGTGAAAATCTCAAAATACCTTCATCACTTATTCATAATATAAGCTCTACCTTTAATAATTGACGAAACTTATTTTTAAAAAAACTTTATTTTTCTCAAATTAAGATTTGAAGTCAACGTCTTAGATTTCAAGTTCCACATGTTATAAAAAATGGGCAGTAAGAAATTAAATCACTTTTATGTAAAACTAGATTATAATTGATAAGTCATAATTAGATATATATTTAATAGTTTAAAAATGATTAAATAGATTAATTTTTTATTGAATAGGCTTACTTTGATATATATTTTGTGAATTTCAGGTTTGTGTTAAAAGAATGAAAAATGGCTTAAAATAGTGATTAAATATTCCAGTGAAGTGGCAAAGATATAACATGATGCAAAAGATCAAATGATTAAAGAAAGTCTCAAAAAAAAGTTGTCGAGTTGCTGTTGACTTTTGACCGACTGAAGCCAACATACTCGTTTTCCATTAATTTTGACATGGCTATTTTACTAATAGAAAAGTTAAATGAGAATTAGTTTTGTTTATGGGCTGCCCTTTTGTTTTGATTGAGACCAGCCCACAGAAAGGAAAAGGGCCCATTTGTTTTTGGGTGATTTGTTGTTGCGGCTGGAACTTCACATGGCCGAAGTCAACAACCTTTCAAATATATAAATACTTATAATTGTTATCACATATTAATATTCGACCCAGAATATATTCGAAGGAATTAATGAGGGGTTTCGAACGAACAACAGAAAAGTCGACAGATATAAAGATTACGAGCAGCCGCTTATTAGACATTATGCAACAATAATTTTTTACATCAAAACATGGTGACTTGAAGATGTCTAGGTTCAGCTAAGGTTTTTGCTATCTCTCCCGATAAACAATTGTTAGTTAATTTTATTTGATGAACTTTACTTTCAGTCGCGTAAACATTGTTCTTTTTGGATTATAATTCATATGACTGATTGAGTATTTACTCACTATTATTTGATTTGGATTTTCATAAGACAACTTATTATGAGTTAATTTTATTTGATGAACTTTACTTTCAGTCTCGTAAACATTGTTCTTTTTGGATTATAATTCATATGACTGATTGAGTATTTACTCACTATTATTTGATTTGGATTTTCGTAAGACAACTTATTGTGAGTTAATGATTTGTGCCGAGTCCACCTAGTTTAGGGATTAAGACAGGTCATATAATTAACATAGGTTGTGCCCAAAACTGTTCTTGTCAAGTAATAAAATTATGTCTATGTAATTTAGAATAAATACCCGGTAAAGTTTATTAGGTAAATTAACGCAACTTTTAGGATTCGGGAGGGATGCACTTTTTATTACTGTTTACAACTTCTATCTTTAATTTTGTTTTGTTTCAGTAATTTAAGTTTAGTTATTTTGTTAATTAAAATTAGTTTTTCTTTTTATTTTAAAAACCAAACGAAAATTGTAAAAACTTGACTATAACCACAGACGCTCCTCGTTGGAACGATACCCACTTACCCTATCTAGTATAAGGTATTTTGATGCGGGAATGTCCAGATTCAATGAACCAAGTTTGACTGAAGCTGAGCTGGAGGAATCTGGAGAAAAGCAGTTGACTAAACTGAAGAAGGAATCTGAGCGAACCATGCAGTCTGAACAAGCAATGTTAATTTTGCCAGCTGTATCACATTTTAACCATCTTTTTACTGAAACAACTCAGTCTCCAGTAGTGACCTTGCTCTAGTGGGAATTATCACCAGTGGCATCTGACGAGCACCAGTGAAAATCAATTCTGAAGGGCTCCAGTAGTGGATACTGAAGGCCGCCAGTGAAGTGCTCCAGATAAATGCTCCAGTTGTCTATAATAAAGTTTGTTTTTAACTGAAGTTGTTTGTGGGCCCAAGAATAAAGAAGAATGACAGTTGTTAAGGAAGGCGCGTGTGACGTTTCTAACAATATTATGGGACCACTTGCAGGGGAATGTTTCTAGAAGATTACGTGTCCATGTCTTATTGGTCCAAACTAGTTAGTGGCTTGCACATGACAGCTTTTATGTATTATTTTATTATTTCATCGTTAATTCCTAGGTAGAGCACATGGCTATAAATAGAGGTTTATCTCTCATTTGTAAGTTAGTTGATGTTGAATGAAAATTAATAGAGCAGCCTCTATTTCTTACAAATCTTCTTTTACCTTTATAGATCTTTGATCTTGGTGGTTAGGAGTGACCCCTTTATCAATATTTGTGGTGACTCGTTCTTTATCAAATATTGTGGTGAGGTCTTTTAAATCTTCGTTTTCCTTTATCTATAGTCGTGGTGGCTAGGCCTTTATCGATTGTAGTGGTGGGGCGGAGTGTTTCCTTTATCCTTGATTCCGGTGGCTTAGCCTTTACGAGTCTTGGTGGTGGATTCTTTTTATCTATCATTTTACTTTATTGTCTTGTTTAGTTGTTTGTTTCATATAAAATCCAGAAAATACCAAAAATAGTCTTCCGCTGTCGTTTGTCGCGTGATTTACGCATCAAATTTGGTATCAGAGCCAGGTTTAAAAAGGTTTCTTAATCTTTTTGTCCGTTGGGTTATTGTTTGTTTAGATCTGTTGATTGTTTGTTTAGATCTATTAGTTATTTGCTTAGATCTATTGATTGTGAGTTATTTGTTGGTTATAAATGGCTGATGTGCTAAATCGAGTTTAAAAATTAAAACTAGAAATACCTTGAAACTCACTACTACACACTATCGGGCAGTGGACCCGATCGTATGCAATATAGTTATAAAGTAAGTCCAGGTTCGTTCACGGGGATTGGTTTGAATCAATTGTTTAGTAAAATGGTTTGGAAAAAGGGTGTTGCTTTGATTCTCTCTTCGACAATAACTTTTAAGGACAAAACGCATAAAGTAAAGGTAAACTCAAACAATAATGGTAAAGATCATCCACCTTGACTTCGCTAAACTTCAAACATGATTGCATACAATTAAGACCCAATTCAGTAAGAGTTGACAAGATAATCGTGAAAGAATAAAATGCTCGCGTGGTACCACCAACCGCTCACAAATCACCCAAACACCTAAGTTGCTAGTTTAATTACCCAAGCCGGTACCACCAATGCCTAGACAACCTTACCAACAATTAGTTTGCTTGATTAACACATTACCAATCGTGCCTATGTGAATTAAAACGTGGTACCACCAACCGTTTCTCAACATGTTGACAAAATTATTCCTTTTATTAAATTGACATTCACTATCATACCATGAACTAGTGATAATTGCTCATAGACAAGCAACCGTTGAAAATCACATATGCATTCGACTAGTACCACTAACGAAGAACACACATGCCACCAATATCAAATTAATACAAATAAGGAATTAAATCATCAAGATCACGACACAACGATAATTGAAATCAACTCTTGAATTAAAATATTAAGCAATCACATAATTCGTCTAGTTACATCAAGGTGGATGATTGAAGTATTAGCCACTCATAATCAAATTGAAATAACTATCAAAGTAAAGGAAGAACATGATGTACCAATTGTTTGCGGAATAGAAATTGCAAGACAATAAAATAGATACGATCTAAGTGGGTGCACGTGAATCTTCAATGAATCGGAAGATGTTGAAATCTTGAATTGATCCTTGAAAGAGTTCCTTGAAGTGCAGCCCTTAGAAAGAAATTTTGATAGTTTGGGAACTAGGTTATTTTTCTATTTATACCTCCCATCATTTTGGTGCAAAAACTGCCCAAAAACCTTTCAGATCCGTCCCTTCACTGCGGCGCAGTGGGCGTGTAATGCCCCCACTGCGGCGCAGTGCTTTCATACTGCCAATGATGCTCTTTTGTCACAGCCGACTGCGGCGCAGTGAAGGCAAACTTGCCCACTGCGTCGCAGTGTTATCTTACTGGTTGAACACTCCCCTTCTTCCACTGGCTGACTGCGGCGCAGTGGGATAGTAACCTCACCACTGCGTCGCAGTGTGAATACACTGGTCCGAAGCCACACATCAACTTTGGCATATTCTCTATCTCTTTTCACCTTTAACATCTCTCGAACTCTCCAATCAACTACATGGCCTCAAAGTTACTCGAAATTGCACCAAATGGAAACGTCACCTGTTTAGAACCTGAAACCACTAACAAAACCCATAAACGCGCCAAATGCCAGCAAAATCGACTAAAAACATATAATAAAAAGGCCAATAACGATGTGGGCGATGGGTATAAATTGGTCACATCAAATCCCCCCACACTTGAGCATTGCTTGTCCTCAAGCAAATCCAACATTTAAAGAAAAAGTAATCCTTGGAAAAGAAGCTAAATAACAATTACGAGTATCAAAAAGAAGCAACACCAAGTATGTCAATGACAAAGAAGTTGGGTGAAGCAGTTTTAATCTTAAATGAAAACCCGAAATGTTTGACAATATCTGAACAATCCACAAGCCTCAATAACACGACCATGCACAAGTGAAACAAATGAACCTATCAATATCATTGAACTCCAACGAACTTACTTTTGGGGTTGAATATATCAAGAATCACTCATAGCGCAGTCGTGATGCATATCTTACCATAGGCTTGAACAAGGATCATAGCTCCACCGACATGGCGTAAGCACCAAGTACATCATCAAAATATGGCATATAAGTTGGTTGTAAAGTTAGGCTAAGGTATATGTAACGGATATTTACAATGAGTAAGGGATTGTAGGTTAGAAATGAAAGGAAACAATCAAAAGTATAAGGTGTGTATGAAATATGAACAAAATAGTCTAATCAAAAACCCGTACCATTGATTGCCAACAAACCATGAACCCATAAATTGCACATCCGCTAAGACACCTCAAAAATACCAAGCAAACTCGACACCAATGTGGTGTATCAACTTCAAACAACTTAAAAACAACCAAACCCTCCAATCATAACGATTAATCACAACTCTAGACATATAAAAATGAGAAGTACCCACTAGTAGCCCAAGTTTTTTTTTTTTTTTTTTTTTTAATCTTTCACTTTTCTCTTTTTTCTATTATTGAACCACTCTTACTCTACTAGTAGGTACCCTCTTACAATGATGAACAATGTCTAACACACTTACTTTCTTTTGAACAATCCAACACATTCCCGAATACTTAACAAATCTACGTCATTCCCAAGTCAAAGCACAATCCAACTAATCCACCACCAAAATTCTCATAAACCGTCCAAACAAACCAATGACAATCAATGGCCCCCCAGATTAGACTATCGGAATAGTAAGGTATAATTAGGTAAAGTTTACATAAATGAGCTGATATATACAATGGAAAAGGCTAAGTTAAAAGGATGTATAAGTAAGGTTTACAAAGAAAGGAAGGATGAAAATGTAAGTGAGTATAAGTATAGTAAGGGTATGAACATACAAAAGGAAAAGTGAAAAATAAAGAAAGAAAGAAAAGTATGGGTCAAACCTATATCCCAATTCGTCATCCGATATACTTTTATCACAAAAGTGAACTCACTGCGGTCTCGTCACGATCACAAGGCCAAGTTCTAGCTCAACACATCACCGGCACACTCAAATCAAAGAGAAGAACCCGGAAATGGAATAAATTAACCTCAAATTCGCACATCTTAGTGCAGAGTTCGAAATGGAACCCTTACTCCCGAATAAATCCAAGAGCCTAAGAGAGGGACAAATTACAAGGCAATTAAACCAAAACCGTAAACACCTAGCACATCTATATATGAACAATGAATCTCACAACTTTAGGTGTTTGGGAAATTTTGAGTATGCAAGTAATGTTATCAATCCACAAGGATAAGCCCAATAACCGTTCAGAACACATTTCGCCGATTAAACTTTTACCAAGGAAAAGAATTTGTAGTAAAAATTGCTTGTTAAGTTATCATGAATTAAGTGACAAAAGCAATTTACCACAAGGACAAACTCAACTCAAGTATCAAAACCATATCAACTTCTATCATCCCGCCAAATTGAAAACACCGATTCCAAACATGCACATCACAGTGAAGAGCTCAAAATAGAAACTCCTACCCTCGGATAAAATCCGAAGGCCTATGAGAGGGACACATCAACAAAACCGGTAGAAATCTCAATGGCAAAACAACAAAAGTGATGTACCCGGTAGCTTAAACCTATTTGCCACCCCCCCACACTTAAGATGGACAATGCCCTCAATGTCCATATTCGGGCAAACAAAGGTAAATAGGGGTAAGCAACATAGAATAATCAGAACACATACCAGAGTAAGGACACATCCCGTTTTGAAACAAGTTAGTCGACCCCGTGTCACAAATGGTGCTTCCTAAAAAGGAAAACCACTTTGCTTGGCGGGAGAAACAACTTGTACCAAAACGGAAAGTGCGAGAGATGTGTGTGCAACAAACATACCAAACAAAAATATAGCGGCGCTGAACTTACTGCCAGCATATGCACACCATCACACAAGCACAATTTGATGCCACAAAGTAAAGATGAGAAGAGAATCCAATGAGTTTTCCCCCCACACATGTGTTGCACAATAGCCATCAAATTGATAATTCCTGTATCATTGCATCACAAAACAAACCACAAATTCCAAAGCATATCAAAGCATCTACTGATAAAAAGAAAATAAAATACGATAAAATAAACACGGGTTGCCTCCCGAGAAGCGCTTAATTTATTTACGAGTCTTTAGCTAGACTCGATCCTCTCATAATTACCAACGTTGGGACCCCGACGCCCCCACACTTAAAGTGTTGGGCGGTCTTCCCTTGAAAGGAGAGAAACGGTTACCTTTCACCTTTTCAAGGATCCAATCATTCGCTCGTTCCGACGTATCAACAACCATCATTAACTCAGCTTTCTCATTTGTTGATAAGCTAGAACACAACTCTGCAGATAACTTAATATTACCATGAGAAATGGCAGACCTCAATCGACTATAAGCATTCACATGCTCGTTTCTGCCATTAGGCTGGGTATCCTTTTTCCATGATCCTTGATTACTCGACTGAGGCTTTGGATTCTGTTGGGTATTGCTCGGTAGAGTCCCCGTGGGCCTAGCAAGAGCTGCCATCCTACTCTCGAGATCCTTAAAGTTAACACATTGATTCTTCATGTTGATCTCCACCTTCCCGTTTATTGCATCCAACCTCTCGCTCAAAGCCTTAGTATCTTCCCTGATCATTTGAATGTTATTGTTGGTTTCAACCTGATTACTAACCAACTGCTTCATCATCTCCCTCAACTCGTCATTTGGATCGGCATTAGAAGATCCTGATCCTTGGCCTTGCTGTGTCTGCTGCTGAGGCTGATTCTGATAATTGTCTCCTTGCCACCTGTTACCTGAAAAACGAGCATTATTAGTAGGAAAGGAAGAGTTATAGGAAGGATTACCTGAAGAACGGTTTTGGAAACCGGTATTGCGTTGGTAGCTCCCTTGTGGTTGATTCTGAATGTAACTCACATTTTCTGGTCCCCGACTCGGACAATCTTCAGAATAATGCATATTACCACAATGGTCACACCCCTCAGCTACTACCTTTACATCACGTTCAAGTGCTCCAAACCGACTCTCTTGCATAGCAAATCCCTTTTCCATGCGCTCAGACAGCGCTCTAATCTCTCCAATCATACCAGAATCATGACTAGCCTCAACCCTCGCAACTCTACCTTCGCTAGTACCTTTCTTTAACCTTCTCTCATTCTTCAAAAATCTATCATCATCCATATTTGCATTGTCCTTTGCCATGGACTCCAAGATTTTAAAACCCTCATTTGGTGTGATCTTGTTGAAACCACCCCCAAAAGCATATCCTAACTCCCGCTTAGACTTCTTATCTAGGCCATCAAAGAAGAGCTCAACATATTGCTCCTTAGTATGTTATGGCCCGGGCAATTCCTCAACATCTCCTTGAATCGGATCCATGCATCCACCACATCTTCATCTTCATCTTGGGCAAAAGACCTAATCAAGTTCTCCAACTTCCGTTGAGTTCTAAGTGAGTAGAACTCACCAATGAAAGCTTGCTTTAGTTGGTCCCAAGTTGCTATGGAGTTTTCCGGGAGATCATTAAACCAATCTAGAGCATCTCCGGTAATGGACATTGGAAATGTCTCTAGTTTAACGGCATTCATTTGGTTATTCCCATATTGGTATAACCGTGCCAACTTCTCAAATCTTTCTAAGTGCTGATATGGATCCCATTTCCTTTTCCCGTCAAACTGTTGCTCCTCAATGCTTTTAAGATGATTACCCTTAAGATTGAAATCATGACCAATGGCTAGAGGTCTTATAGGGCTACCACGGTTGGCAGGAATAGTGCGGACCCTCTCGCCATACCGTATATCATTCGGGTCCCTTTCTTCGTCTCCCATTGTCTCCTCTAACTTAACTTCAAGATTGAAAAATTCTTCCAAATAGAATCCCTCCTCGTCTGAATCAGGAGTGGGTCTAGCAATAGGTGAGAATGGTGTTGCTGTTGTGTAGTTAAACCTACGTCTTGTTGGTGTTCTCAAAGGGCTATTAAGTGGTAAACCAGAAGACCTCAAGTTCATCAACCAAGTAGTAGGCCTGCAAAACACAACTAACCAAACACGTCAACTGCACCTGTGATAAGATAAGAAAAGAAAAACTAAACTATTAAAGCAAATAACTTCCTCACGCGTGAGGAAGGATCAAACCACTAAATTAACAACTAAAACGGCACACAATCCCCGGCAGCGGCGCCAAAAACTTGATGTGCTAAATCGAGTTTAAAAATTAAAACTAGAAATACCTTGAAACTCACTACTACACACTATCGGGCAGTGGACCCGATCGTATGCAATATAGTTATAAAGTAAGTCCAGGTTCGTTCACGGGGATTGGTTTGAATCAATTGTTTAGTAAAATGGTTTGGAAAAAGGGTGTTGCTTTGATTCTCTCTTCGACAATAACTTTTAAGGACAAAACGCATAAAGTAAAGGTAAACTCAAACAATAATGGTAAAGATCATCCACCTTGACTTCGCTAAACTTCAAACATGATTGCATACAATTAAGACCCAATTCAGTAAGAGTTGACAAGATAATCGTGAAAGAATAAAATGCTCGCGTGGTACCACCAACCGCTCACAAATCACCCAAACACCTAAGTTGCTAGTTTAATTACCCAAGCCGGTACCACCAATGCCTAGACAACCTTACCAACAATTAGTTTGCTTGATTAACACATTACCAATCGTGCCTATGTGAATTAAAACGTGGTACCACCAACCGTTTCTCAACACGTTGACAAAATTATTCCTTTTATTAAATTGACATTCACTATCATACCATGAACTAGTGATAATTGCTCATAGACAAGCAACCGTTGAAAATCACATATGCATTCGACTAGTACCACTAACGAAGAACACACATGCCACCAATATCAAATTAATACAAATAAAGGAATTAAATCATCAAGATCACGACACAACGATAATTGAAATCAACTCTTGAATTAAAATATTAAGCAATCACATAATTCGTCTAGTTACATCAAGGTGGATGATTGAAGTATTAGCCACTCATAATCAAATTGAAATAACTATCAAAGTAAAGGAAGAACATGATGTACCAATTGTTTGCGGAATAGAAATTGCAAGACAATAAAATAGATACGATCTAAGTGGGTGCACGTGAATCTTCAATGAATCGGAAGATGTTGAAATCTTGAATTGATCCTTGAAAGAGTTCCTTGAAGTGCAGCCCTTAGAAAGAAATTTTGATAGTTTGGGAACTAGGTTATTTTTCTATTTATACCTCCCATCATTTTGGTGCAAAAACTGCCCAAAAACCTTTCAGATCCGTCCCTTCACTGCGGCGCAGTGGGCGTGTAATGCCCCCACTGCGGCGCAGTGCTTTCATACTGCCAATGATGCTCTTTTGTCACAGCCGACTGCGGCGCAGTGAAGGCAAACTTGCCCACTGCGTCGCAGTGTTATCTTACTGGTTGAACACTCCCCTTCTTCCACTGGCTGACTGCGGCGCAGTGGGCCTTGATCACCCCCACTGCGTCGCAGTGAACCTCACCACTGCGTCGCAGTGTGAATACACTGGTCCGAAGCCACACATCAACTTTGGCATATTCTCTATCTCTTTTCACCTTTAACATCTCTCGAACTCTCCAATCAACTACATGGCCTCAAAGTTACTCGAAATTGCACCAAATGGAAACGTCACCTGTTTAGAACCTGAAACCACTAACAAAACCCATAAACGCGCCAAATGCCAGCAAAATCGACTAAAAACATATAATAAAAAGGCCAATAACGATGTGGGCGATGGGTATAAATTGGTCACATCAATAGCGTTTAGAAGAAATATGACTTTAGACGAAGCTAATAATGCTAGGAGAGATAGACAGATTGAAGATCTACAGGAAGCCCTTGGTAGAGTTGTTCATATGTTAGAAGATGGTGGTTTACGATTTAATCGGGAAAATGTTGTTGCCAGTGAAAGAGATTCTGAATCTCAAGGCCCAGTGAAAGATCTGATAGTAATCCTAGGCACTCTAGTGATTCTGATGAACCACATCCCAGAGAAAGGCGTAGGAGGCATAAGGGTGATGATACTAGGGATATTAAGATAGATCCACCAGATTTTAATGGGTCTTCTAACCCAGAAGAGTATTTCGAATGGGTCCAGGTGATGGACAGGATTATGGAAATAAAAGGGTATGATGATAGGAAAAGCTTCAAAGTTGCCATTATTAAACTGAAGAAATATGCTTCATCTTGGTATGATAACATGAAATCTGAAAGAGAATACAAGGGCAAAAGTAAAATCAAGACCTGGTCCAAACTGAAGGAGGTTATGCTAAAGAGGTTTGTTCCCCAGTCGTACAAGCAAGATCAGTATCTACTGATGAACAATCTGAAGCAAGGAGCCAAGGAAGTTGTGGAATATATTAGAGAGTTTGAGCATCTGAAGACCAGAACTGGTGTAAATGAGACTGAAGAACACACCATTGCCAGATTTCTTGGTGGTCTGAACGCTGCCATTACTGAGAAGATTGAGTTGCAGCCTATCTGGACGTATGAAGGTGCATGCAAGATGGCTATCCATATTGAGAGACAACTAAAGAAGAAGGTTCCGTACAAGTCATTCAGTAAGGTTCCTGCCAGTGCAAGTCAACCAGTTGCCAGATTTACTGAAGCTGTTCAGAAATCCTTCAGAGGGAAAGAAAAAGAAACTGGAGCTTCTAAAGAACCAGTTGGAAGAAAATGTTTCAAGTGTCATGGCTTTGGTCACTTCCAGGCCCAGTGTCCTAATCAAAGAGCATTGACTGCTAAAGAAATTGAATGTTTACCAGATGTCGACACTGAAGAAGGTGAGCCAGTGTACGATGAAGAAGAAGGTGAAGAATCATATGTTGGAGCAGATGTGGGAGAGATGTTGGTTGTCAGGAGAGTGATGCATACTGATGAAGTTACAACTGATACTGCTCAGAGAGAGAATATTTTCCACTCCAGATGCACAGTGAAAGGCAAGGTATGTGATCTGATCATCGATGGTGGCAGTTGTGCAAATGCTGCTTCAACTTACATGGTAGAGAAACTGGAACTACCAACAGTAAAGCATCCCAGACCTTACAAGTTGCAATGGTTAAGCGAAGGTTCTGAAGTAAAGGTAAATCGACAAGTCACTATTCCCTTTTCAATTGGGTCAGTTTACCAAGATAAAATTATATGTGATGTTGTTCCCATGGATGCCTGTCACGTTTTGTTGGGTCGACCATGGTTATTTGATAATTATGTTCATCATGATGGTCGTATGAATTCATATTCTCTAAATATAAGTGGAAAGAAGGTCACACTGACTTCTTTGAAGCCCACCGAACTGATGAAAGTCAAGAAGGATCAGCCCAGTAAGCCTTTGTTTTTATCTCAATCTGAAGTTGAAGAAGAGTTATCTGAAGGCTCTCCAGTTCTAATGCTACTGGTCGTTGAAAAGTCTGAAGAGAAAAAGTCCACTGAAGTCCCCAGTTTACTGAAGTCATTACTGAAGGAGTTCAGAGATGTTTTTCCTGAAGATCTACCTGAAGGTTTACCTCCAGTTAGAGGTATTGAGCACCAGATTGACTTGGTTCCAGGCTCAGTTCTTCCAAACAAAGCTGCTTATCGTTGTTCTCCTAATGAAGCCAAAGAATTGCAAAGACAAGTAGATGAACTGGTCGAGAAGGGTTATGTCAGAGCAAGCATGAGTCCTTGTTCAGTTCCTGCTCTACTGGTCCCAAAGAAAGATGGAACGATGAGAATGTGTGTTGACAGCAGAGCCATCAACAATATAACTATTAAGTATAGATATCCTATTCCCAGATTGGATGATATGCTTGATGAGTTACATGGCTCCAGAGTGTTTTCAAAGATTGATCTCAGAAGTGGTTATCACCAGATAAGAAGGAAGGATGGAGATGAATGGAAGACTGCTTTCAAAATCAAGGGAGGTTTGTATGAATGGTTAGTGATGCCTTTTGGCTTATCAAATGCCCCAAGTACTTTCATGAGGCTAAGGAATGAAGTTCTGAGGCCACTTATAGGTCAGTTTGTTGTTGTTTACTTTGATGATATTCTGGTGTACTCTAAATCTGAAGCTGAACATGTTGGTCATCTGAAGAAAGTATTTGAACTGCTAAGAAGACACCAGTTGTATGGAAAACTGGAGAAATGTGATTTTATGGTGGACAGTGTTATATTTCTGGGGTATGTTGTGTCCAAGGATGGAATTTCTATGGATCCTTCGAAGGTTGATGCTATCAAGTCATGGCCAGTTCCTACAACCATCACTGAAGTGTCCAAGGATAGAAGTTTTATAGAAGATTTATCAAGAATTTCTCTACAGTTGTAGCTCCAATTACCGACTGTCTGAAGAAAGGTGTGTTCAACTGGCCAAGTTCAGCTCAACTGGCGTTTGAATCACTGAAGGAGAAGCTCAGTTCAGCTCCAGTTCTATCTTTTCCAGATTTCGACATGTTATTTGAACTTGAATGTGATGCAAGTGGTGTAGGTATTGGTGCAGTACTGGTGCAAAGTGGTCGTCCAGTCGCATACTTCAGTGAGAAACTGAATGGATCTAAACTGAAGTATAGTACTTATGACAAAGAATTCTATGCAATTATTCGTGCTATCACTCACTGGTCACATTATCTGAAACCGAAACAGTTTGTATTGTTTTCTGATCATGAAGCACTAAAGTTTATAAATGGTCAGCACAAGCTTAATGCCAGACATGCAAAGTGGGTAGAGTTCTTGCAGTCTTATTCATTTGTTTCAAAGCACAAGGCTGGAGTTTGCAATGTTGTTGCTGATGCACTATCACGAAGATATTCTTTATTATCAGTTCTGGAAGCAAGAGTACTTGGATTTTCTTTCATAAAGGAGTTATATGCTGCTGATCCAGATTTTTCTGAGAAAGTTACTGAAGCTAATCTGAAAGGACCATTCACTGTTCAAGATGGTTTCTTATTCAAGAATGGTAAGTTGTGCATTCCAAGGGGTTCAATAAGAGATTTATTAATAAGGGACGCACATGGAGGAGGTCTAGCTGGACATTTTGGAATCAACAAAACTGGAGAGATTCTGACTGAACACTTCTACTGGCCAAGTCTACTGAAGGATGTCCAGAGTATTATCAGTCGCTGTCCAACTTGTCACCAGGCAAAGACAACATTTCACAAAGGTTTGTACACTCCTCTTCCAGTTCCAAACCAACCTTGGGAAGATCTCAGTATGGACTTTATTGTTGCACTGCCCAGAACCCAGAGGGGAAAAGATTCTATAATGGTTGTTGTTGATAGATTCTCAAAAATGGCTCATTTTGTTGCTTGTAATACAACAAATGATGCTTCAACTGTAGCGAATTTGTTCTTTAAGGAGATTGTCAGATTACATGGAATTCCTAAATCCATTGTTTCTGATCGAGATGTGAAGTTTTTAAGCTATTTCTGGAAGACTCTATGGAGACTGATGGGTACCAGATTGATGTTCAGTACGTCTCACCATCCTCAGACTGATGGACAGACTGAAGTCACGAACAGAACAATTGGTATGTTATTGAGAACACTGGTGAAGAAGACGCTGAAGGATTGGGATCTGAAGCTTGCTCATGCTGAGTTTGCCTTCAATAGAGCTCCAAATTATTCCACCAGTAAATCCCCATTTGAAGTTTGTTATGGTGTCAATCCACTGACTCCTATTGATTTAATTCCTTTTTCGATTGAACCAAAGGCAAGTGTTGAAGCAGAGACCAGAGCAAAAGAAATCAAGAAGATTCATGAACAAGTGAAGACCAGAATTGAGAAAGCAAATGCCAGTTACAAGGCCAAGGCAAACAAGAACAGGAAGCAGCCCAGTTTTTCACCAGGTGATCTTGTTTGGGTGCATCTCAGAAAGGAAAGATTTCCAGCCAAGAGAAAAAGCAAACTGATGCCCAGAGCTGACGGTCCATTCAAGATTCTGGAGAGATATGGAGAAAATGCTTACAAAGTTGAACTTCCTGGAGATATGTCAGTCTCTAGTACATTCAACGTTGGTGATCTGATGCCCTACCTGGAGGATGAGTATCTCGAAGACTTGAGGACAAGTCTCTTTTTAGAGGGGGAGAATGATGCGGGAATGTCCAGATTCAATGAACCAAGTTTGACTGAAGCTGAGCTGGAGGAATCTGGAGAAAAGCAGTTGACTAAACTGAAGAAGGAATCTGAGCGAACCATGCAGTCTGAACAAGCAATGTTAATTTTGCCAGCTGTATCACATTTTAACCATCTTTTTACTGAAACAACTCAGTCTCCAGTAGTGACCTTGCTCCAGTGGGAATTATCACCAGTGGCATCTGACGAGCACCAGTGAAAATCAATTCTGAAGGGCTCCAGTAGTGGATACTGAAGGCCGCCAGTGAAGTGCTCCAGATAAATGCTTCAGTTGTCTATAATAAAGTTTGTTTTTAACTGAAGTTGTTTGTGGGCCCAAGAATAAAGAAGAATGACAGTTGTTAAGGAAGGCGCGTGTGACGTTTCTAACAATATTATGGGACCACTTGCAGGGGAATGTTTCTAGAAGATTACGTGTCCATGTCTTATTGGTCCAAACTAGTTAGTGGCTTGCACATGACAGCTTTTATGTATTATTTTATTATTTCATCGTTAATTCCTAGGTAGAGCACATGGCTATAAATAGAGGTTTATCTCTCATTTGTAAGTTAGTTGATGTTGAATGAAAATTAATAGAGCAGCCTCTATTTCTTACAAATCTTCTTTTACCTTTATAGATCTTTGATCTTGGTGGTTAGGAGTGACCCCTTTATCAATATTTGTGGTGACTCGTTCTTTATCAAATATTGTGGTGAGGTCTTTTAAATCTTCGGTTTCCTTTATCTATAGTCGTGGTGGCTAGGCCTTTATCGATTGTAGTGGTGGGGCGGAGTGTTTCCTTTATCCTTGATTCCGGTGGCTTAGCCTTTACGAGTCTTGGTGGTGGATTCTTTTTATCTATCATTTTACTTTATTGTCTTGTTTAGTTGTTTGTTTCATATAAAATCCAGAAAATACCAAAAATAGTCTTCCGCTGTCGTTTGTCGCGTGATTTACGCATCATATTTAGGTTTATTTTTGATTGATACTTCGACGTCGATCAAATTTTGGCGCCGTTGCCGGGGAAGTGGGTATCGTTCCCACGAGGAGCGTCTGTGATTATAGTCAAGTTTTGTAACATCCCAAACTTTTCGAGTTTGACTTATTGACTTGACCGTTAGTCAACGTTAGGTTCGTTAAGTTTATGTGCCCTAAATGGGATTATGTGATTAAATGCTTATGCGTTTAATATAATATGATTAAAGTATGTTAAATGAAAGTAATTAAAGGAAAGTCATGAAAGTTAAGTGCTCGTTAAGTCGTTAAGTGTTCCGGTGAGAAAGTTAAGCCAACAAAGTAACGTTTAAAGAGTCGAGGGACTTAAGATGGAATTTATTAAGGATGGCCAGGGGTTGTATGACAATTAGGCTACCCTAATTGTCATTCTCCAGATCTGGAGTGTGTGAGAAAAAACCCCCAAGCAGCCCCTTCCCTTCTCCAAGCAAGTTTCTCTCAAGATCCAATTGTTTCGGGTCGATTCGATCAAGTTTTGTTTAGATCTTGGATCCTCTAAGTCATCTACAGGTAATATAGGTAAATTCCCTTTGAAATCTGATCATATATGTTATGCAAGTGATTTCAATCCAGGCCATAGGGTTTGAGTTGGGTTAAATAGTTGATTGATCGTCGATTTCATGTTTTCGGGTGATCAAACGATTGCTATATGTTAGCCAATGATTAAAGGATCAATTCATTGATTTGAGCCATCCAAAGTATCATTAAAAAGGTCAATTTTATGTCCCCAGGTCGGGCTAAGGGTTTGAGATCGAATAGGAATCGTTTAGAACAAGTTTGAAATTGAGTTTGCTGGTCGGCACCCCAGGTGCGACGCACCAAATGGGTGGTGCGACGCACCACTAACCAGATTGGAAATTTTGGATTTTCGATGGAGCCCGATATGCGGCGCACCAAAGGGCTGGTGCGACGCACCTGATGCCCAGTTTGCACAAAACACTTCGTTTAGCTTATATTTTGATCTTATACTCGTTCTAGGTTGTCGGGAGCACTTAGCAAGCACTGTAAGACCTACGTAACTCGTTGTTTAGCTGTACCCAGGTAAGATAACATCTTTTACCACATGAGGGACAACAAAATATAAGTTTTCATATGTTAACTTTCCCAAATGAATGTTTGTATGTTTATATGTACTCGGATGGGAGATTACTATGGGATTGATTATGGTTGCCATTGATGATGAATGGTAATCTTACGCATGCTATGATGAAATGATGATATGTTTATGTTATGAAATGATGTTATGATGAAATAAGGTAAATGATAAGCTAAAATGTATATGTTGATAATACGATAAGATGCTATGATGATATAAACGTATGATGCTAATATGACATGATGATATGATGTTATTATGTTATAACGATATGATGATATGAGTGATACGTTGACATGGATCTTTTATGATATGACGATGTGATGTTAATATGTGATGACGATATGTTGATGCATATATGTCTTATGATTGATTTCATGGCTTGAACACCTAGTCACTAGACTTCTATAGGTTTGCCATGACACGTGCACGATTAAGGGCCCTAAAGTAAAGAAAGATGTATGTGATTAGTTTAGGTGAAAGTGTAGCCTAAGCTAATATAAAGTAAAGAAAGATGTATGTGATTAGTTTAGGTGAAAGTGTAGCCTAAGCTAATATAAAGTAAAAGATGATGAAAGTATTTAGTTTAGGTGAAAGTGTAGCCTAAGCTAATATAATAAAGAAGTCTCGAGCATATGTAAAGTCTTGTGTTAAGCTTAACCCATGCTAGTTTTTCGGAGCTAGTGTGTACGTGGTCACGTGGTGAGGGAATCTAGATACCTTCCCGTGGCATAGTTATGTATGAGTGTATCCGGGTGGAGTAACTAACCACTACACGCGCAAAGGTTAAACGGTATACTCAGTTGGATCGACTTTGTCTTTCCTTAACGACGACGATGGACCACCGTAAGGTCTACCCATCAAGTCGGGTGTGAAGTTCCCATGAAAGGTCTTATGGCCGCCTACACACAACCCCACATCCCTAAGAATGTGTGGCTTATGTCACATAGCCTACGTCGAGGCAAAAGAAAAGAAAAGTAAAGAAATAAAGAAATAAAAGAAAGATAAGAAAAGAAAGATGAAAAGTAAAGCTTTATGATGATAGGCACGTTTAGGACTACGATGGATCCTAATGTGTTAAATTATGTATGTTGCTTTAATGATTGATGATATGTTTTGCTAATGTATGATGTGATAGACACCATAGTGATGTGGTGATCTTAACGTGCTATGACGAATACGTGATATTAACAATTATGAAATGTTTTGTTAATATATAATGAATTGGCAACGTTTTCTTAAACTCATGTTATCTTACTTAGCTTTTAAAGCTAACACTTGCTCTTTTGAAAAACGTTGTTCCCTCAGGTTAAGCAGGTTTGAGCTAGTGAAAGACTTAGCTTGGTGAGACGGGTAGATGATATAAAGAAGACATTTAGTTTCCCGCTTAGTCATTTATGTTAGCCTTATGATGGTTGGCTACTTTTAATATGACTTATGTATGGTATATGTTGGCATTTATGTTGGTGTCAAGACTTGGATTTTCTTCAATTATTTCGATGATGCATTTAGTAACACCAAATGTTTTCAAATGTTTCATCCGGTTACGGATGGACAGATTTATATGAGATCCTTTTCCGCTATTATTAAACGCCGTTAGGCGAAATTTTTTGAAAATCCAGGTTTTAAATGACGGGTGTTACAAGTTTTAACAATTTTCGTTTGGTTTTTAAAATAAAAAGAAAAACTAATTTTAATTAACAAAATAACTAAACTTAAATTACTGAAACAAAACAAAATTAAAGATAGAAGTTGTAAACAGTAATAAAAAGTGCATCCCTCCCGAATCCCAAAAGTTGCGTTAATTTACCTAATAAACTTTACCGAGTATTTATTCTAAATTACATAGACATAATTTTATTACTTGACAAGAACAGTTTTGGGCACAACCTATGTTAATTATATGACCTGTCTTAATCCCTAAACTAGGTGGACTCGGCACAAATCATTAACTCACAATAAGTTGTCTTACGAAAATCCAAATCAAATAATAGTGAATAAATACTCAATCAGTCATATGAATTATAATCCAAAAAGAACAATGTTTACGCGACTGAAAGTAAAGTTCATCAAATAAAATTAACTAACAATTATTTATCGGGAGAGATAGCAAAAACCTTAGCTGAACCTAGACATCTTCAAGTCACCATGTTTTGATGTAAAAAATTGTTGTTGCATAATGTCTAATAAGCGGCTGCTCGTAATCTTTATATCTGTCGACTTTTCTGTTGTTCGTTCGAAACCCCTCATTAATTCCTTCGAATATATTCTGGGTCGAATATTAATATGTGATAACAATTATAAGTATTTACTAGATTTAGATCCCGCGAAAACGCGCATATAAACTTTTAATAAACTACCTATTTTATATTGTCGAAAGCTAAAAATTGTCATACAAGGACTTGTCGTAGCTCATAATTACAAACACTAACCGTAAAAAGATGTACAAATTAAGACAACATTTTATTACAAGACTTCATTGAAGGGATTAACCATAGTAATCTTCAGTAATGCTCATAGAGTCATACATAGACTTGAAAACCGAGTTGTCCAACAACTTCAAACCTGAGGAACTTAGATTTTGCTTGTTCAGTCTGCAAACAAAACAATGAACAATCATGAAGCAAAGTCATTAATAGAGCCACATAAGAGACGTAATTCGTGTGGGTGGTAACTATAACTAATCAAATGGGTTCGGGCCGAATTGGCTGAAAGCCTAAAACACCTTTAGTCCTAAATCTTTATTTTCCTTGAAATATGTAGTGCGTCATATATGATTTACACAATAGTATCTACACTTTTATTCCAAAATTTTACAAGAACTATGTTCTAAACTTTAAAAGATAAAATGCATATTACCTAAACCCACCCACTTAAAAGTAAATGAGTCAAATCCGAACCCTTTTCGATTCTAAAAAGACAAACCTTCTTTGATGAATTCTTTGGTGTTTCTCTTTCGTTATAGAAGCTAGGTAGTGGTCTAGCTTTAAAGCAAAAGCTTTGTCTCAGTCTTCTGAATTCAGAGTCTGCTTTCTCCTGCAACATAATATTGATAATAAAACATCAAACATGTAAGAATGCTAGCACTTTGATATTTTAAATACTTCAAATACAAAGATAGTGACAAAAGGTAAATAAGAACAGAATTCGCTAATGATACCTTCAGGGTTGTTTGCAGCTGTGTTTTCTGTGCTTCTTTCTCGTTAAACTTTTCTTCAAGTTTCTGAAATGATCAAAACATAAATAACAGATGCATTGCTCTTCATCAGGAAAGGAGGAAAGTAAATTATAGATTAAGAAATAAAACTTCCAGATTTATTACAAGGTCCAGTAAACAAAATCAGGAAAACAGATGTGAATTCTTGCCTGCTTTCTACGTGCAGCTCTTTCCTCTGTTCTCAAGGTGAAAGGGGTAGCTACAGTTGGCGATTGCAACTTGTTTTTATAAGCACTCAGGGACTTTGAACTATCAACACACAAACAAGTAATAATTATGAAACTGAAACTGATACATCTATATTTTTAACAATAAATCCATCAAAGTCCGAAATATGATGCTTATATTATCTTACACAGCTGAGAAGAGATGCCATTTTTGGGCAGGCGTTTTGCTTCCAACGGCTGAAGCATGAACAGGTGTTTCCATCCTTAAAGATGCGTACATGACAAAAAGATTAACAATTTTGAAGACATTTAACCTATGAACTTGATACCAAATTATTTATTCATTTACCTTCTCTTTACTGAAGGAGTTGCTAATGGTTGCTTATTCACCCCTTTTGTAACCTGCAGCAACGAATTGACATATGCCTAGCTTGTTAAAAAGGAAACACATACATAATTCACAGATGACAATAATACCTTAGGAGTTATATTAGGTGTCACGGAGTGTTTGGGAGTTGCAGAGCGTTTGGGTGTTGAATGAATACTGGGAGCAAGTTTTGTAGTTTCCATCTTTCGAACAGCCGGGGAATTCATCTTACTTGACTCTTTCACAGAACCGGAATTCATTAATGTGTATAATGATCTTGGGGCTGATCTCTTTTTATCAATGGAGTCCATTGCAGTGGAGTTTTTGGCTCTTGGAGTGACCATATTCTCTTTCCAAGGATGCATAGAAGCTACATATGCTGGTGAATGCGGGATTTTAGACTGATTCCTGCTAAATGATGGTGATCTGAAAGGAGTAGCTGCTTTTCTCCTGATCTTCGGTTGCAAAACCTCCTGGTCATTGTTCTTCGACTGCAGCAGAAACACACACATCACTTAACCAATTTGTTTCAAGATAGAAAGTGTACATGTGAGTGGGTTTAATTGTCCCTGAGTTTTGAGAAACCTCGAACCTAGCCCCAAATGCAGTTCAACCACAAACCAAAACCTAAACCTAATTTTGAAGCTTAACATAAAATTTTGGTTAATGTTAGGCTGGGATTAATGCTTATCCTCTATATTTATAAAAATAAAAATAGCCCTAATTTGAATATCAAAATAATTGACACAAACAAACCTTGTACATTGTTTGTTACAATTTCGTAGTAAAATGACAATGATGATTGTGAACCATGGATGTCGTTACCAGATCTTGGAATGAGAGATATTCAAATTTGAATCTGAAAAATTAAAAAAATAAAAAAAATAAAAGCCATGTTTCAGATCTAAAAACCCTGAATCATAAAACTGAAATAAAATGAAGTCAGCCACTTACAAACCGAGTTAGTTCCCCGAATTCTGCATCTTCGATATGATGTTTAGTCTTCTCTCATATGTTGACCATTCTCAGTCCCCCCTGTTATGAAATTAAATCAAAAGCATAATCAATGTTTAAAGAATAAACTAAGAAACTTGTTCTAGCAAATCCTTTGTAGTCATTTATTTACTATTAGGTATAGCCGTTAAACGTCCTATTCCAAATAGTAAGTAGCATGTATTGAATGTAATTTGTTGTAACACTCACTACTCTAAATTCATATACCCGTGTACATCACAATTCAGATATTTGAGCTAATAACCATCCTTATAATCACAGAACACCACCCCCAATGAGAAACATACTTCTCAATTTTAGAAAATATGATAATATGGCTACTGCTAAAAAGAGAGCACTATGGCTACTGCTACTTCTCACGTGTTTAAATTTCTTATCACAAACCTTCAGTTAGCTATTCGAGCAGGGCATAGATTTGCTAAAGCTTGTTCCATTTCCTCGCTAACCTGTTAAACTGGACAGCATAGTCATCCCACATAATGCATTTGAGAACATTAAACTTACTTTCAAGAACATCAATACTGGAGGAGCAAGAGGGAAAAGGGGGGGTTGGGAGAAAGAGGGGGGTTGGTTGGTTTACCATAAAATGCATGGGGGGTTTTTAGGCGGTGGGTGCATAAATATGAAGGTTACCTTATCACTGGCCATTCAAACACAACTTCATACCATTCAAAAGCATTGATATTAGGTTGCCCTATATATGCATGTTATTTTCATATAAACACCTTATCTAAAGGAGGAACAAAAATGACAACCTTTGTCTACCTATACCAGTCTCCACAACAATAACCATTAATTAAAAATCACAGTGACAGAATCATTTATGAATAAATAACAAAGTTATGATCTTATGCATGACTTTCAATCTTCACTTTCTTATCATACCTCTAATGTGCCCATTCCACCTCATTCCAATGGTGGACATGGCCTCACTCATAGCACAACAATATGTTACAGTCACTATAGTCATCAAACCCTGAAATGCCGAAAACTATGGTTCGGTCCTAAACCATGTAACATCTAAAACTTGCCATAATGGCTTTTGGTTCCATGACCCATGGTTGAGGATTCCACATGAAACCAATCTAAAACTTGCCATAATGGCTGCAGGTTCCATGACCCATGGTTGAGGATTCCACATGAAACCAAGAAATTAAGTTGATACAAATGAAAACCATTACTCGTTAACCATTTGCAATGAATGGAGACCAATATTAATTTAATCACAAGTGAGCATACCTTTTTCTCCTTTAGGTTGTTAGGTCCAAATATTTGAAGCCTCGTGGCCCCATAATCTGCACTTAAACCTTCTTGGGTACATTGAGACCAAGTCCTCGCTTTAACAATTTCTTTAAACTTTGCAGCCACGACGCATAGCCTCTTTCTAAGTCACCGTGTTGCTTAATATCTTTTTGTTGCTGAAATATGTAAAACAATAGCACCAAATCTTAAGAAATTTGTATAGGTTTATTACCTAAAGTCATAAAACAATAGCAGACTCAACTTAAAACTAAGCATTAAATGATTCATTGATAAAAAACACCACTTTAATGTATAAAAGTAGTTCTATTGCAATTATAGACCCTGGCACCCTGCATATCTAAACCACAAATCATATATAGATTTGAAATTTATAAATAAGATAACCCAAATCAAACCTACAAAATTCTTGAGAAAATCAGCAAAGAAAGTACCCGGTTTATAGATCCTACAAAATATATTCCACTCAAAGTAATTTCATTTATGCTATATGAAAGGAGTATTTGTATTACCTAAAATAGCATGGAAACAGGGTTCCAAATCGTCAAACTTGTAACCAACAAAGCTTCTCCACATGTGTTTACTACCCTCACATTATCACATATCCATGACTTGCCAGAGCTGTGCAAAAATGGGAAAAAAACTATCGCTAATTAGTTACTCAGTATAGTGTGACAACGGTACAACATGTTTTGATTCAGACATATTTCATTGAATACATATATAAAATAAAACATTTTTTTTTTCTTTAAGACATTTTCACAAACAGTTGGTGTGCAACAAAAATACAAACCCGACTTTTCATCAGGTTGCTCGTTATGAAATAACCACACAGATGCAGTTCATATTAAATCAAAGAATAAAGAAAAGAAGAAGATGAATCTCCGATGTTAAAAAAAAAGAGTTCATGGCCATTACCAAATTTATGGGAACTTACCTTTTCATCATAACCTTCATCTGGAAATATATCTATACGCCATTTAATAAGTGTAGCTCCAATTATAAAACTCAAACCTGTACAAAGATGAAGATATATTTGAATTAAATAACAGATCCAATACAAATTTATAATTTTATAAATTCAAAATTTGTTCTTTTTAATATGTATTGTACAAAAACTTATACATATCAAACTGAATCGCAAAAAAGTATAAAATAAAAAAAAAAAACTTACCAATTCCAGATTCTTTAAATGTTGAATCTGTTCAAAGCTAGTATGGTTTTTTCGTCAACCGCCGGCGACAATTCCGGCTATCAAGAACCGGAAATGTTAAAGATGTATAGATATATAAATATCGATATAGATATATAGATATCAATATATCGGAGTAGATCTAGAGCCCACCGCCGGCGACACTTTAATTTGAAATTTGAAATGAAAGAAAAGGAAGGTGGAAAGTGGTCCAGGCTTTTTTTTAGTGAAAAGGATTTAAGCAGTTGGTGGTAAAGCTTCTTTGAGAAGCTTTAGTTCACATACTAAAATACCTTAAAAAACACACTAATATCATCATCAAAACATCATAAAAGTGACGTGGCTACTCTCAATGGCCGACAACTCAGCTCTGTGACATAAGCATGGTTTCCTCCTTTAGCAGGGTAAAAGTAATAGTAACAGTAATAAGATAGTAAGATATATATTTGAAAGGTTGTTGACTTCGACCATGTGAAGTTCCAGCCGCAACAACAAATCACCCAAAAACAAATGGGCCCTTTTCCTTTCTGTGGGCTGGTCTCAATCAAAACAAAAGGGCAGCCCATAAACAAAACTAATTCTCGTTTAACTTTTCTATTAGTAAAATAGCCATGTCAAAATTAATGGAAAACGAGTATGTTGGCTTCAGTTGGTCAAAAGTCAACAGCAACTCGACAACTTTTTTTTGAGACTTTCTTTAATCATTTGATCTTTTGCATCATGTTATATCTTTGCCACTTCACTGGAATATTTAATCACTATTTTAAGCCATTTTTCATTCTTTTAACAAAAACCTGAAATTCACAAAATATATATCAAAGTAAGTCTATTCAATAAAAAATTAATCTATTTAATCATTTTTAAACTATTAAATATATATCTAATTATGACTTATCAAACCTCCTCAACTTAAGCTTTGCTTGCCCTCAAACAAATCCATATTCAAAATCAATTATCCTTAGGTACACAAATATGAAAAACATGACAATTAACAAAAAAAAGCTAAATCATTAAGTTGAAAAACAATTAACATGGTTAGGCAGTTTTAATCTTAAATGAAAACTGAAATGTTTGTCAATACTCAAATGATTTTCAAGCCTTGATAGAACACGACTAAGCACCGCTCAAATGAAACGAAAAATATCTCACTATCACACTCCAACTAACAAACTATTGGGTTGTATAATGAATAATCACTCAACGCCTAGTCGTGATGCATACTATTTTACCATAGGCTTGTTCTAGAATCAAATCTTCACCGACATGGCCTAAGCACCAGGTACAACCATCAGAAGAGGACTTTTAAAGGGTTGTAATGTTGTGAAATGGTCATTAAAAATAAGGGTATGGAATATTTGGGAAAATTGTTGTAAAATATAAAATAAAATAGAAATTTAAAATTTAAAAACATAGTCTAGTCCAACACAACCCGTGTCAGTAGTTTCCATCTTCCCAACTAACCCAATAAGACGTAATCCTGACAATACAACTCGACAGACTGATAAAAACCGACAACATTGTGGTGTATTACATTCAAGACAACTTAAACCACCATAACAAACCATTGTTTGCTTTAACGAATGTACCAACTCCAATATGAAGAATATGAACACTAATAGAACCTTTGTTGGTTTAAAACAAATGTACCAACACAAATTGACTTGACGTAAATGTGGAAATACCAATTGACAGTCCAAGTTCATTTTTTCATTTTTTACTTTTTTTTTCTTTTTTCTGTTTTTCTTTTTTTATTCTCTTTTTTTTGTGAACTATTTTTACCATGTCTAATTGGTATTTCATTGAACTTTACAATGCATTGACAAATCATAACTTTCACTAATTTGAATAATATAGACTTGACCAAACTTATGACACCTCAACCTATTCTCAAACCGAAAATATATCAAACCGACACAACTTGACAAACCCAAACCATCCAACTAGCATAGGCAACCAATGACCCACCATGGATTTCGACTATCGGTATGGCTAGAAAAGGTGAAATATTTGGGTGGATTTAAAAACAAAAGAAATAGGCTAGGCTCAACAGGTTTTCTAATTGTATCTTACACTATAAATGAGTGTAACAAGGGTTTCACAAGGGTGGTTCACTAACCAGTGTAGTTAGCTACTAAAAACATGCACATAACAATGAACATGAACACATAATTAACAAAACGAAACAAGGGGTGAAATTCAAAGAAAAAGGGTTAATCCTAATTTGCCTCTTCGTCTTCTAGTCATACCTATATCACCGAAGTGATCTTACTGCGGTCTCAAAATGATCAGCTAGGACAAGTTCTAGAATCAATGCAATCACCGGCACACTCATATCAAAGAAGAAAGTAACTCGAAAATGGAAAAACTAACCTCAAACTTGCACATCATAGTTCAAAGTTCTAAGTAGAACCCTTACTCTTGAATAAATTCAAAAGCCTATGAGAGGGACAAATTTACAAGGTCAATCAAACCAAATCCGTAAACACCTAGCATATCTATAAATGATCAAGAATCTCACATATTTGGTGTTTTGGGATATAAGTGTGCTAGTCATGTTATCAATCCAGAAAGGATCGCCCTATCAATCATTTGAGATTACATTTCCCGCTTAAAATTTTGTACCAAAAGGAATTAGCTCAATTACTTACTAAGTATTATTACACCTATGTTGCAAGAAGTAATCAAACTATGAGGACAAACATCACAAAAGTTCAAAATTGCCCGATTTTTCCTATTTACTTCTCCCCACAATCAAGTTGTATAATAAACTAAATCAAAGCTATGGAAAAATAGATTAAAAAGTCTAAGAAAAAAGAAACTTCCGGGTTTAGATTATGCGTTCTGATGCTTGGTTGACTTGAAAATTTTCAAAATGCTTATCAACCTTCTTGACTTTTCTACTGCACCATCCTTCTTCTCTTCTTGAACCTGCTTTAACATACTTGAACTAACAACAAAACAATAAATTTGACTCCCCTCCCCAACTTTGAGCCAGTCAGAGTAATGGTCAAAGTTGATCACACATGATAAACAATTATATTATTGGTGACATAGCTAAAAAAAACACCTAAAATAAAAAGACTCAAAATTAACTAAAATAATGGGTTGCCTCCCATTCAGCGCTTAGTTTAACGTCATAAGCCTGACTCATACCCAAGAGATTTATCATGAAAAGGTTTTCAACAACCCTACACATAAACGGTCGGGCGGTCTACACCAATAAGGTGAAAATAGGTGAATTTAATTTTTATCATTACCCAATCAGTCAATTTCACCTTTTCAAAATTTCCTTTCAACAGACAAAAACCATTTATCTTTTCCTTAAAACCCATGGGAAAAATCCATCCTTTCATCCGAACATACAAAATTTTAAAAATTCCGTTGTGATGCGGAATTTTCAAATGATTAATTTTAGAGCTTATGTTCGTGAGTTTGAAAGGATTAGGAGCTAAGGGATCTGGTGCTAGTTTTAGGAATAAAACATATGCCATAAAAGTACTACTAGCCCGTGGATTGACTAATTCATCACATTGAAAATTAACTAAAGTACAAGGAATTAGAGAACTCCCTCGATAACACGGCTTGGTTAGAAAATGTTTGCCCTGTATCCGCATATTCAGCCTTTGTAAAAGCTACAATCTCCTTGTCTGGCTCTTTCTTCTTCTCCATCAACATCAAGTTCTTGAAAGATTTGTCAAGTTTTGGCATACCTGAAAACAACATAAACAAAGGCACATTAATTTTCAAAAAATTGATCATGTTCGGGTACTTACCAATCTTTTCTTGAAACTTTTCTTGCTCCGTTTGTTGTGAGAAAGTAATCTGAACTTGATCGTCCTTCAATTCAGAAGCTTTAACTAACTCTAATGGAGAAATCTCTTTCTGATAATCACAATGTGGCACGCCATCAAGGACAGATTCAGCGCATGGAACAATGTTTGGCTCCTCGAAATCCTCTTTATCACAATGCGGTGTAACATTGGAAATCAGTGGCTCATCTTCTTGGAACCCCATCCAGTGCGGCGCATCAATAGGATTTTGTGTGGCACACTCAGTTGGTAGATCATATTCCAAGCTTTCTTTCTCAATTTCAATTTCCGCATGTTCGAACTCCTGTATCTGCACATATTTTTCAGTATTAAATGGGAAATCAGAAACTAAGTCAGAAGACTCACCTGAATCCATGAATATGTCATCCACTGTCAAGTTCCTTGCCGGTTCATTCTCATCTATGTAGCTTGGAAACGCCTCATCTTCCCTCCTTAACCGCTCAGTATGTTCCTTATTTGACTCTCTCACTCTTCCAGAATCCTATCCATTTTCGATTCCATCCTAGAAAAAACTTGGTCCGCATACTGGTTCTCATATCGGGCCTCATACTGATACTGGCATTGATATGGATCTTGTTAGTACCCATAATCTTGACATTCCAAGTAAAAGTCGCCCTGATTTTGATAATTCTGTTGAGGCCACTGTTGGTAAGATCTTTGTGGATGGTTTAACTGTTGGTATGCTTGATTTCGATTCAGTGTATTATCACCACGCCATCCAACATTTGGTTGATCCATCCATCTTGAATTACATGTATTTGCATATGGATTATATCTCCTACCTTGCACTTCAATCCTCTGCAAAACATTAGCACTACCATTCCCGAAATTTTGGAATAAAAGATCAAGTTTCTTACTAATTGAATTTATATCAGCTCGAATACTATTATCAAAATTTTCTGAATTAGAGACAGCATTTGAAGAGTAGTAATCCATCGCACTAAAACTAACTGAAAAAAAAACCAACAAACACAAAAACAAACGCGTAAAATAGAACAAGAAACAATAAATGCAGAAAATAAACTAAAATAAAAAGGGTAAATCTTTTTGTATTTTTGGGTTTTATAATTTTTTTTGTATTTTTGGGTTTTATAATTGTTTTGGATTTTTTCGGGTTTTAAAATTAAATAAAAATAACTAAAACGAAAAACTTGAACTATAAGCGCACTCGCTCCCCGGCAACGGCGCCAAAATTTGATCGACGTCGAAGTATCAATAAAAAATAAACCTAAATATCTTATACTAGATAGGGTAAGTGGATATCGTTCCCACGAGGAACGTCTGTGGTTATAGCCAAGTTTTAACAATTTTCGATTGGTTTTGAAAATAATATAAGAAAACTAATTTTAATTAACAAAAAGCTAGACTTAAATTAATTAAACAAGACACAATTAAAAAGAGAAGTTGTAAACAATAATAAAAAGTGCATCCCTCCCGAATCCCAAAAGTTTCGTTAATTTACTTAATAAACTTTACCGAGTATTTATTCTAAATTACATAGACATAATTTTATTATTTGACAAGAACAGTTTTGGGCACAACCTATGCTAATTATGTTAGTATATGATAACGTAAAATGAACATATGTCCGGAAAGCATTTAAGCCTACGGGGTCACACGTCTCGACACAAATGTAATTATAATTAATTAATATAATTAATGTAATTTATTAATTAATTAGATCACGAAAATCTAACGGTCGTCCGTTAAATGTTAAATAGTTAACGGTACTTAACTGACGGACTTAACGAAGGAGATGTTTAGGAAACCCTCTAGAATATTCTCTAGAGGGGACGGCCACAAAGTGTTGAAGGGTTTTCCAAAACCCTAAACTTGGTCACCAAGTTTACATAACACTATAAAATGAGGCCTAAGTTAATTGTTTTCAATTAATTTTATAACTCCATTCTAAAGGTTACAAAACCCATACATCTCCTTTCTCTCCCTCCCTAATTTCGGTGGTATAACCGAAATCAAAACACCTTTGGGGTTCTTGGTGGTTTTGACCAAAGCAAGCAATAAGGAGAAGCCAATCGTTGCCGTTCGTGATCAAGTGCTAGCACGCATACATTCGAGTGTTGTGTGTGCGATCGTAGAGAGGTTTTTCTTTAAACCTTATCATAAAGTTTCTTACTTTATCATCTTCAATTAAAGGTACATGCTTTCTTTCCTTGGTTAATTAATTAATTGCATAGTTAATCTTCCGCTGCGTGCTTTGTGATTTAATTTGATAATTTGTTATATAACCCAACAGTGGTATCACGAGCCTACTATGTGATGATTAATTACCAAAAAGATCAAAATTTGAAGGGGGGTTAGGGTTCATGAGGTTCGAATTTTATGTATAAATTTTAGATTAATTTTGTTATTTTATTATAATGGTTAATTTAATTAAATGGAAACAAAATTAATTTTATTTATTCATATATGTTTCGAATTCTAAAATAAAAAAAAAAAAATTTTTTTTTAAACCCTAATTCCAAGTTTTGATCTTTAAGCATTATTATATGATAATTGCATGCGTTTATGGTGTACTTTTAATTATTTAATTGTTAAATAGAAGTAAAAATCATGAATTTTTCATGCAAATTATTCATGATTATTACTTAGATATATTGATATGAAATCTTGATCATTAGGGTTAATTATGCTAGATAATTGAATAACTAATTGTATGACAATGTGATTATGTTTTGTGAAAATCCCTGTTTGACACCAGTTCACTAAAACGACCATAACTCATCAACCGTAAGAAGTCAGAAGCCGAATTCTTTACAGTAGGTGCTTGACTCATAGGGCTACAACTTTTATGTTTTGTGCTAAGCCCAGTTCGGCCTTATTTAGGACCAGATTTGGTCGTGAAGCTGGTGGTTTTTCAAGATCAGCATCTTGTTTTTATGGTAGATAATTTGTTATAAAAATTTTGGCTTACGCAATCAAGGCAACTTGGTGAATGTGATCTCTTTCCATATGAAAGAGGAGCCAATCTTATACCATAGTGACCAAAATTAGGTTGATTACCTTAATTGTTAAGTTGTAAATTTAGTAAGTTTAATTTTGCATTTTATGAAAATTGTGTGCAAAATTGTTTTTGGAAAAATAAACTTGACTAAAAATATCGAAATAAGATTTTGTTTATAAAATTGGTGCCCTAAAAATCAAAAGATACACCGGCTCACCCATTTGAACAAACTCTAAGAGAGGTATAAGTCGGAGTGCGTTAGCCTCCTAAAAGGGCGGGTTTTTAATTGCGTTCATCGCAAACCTTTGCCCTTGCGCTTCTTTGTGCGTTCAAATGGAGCTACCGAGCTCTTTTGTATTTAAAGGCAATAAAATGAGTTTTATAAACATATTATGTTTAGAAGATATGCATGAATCTTCAAACATAACTTTTTGATCACACATCAAATTGATTGACCCAATAAACTTAATTCATTTGCCATCCAACTTGCAAAGGACACTTGTGGCTGTTGTTTTACTCACTGGTACACAGTGGTGAAATGGCAGTTGCATGGCAAATCCCACTCACTGGTACACAGTGGTGAAATGGCAGTTGCATGGCAAATCCCACTCACTGGTACACAGTGGTGGACAAATTTGCGCGTTCTTGGTTGGACGACTTAAAGCGAGTTAAGCGGTGAGACCTTGACCCGTGGCAAAAGATGGGACAAAACATGACTACAAATCACTTGATGAATCAAGTGTAATTTGTAGGTCCCATTCTTACTAGGAATTGCACATGTAATGCAATTACTGCTCGTCACTTACCTTTTGAGTGCAATCATTTCTAGCAGATCAACTGATGAAATGATTGTATGTCAATTGGATCCTAGCCTTAATGAAATTAATTGTTTATTTTATAAACATTGGGTAATTGATTTCTTAAGGATTAATTATCGAAAATACTGATTTTTGAACTTAATCTGTTTTGTAGATGGCAATGAATCCTTCCACAAACACCAATGCTTTTCGGCAAATGTTTGAAAGAGAAAAGCTTACTGGATCAAATTTCAATGACTGGTATCGTCAACTGAGAATTGTTCTAAGAGTTGAAGAACGCATGGATGTCATTGAAAGGCAATGGCCAACCGAACCAAGTGCTGAATCAACAGCAGCTGAAAAAGCTGAATATAGGATTCAGTACACTAGATTCAATGAAGTTTGTTGTTTGATGCTTGCGAGCATGTCTCTCGAGCTTCAGAAACAATTCGAGCTCTACACTCCATATGATATGATCAGAGAGCTTAAATCCTTGTATGAAAAACAAGCTGGAGTGGAACTGTTCGACTTAGTCGTGGAACTCCATGACATGAAACTTGAATCTGGTAAATCGGTTAGCAGTCATGTGCTCAAGATGAAGAGCATTTTTGACAAATTGGATTCGATGGAGTACGCTTATCATAAAGAGGTAAAAGTTGGCATGATTCTCAAATCCCTTACTAAGGAATATGAGGGTTTTGTGCAAAACTATACCATGCACTCTATGAAAAAAAGCGTTAATGAACTTCATGCTATGCTCATTGAATATGAGAAAACGATTCCAAAGAAGGCCAATGACCCAAATGTCCTTATGATAAAGGGGGGTCGGATCCAGAAAGCTAAGAAATCGCACCAAGCTAAAGGCAAGTTTGATGGTAAAGGCAAGGGTAAGCAAGCTGCTAATCCCCCCAAACCAAAGAAAACCCCTCCGGCTAAGAAAGAGCATCCGGCTAAAGACCAGACCTGTCATCATTGTAATGAAGTCGGGCACTGGAAGAGGAACTGTCCCAAGTATCTTGCCGAGTTGAATATGAAGAAGAAGCAAGCTAGCAATGCTAGTGCTTCAGGTATCTTCACTATTGAATTATTTTCCTTTACTAAGCGTAAATCATGGGTTTATGACACTGGCTGTGGAACTCATATCTGTAATGAATTACAGGCACTTAGGAAAAGGAGGAAGCTGAAGCCCGGAGCTTTGCAGCTGTTCGTGGGCAATGGTCTACCAGCACCTGTTGAAGCTATTGAAGAATATCATTTAGTTCTTCCTTCCGGTTTAATTATTGTATTAGACAATTGTCATTATACACCATCTATTACTAGAGGTGTAGTTTCAGTTTTAGTGTTAAAACACAACGGATTCATTAATGTTTTTAATGATAATGGTCTTTCAGTTTCTAAAAATAATGTTCATTATTTTGATGCCATTGATAATAATGGTATTTATGAAATTGATATGCGTGGTTGTGATTCACTAAATGATAATTCAATGTATAATGTTAGCAAAAGAGCCAAGACTAACTTGGACTCTACCTATCTGTGGCACTGTCGTCTTGCACACATTGGCAAAAATCGCATTGAAAGACTTCAACGTGAAGGGATCTTACAATTAAATGATGAATCATTTGATAAATGCGAGTCATGTGTTTCCGGCAAAATGACAAGAAAACCTTTTCTGAATAAACCAGAGAGGGCTAAAGATCTTCTTGGACTCATTCATACCGATGTTTGCGGCCCATTTAGACATGTGTCAAGAAAAGGAGCTAGCTACTTCATAACTTTTACGGATGATTTCAGTCGTTATGGTTATGTTTACTTGCTTAAACATAAACATGAAGTGTTTGAAACATTCAAAGAGTTTAAAAATGAAGTAGAAAATCAACTCGGCAAAACCATCAAGATTCTTCGTTCGGATCGAGGTGGTGAATACTTAAGCCAAGAGTTTAAGGATTATCTGAAAGCGTGTGGAATTGTCCAACAGCTTACTCCTCCATACACTCCTCAACATAATGGAGTGTCTGAAAGGAGAAATCGAACCTTGCTATACATGGTGAGATCTATGATGAGCCTTACGACTCTCCCATTTTCGTTTTGGGATTATGCTCTTGAGACTGCTGTACGCATTCTCAATATGGTTCCAACCAAGAAGGTTGACAAGACACCATATGAATTATGGCATGGAAATGTTCCTATTCTGTCTTACTTAAGAGTCTGGGGATGTGAGGCACTTGTGAAGCGCGATACGCCTGACAAACTTGAACCCAGAACTACTAAGTGCATCTTTGTCGGATACCCTAAGGAAACGATGGGTTACGACTTCTATGATCCAATCAAAAACACTGTTCGCGTTGCTCGATACGCTGAATTCTTTGAGAAGAAATTAGCTCAAGAGAACAGTGGGAGGGTTGTAGAACTTGATGAGACTCAAGAGGAAGATGTGTCACCTTCTGAAGCTCCTAGCAATCATCAACTTGGGGGAAAATGTTCAACGTGATGAACCTCAAGTCGATGATAATGAAGCGATTCCACTTCGTAGGTCCGAAAGGACAAGATGTCCTACTGACAGATTATGTCTGATGGTAGAAGAAGACGTTTTAGGAGATCTCGATGAGCCTCCGAATTTCAAAGCTGCATTATCAGATCCGGAATCTGAAAAATGGCTTGAAGCTACGAAGGTGGAAATGAAATCCATGAAAGATAATCAAGTCTGGAGCTTGGTTGATCTTCCACCAAATGCTCAAATTGTTGGGTGTAAGTGGATCTTCAAGAAGAAGACGGACATGGATGGAAATGTACACACCTATAAAGCTCGTCTCGTGGCGAAATGTTATACTCAACGTTTCGGTGTTGACTATGATGAGACCTTTTCTCCAGTTGCGGACATTAGAGCTATTAGGATTCTCTTAGCCATAGCTGCGTACTATGACTTTGAGATATGGAAAATGGATGTTAAGACTGCCTTCTTAAATGGTTACTTGGATGAAGAAGTCTATATGGATCAACCTGAAGGTTTTATTGATCCAAAACATCCAACAAAGTATGCAAGCTTCAAAGGTCCATTTATGGACTAAAGCAAGCATCAAAAAGTTGGAACAAACGGTTTGATGAAGAAATCAAAAAGTTTGGTTTCGTTCAAAATCCCGATGAGCCATGTGTATATCGCAAAGCTAGTAGGAGTAATGTTACTTTCCTTGTCTTGTATGTTGATGACATATTGATCATAGGAAAACACATTCCAATGTTGCAAGATGTTAAATCCCATCTTGGAAAGTGTTTTGCCATGAAAGATTTAGGAGAAGCGGCATTCATTCTTGGAATCAAGATCTACCGAGATAGATCAAAGCGATTAATTGGACTAAGTCAAAGTGCTTATATTGATAATATCTTGAAGCGATTCAAGATGGAGAATTCTAAGTGTGGGCTTACACCTATGCAAGAAGGACTTAGTTTATCTGTCAAACAGGGTGCTAATACACCTAATGAGGTGGAGCGTATGCAAATAGTTCCTTATGCTTCGGCTGTGTGTGCGGTTAGATGCACTAGACCCGATGTGGCGTTCGCGCAAAACATCGTTAGCCGATATCAACAGAATCCAGGTGAAAGTCACTGGACTGCTGTTAAGAGCATTCTGAAGTACCTACGGGCTACTAAAGATATGTTTTTGGTGTATGGAGGAAATCCAGACTTAGAGCTCAAAGTGACCGGATACTGTGATGTTGGATTTCAAACTGATAGAGATGACACGAAATCTCAGTCAGGATTCGTCTTCGTTCTTAACGGAGGTGCTGTGGATTGGAAACGCAAGAAGCAGACTACAGTTGCCATGTCTGCAACAGAGTCTGAGTACATTGCCGCCTCAGAAGCCGCAATGGAAGCAGTCTGGATAAGGAAGTTCATTAGCGGGCTTGACGTGATCCCCTCAAGTGACTTACCCACAGACATTATGCTAGACGATATCACTATGTTCGTGAGCAGATCGAACTAGGAGAGATCAAATTACTCAAAGTTCACACAGATTTTAACTTAGCTGATCCTTTCACAAAAGCTTTGTCTAGGCCCAAGCTTGAAAGGCATGCCGAGGGCATGGGACTTAAATTAGCTAGTTATTTCATGTAAATCTGTTGTTTCGGTATTTGGATAAGGGATGTTAAACAATTTATATTTTTCATAATGAAATAAAGTACTTGATATGTTTGATTTCATTTAATATTAATTGTGTCCTATATTTGCATGTTTAATCCTTGAATATTTTATAATATTCTAAATTGTCCATTGTCGATTAACTATATGGGAGTATAGTTAAACTAAGACAAATCTGAGCGATTGGTTGTATTCTTGGAATATATAATGGATGGTCCCACCAAACTCACATGATATCCATAGTTGATGCATATCGGACTACCCCACTAACGAATTATTACTTTATGGATCGGCGTCATTAAGTAAAATTCGTAAATAGTTACTTTATCTATCCTTAGACTTGAGATACAAGCAGGTCATGCATGTATGGATTGCATTTACTTGATATAGTTCTAACTATCCTGAATAAGGTAGTACAAAAGGGCTATTTTCAGTAAGTGTAGAGAAGTATATGACTGGACACGTGTAGTCAATATAGGATTTGTTCCTTCGACTTAAAAGTTGAAATATGATACCATTGGCGCCCTCATTAGGACTAATTAAGATGTTTGCATGGCCGTGCCCAAATAAATTCAGATGGTTCTCGATTATATTTGGTAATCATTAATTAGTTATGGAATGAGAAACAGAATCGTTAAATCATGAAATGACAATGATCCATATTCATGTTTAACACGGTATCTGAATAAAGGGATAATAAATGCCTCAACCATTTAAATATACTTTAAGAAACTATACTTAAATATTTCTGGGAGCATTGGCGTGTTGCTAGACGCTAACCAATGTTATTACCTTCATTTGTTACGAGCTCAAGTGGGAGTTGTTAGTATATGATCACGTAAAATGAACGTATGTCCGGAAAGTATTTAAGCCTACGGGGTCACACGTCTCGACACAAATGTAATTATAATTAATTAATATAATTAATGTAATTTATTAATTAATTAGATCACGAAAATCTAACGGTCGTCCGTTAAATGTTAAATAGTTAACGGTACTTAACTGACGGACTTAACGAAGGAGATGTTTAGGAAACCCTCTAGAATATTCTCTAGAGGGGACGGCCACAAAGTGTTGAAGGGTTTTCCAAAACCCTAAACTTGGTCACCAAGTTTACATAACACTATAAAATGAGGCCTAAGTTAATTGTTTTCAATTAATTTTATAACTCCATTCTAAAGGTTACAAAACCCATACATCTCCTTTCTCTCCCTCCCTAATTTCGGTGGTATAACCGAAATCAAAACACCTTTGGGGTTCTTGGTGGTTTTGACCAAAGCAAGCAATAAGGAGAAGCCAATCGTTGTCGTTCGTGATCAAGTGCTAACACACATACATTCGAGTGTTGTGTGTGCGATCGTAGAGAGGTTTTCTTTAAACCTTATCATAAAGTTTCTTACTTTTTCATCTTCAAATAAAGGTACATGCTTTCTTTCCTTGGTTAATTAATTAATTGCATAGTTAATCTTCCGCTGCGTGCTTTGTGATTTAATTTGATAATTTGTTATATAACCCAACAAATTATATGACCTGTCTTAATCCCTAAACTAGGTGGACTCGGCACAAATCATTAACTCGCAATAAGTTGTCTTACGAAAATCCAAATCAAATAATATTGAATAAATACTCAATCAGTCATATGAATTATAATCCAAAAAGAACAATGTTTACGCGACTGAAAGTAAAGTTCATCAAGTAAAATTAACTAACAATTGTTCATCGGGAGAGATTGCAAAAACCTTAGCCGGACATAGTCATCTTCAAGTCACCACGGTTTGATGTAGAAATTCGTTGTTGCATGGTGATGATCTTGCTCGACTTTTTCTTTGATTCGTCAATTCGTCCGCAGCCAAACTATACGTGTCGACCTAAACTAAATAAAAGACTGCCGAATGAATATGTGTTTGTCGAACTTGAAACCCCACCAAATTAAATCTCTGTCGAATTCCCCCCTCTCGAATGGAATAAAGAAGAATATATATAAATCTTCTTATTTCCTTGTTGACCACGTGAATAGCCGAGAAACCAAAGACCAAGAATTGAATTTGGGCCCATCCTTTATATCTTGCTCGTTTTAAACAAAATAGGGCCTAGGTAGTTGGGCTAGTGAATGATGCATGGCCCAAATAGGAAAACTAACACAAAAATCTAGCAAATTTGCAATCATAAAATGAAGTCTCTGTTATCTCTTGGCATACGCACAAACAAATAAGAAATATAGCTTTTGTTTATCCCATCACCATCGCCAATCATAGTATCTTTCAATATGTTGTTGTGCGACTTGCAAAGCTAGGTAGACGTACAAAACCATCCATTCGAATTTTGCTTCATGTCATGTCTTTATCTCCAACAATGCCATTCCATTTTATCATCATTTTAAGTCATAATTTACTCTTTTAGCTCAAACCTGAAATGCACAAAACATATATTAAATTAGGCTATTCTTATAAAAAATTAATCTATATAACTATTTTTAGACCACATAATATAAATCTATTTATGACTTATCAATAACCCGTGTGAAACGCGAGGGAACCGTATAAAATTAATACATTTATACAACTTATAACGGAAAACCTTGAAATACATAGATTATGAACACATGTTAAAACAAAAGTAAGAATCTCACCAGCACCACATATTTGTTTGTAAAAATTCAGTTAAATAAACCTTTGTGTTCACTTGCTCAACCGAATTAATTTTGCCCATTTTTTTTCGATTTGAGCCACGACTCATGAAAGAACTTTCACTTTTCATAATCAAAGAAAGTCAAACTAATCCTGCAATAGCATTTGTATTCCGATGCTGAAAATAAAAACAACCCATTCCACTATTCATCAAGTTACAACAAAAAATACATAATTAATACAGTACCCTACATATAAAAATAAAAAATAAATAAATTTGCAAGTTGACTAATGGGACGAGATTGCTGTTGAGTGATTGGTTGAATTTTACTATCCCAAATGAACCACCTGATGAGATTTTATCTTGGAGTGATAATATTAATCAACTAGCGTTATACCCGGTAACGAAAGGAGGTGAGGGTTTCGAACCCGTGACCTCCCACCCTTCAGGTGAAGCCACAAACCACTACACCAAGCCTCACTCTTGTTATTTATTTGACAAATATTATATTTAAGTTAATACAGCAGAAAAGGACAAAAAAGATACTGTTCACGCAAAAACTCTTTAAATAGGTTATAATATGTCACTTTTCATTTGAGATCAGAAGCTATCCTTTCTATTTGGTGATGACATATATGGAAAGCTAGAAATAATGCTATTCATAGTGACATTCATGAGAGTAGCAATGATATCCTTAACTTTATCATTTCGCTATCTTTTCTTTGGATTCACAGTCGGGACATGAAGATTGAATTTACTTGGGATTCATGGAACGTGACTCCATTTGGTAGTTGAGTATGGTTATTGAGAAATTTCATTACATCACCCTGTGGTTTGCCATTTTATCAAATTTCGCCCCCGTACTTTTTTATTATTATTACATCACCCTGTGGTGACTTTTTATCAATTTCGCCCCCGTACTTTTTTATTATCATTACATCACCCTGTGGTTTGCCATTTTATCAAATTTCGCCCCCGTACTTTTTTATTATTATTACATCACCCTGTGGTGACTTTTTGATATTATTATTATTATTTATTATTATTATTTATTATTATTATATTATTATTATTATTTATTATTATTATTATTATATTATTATTATTATTATTATTATATTATTAATTATATTATTTTATTATATTATTTTATTATTTATTATTTTATTTATTATTTCATTACATCACCCTGTGGTTTGCCATTTTATCAAATTTCGCCCCCGTACTTTTTTATTATTATTACATCACCCTGTGGTGACTTTTTGCTTATTATTATATTATATTTTATTTATATTATTATTATTTATTATTTTATATTATTATTATTATATTATTATATTATTTTTATTATTATTATATTATTATTATTATTATTTATTATTTCATTACATCACCCTGTGGTTTGCCATTTTATCAAATTTCGCCCCCGTACTTTTTTATTATTATTACATATATTTTATTATTTCATTACATCACCCTGTGGTTTGCCATTTTATCAAATTTCGCCCCCGTACTTTTTTATTATTATTACATCACCCTGTGGTGACTTTTTATCAAATTTCGCCCCCGTACTTTTTTATTATTATTATACCCTGTGGTGATTATTATTATTATTATTTATTATTATTATATTATTATTATTTATTATTATTATTATATTATTATTATTATTATTTATTATTATTATTATATTATTATTATTATTATTTATTATTATTATTTATTATTATTATTATATTATTATTATTTATTATTATTACATCACCCTGTGGTTTGCCATTTTATCAAATTTCGCCCCCGTACTTTTTTATTATTATTAATTTACATCACCCTGTGGTTTGCCATTTTATCAAATTTCGCCCCCGTACTTTTTTATTATTATTACATCACCCTGTGGTGACTTTTTATCAATTTCGCCCCCGTACTTTTTTATTATCATTACATCACCCTGTGGTTTGCCATTTTATCAAATTTCGCCCCCGTACTTTTTTATTATTATTACATCACCCTGTGGTGACTTTTTGCTTATTATTATATTATTATTATTATTATTATTATTATTATTATTATTATTATTATTATTGAAAAAATTAAATTGGTAGTAATCGTGTTTATTATCATATATAATTTGTGTTTATCTTTGATTTATGTGTGTATATCAGTTTTGAGATAGAAACTGTGTTAGTATGTGAGCACGTAAAATGAACGTATGTCCGGAAATGATTTGAGCCTACGGGGTCACACGTCTCGATTCAAATATAGTTAATATTAATTGATTTATTAATTAATATGGATCACGAATAAGTTAACGAACGGTCATTAATATTTAACGGTTACTAGCTAACGGTCGTTAAAGTAAGAAGATAATTGTAATTAAAACGATTAGGGAAGGTTCTAGAAAAGCATATAGGGGGTCGGCCTCCCTACTAGGTTTCCTAGTGAAACCCTAAACTTGATGGCCAAGTTTAATCCTACCTATAAATACTAAAGGTAGCCTTATGGTTTTCTACAACAAAACTACAAAGATATAACTCCTAAAACCTTTCATCTCCTTCTCTCCTCTCACTCTTTTGGACGGCCAAACCAAGGGAAAACCCTTTGGGTTTTTGGTTTTCGGTTTTGAAGAAGGAGATCAAGCCAAAGGTTGCTCGGTTCGTGATCAAGTGCTAGCACACCTATATCGGTGGATCGTGTGTGCAATCGTAGAGGGATTTACTTCAAATCCTTTTAAAGTTTCTTTACTTTATCATCTGCATTAAGAGGTATTCCTTAATCCTATTTCAAGGTTAATTATTTGATTACATGGTTTGATTTGCTTCCGTTGCGTACTCGTGAATAATGATATTTAGTTATATATTCCAACAGTGGTATCACGAGCCACCCATGTGATTTTTAATTACCTAAAAATCAAAACTTGAAGGGGGGTTAAGGTTTCATATTTTTCGAATTTTTTATGTAATTATTTTGATTATTTTATTAATTAATATGGATCACGAATAAGTTAACGAACGGTCATTAATATTTAACGGTTACTAGCTAACGGTCGTTAAAGTAAGAAGATAATTGTAATTAAAACGATTAGGGAAGGTTCTAGAAAAGCATATAGGGGTCGGCCTCCCTACTAGGTTTCCTAGTGAAACCCTAAACTTGATGGCCAAGTTTAATCCTACCTATAAATACTAAAGGTAGCCTTATGGTTTTCTACAACAAAACTACAAAGATATAACTCCTAAAACCTTTCATCTCCTTCTCTCCTCTCACTCTTTTGGACGGCCAAACCAAGGGAAAACCCTTTGGGTTTTTGGTTTTCGGTTTTGAAGAAGGAGATCAAGCCAAAGGTTGCTCGGTTCGTGATCAAGTGCTAGCACACCTATATCGGTGGATCGTGTGTGCAATCGTAGAGGGATTTACTTCAAATCCTTTTAAAGTTTCTTTACTTTATCATCTGCATTAAGAGGTATTCCTTAATCCTATTTCAAGGTTAATTATTTGATTACATGGTTTGATTTGCTTCCGTTGCGTACTCGTGAATAATGATATTTAGTTATATATTCCAACAGTGGTATCACGAGCCACCCATGTGATTTTTAATTACCTAAAAATCAAAACTTGAAGGGGGGTTAAGGTTTCATATTTTTCGAATTTTTTATGAAATTATTTTGATTATTTTATTAATTAATTGGTTTAATTGTAATAAAATAAATGTGGCACTCACTGGTACACAGTGGTGAAATGGCAGTTGCATGGCAAATCCCACTCACTGGTACACAGTGGTGAAATGGCAGTTGCATGGCAAATCCCACTCACTGGTACACAGTGGTGAAATGGCAGTTGCATGGCAAATCCCACTCACTGGTACACAGTGGTGAAATGGCAGTTGTGGCAAATCCCACTCACTGGTACACAGTGGTGAAATGGCAGTTGCATGGCAAATCCCACTCACTGGTACACAGTGGTGAAATGGCAGTTGCATGGCAAATCCCACTCACTGGTACACAGTGGTGAAATGGCAGTTGATGGCAAATCCCACTCACTGGTACACAGTGGTGAAATGGCAGTTGCATGGCAAATCCCACTCACTGGTACACAGTGGTGAAATGGCAGTTGCATGGCAAATCCCACTCACTGGTACACAGTGGTGAAATGGCAGTTGTGGCAAATCCCACTCACTGGTACACAGTGGTGAAATGGCAGTTGCATGGCAAATCCCACTCACTGGTACACAGTGGTGAAATGGCAGTTGCATGGCAAATCCCACTCACTGGTACACAGTGGTGAAATGGCAGTTGCATGGCAAATCCCACTCACTGGTACACAGTGGTGAAATGGCAGTTGATGGCAAATCCCACTCACTGGTACACAGTGGTGAAATGGCAGTTGCATGGCAAATCCCACTCACTGGTACACAGTGGTGAAATGGCAGTTGCATGGCAAATCCCACTCACTGGTACACAGTGGTGAAATGGCAGTTGATGGCAAATCCCACTCACTGGTACACAGTGGTGAAATGGCAGTTGCATGGCAAATCCCACTCACTGGTACACAGTGGTGAAATGGCAGTTGCATGGCAAATCCCACTCACTGGTACACAGTGGTGAAATGGCAGTTGTGGCAAATCCCACTCACTGGTACACAGTGGTGAAATGGCAGTTGCATGGCAAATCCCACTCACTGGTACACAGTGGTGAAATGGCAGTTGCATGGCAAATCCCACTCACTGGTACACAGTGGTGAAATGGCAGTTGCATGGCAAATCCCACTCACTGGTACACAGTGGTGAAATGGCAGTTGATGGCAAATCCCACTCACTGGTACACAGTGGTGAAATGGCAGTTGCATGGCAAATCCCACTCACTGGTACACAGTGGTGGACAAATTTGCGCGTTCTTGGTTGGACGACTTAAAGCGAGTTAAGCGGTGAGACCTTAAGCCGTGGCAAAAGATGGGACAAAACATGACTACAAATCACTTGATGAATCAAATGTAATTTGTAGGTCCCATTCTTACTAGGAATTGCACATGTAATGCAATTACTGCTCGTCACTTACCTTTTGAGTACAATCATTTCTAGCAGATCAACTGATGAAATGAGTATATGTCAATTGGATCCTAGCCTTAATGAAATTAATTGTTTATTTTATAAACATTGGGTAATTGATTTCTTAAGGATTTATTATCGAAAATACTGATTTTTGAACTTAATCTGTTTTGTAGATGGCAATGAATCCTCCTACAAACACCAATGCTTTTCGGCAAATGTTTGAAAGAGAAAAGCTTAATGGATCAAATTTCAATGACTGGTATCGTCAACTGAGAATTGTTCTAAGAGTTGAAGAACGCATGGATGTCATTGAAAGGCAATGGCCAACCGAACCAGGTGCTGAATCAACAGCAGCTGAAAGAACTGAATATAGAGTTCAATACACTAGATTCAATGAAGTTTGTTGTTTGATGCTTGCGAGCATGTCTCCCGAGCTTCAGAAACAATTCGAGAATTACACTCCATATGATATGATCAGAGAACTTAGATCCTGTATGAAAAACAAGCTGGAGTGGAACTATTCGACTTAGTCGTGGAACTCCATGACATGAAACTTGAATCTGGAAAATCAGTTAGCAGTCATGTGCTCAAGATGAAGAGCATTTTTGACAAATTGGATTCGATGGAGTATGCTTATCATAAAGAGGTGAAAGTTGGCATGATTCTCAAATCCCTTACTAAGGAATTTGAGGGCTTTGTGCAAAACTATACCATGCACTCTATGAAAAAGAGCGTCACTGAACTTCATGCTATGCTCATTGAATATGAGAAGACGATTCCAAAGAAGGCCAATGACCCAAATGTTCTTATGATAAAGGGGGGTCGGATCCAGAAAGCTAAGAAATCGCACCAAGCTAAAGGCAAGTTTGATGGTAAGGGCAAGGGTAAGCAAGCTGCTAATTCCCCCAAACCAAAGAAAACCCCTCCGGCTAAAAAAGAGCATCCGGCAAAAGACCAGACCTGTCATCATTGTAATGAAGTCGGGCACTGGAAGAGGAACTGTCACAAGTATCTTGCCGAGTTGAATGTGAAGAAGAAGCAAGCTAGCAGTGCTAGTGCTTCAGGTATCTTCACTATTGAATTATTTTCCTTTACTAAGCGTAAATCATGGGTTTATGACACTGGCTGTGGAACTCATATCTGTAATGAATTACAGGCACTTAGGAAAAGGAGGAAGCTGAAGCCCGAAGCTTTGCAGCTGTTCGTGGGCAATGGTCTACCAGCACCTGTTGAAGCTATTGGAGAATATCATTTAGTTCTTCCTTCTGGTTTAATTATTGTTTAAGACAATTGTCATTATGCGCCATCTATTACTAGAGGTGTAGTTTCAGTTTCAGTGTTAAAACACAACGGATTCATTAATGTTTTTAATGATAATGGTATTTCAGTTTCTAAAAATAATGTTCATTATTTTGATGCTATTGATAATAATGGTATTTATGAAATTGATATGCGTGGTTGTGATTCACTAAATGATAATTCAATGTATAATGTTAGTAAAAGAGCCAAGACTAACTTGGACTCTACCTATCTTTGGCACTGTCGTCTTGCACACATTGGCAAAAATCGCATTGAAAGACTCCAACGTGAGGGGATCTTACAATTAAATGATGAATCGTTTGATAAATGCGAGTCATGTGTTTCTGGCAAAATGACTAGAAAACCTTTTCTGCATAAACCGGAGAGGGCTAAAGATCTTCTTGGACTCATTCATACCGATGTTTGCGGCCCATTTAGACATGTGTCAAGAAAATGAGCTAGCTACTTCATAACGTTTACGGATGATTTCAGTCGTTATGGTTATGTTTACTTGCTTAAACATAAACATGAAGTGTTTGAAACATTCAAAGAGTTTAAAAATGAAGTAGAAAATCAACTCGGCAAAACCATCAAGATTCTTCGTTCAGATCGAGGTGGTGAATACTTAAGCCAAGAGTTTAAGGATTATCTGAAAGCATGTGGTATTGTCCAACAGCTTACTCCTCCATACACTCCTCAACATAATGGAGTGTCTGAAAGGAGAAATCGAACCTTGCTAGACATGGTGAGATCTATGATGAACCTTACAACTCTCCCAATTTCGTTTTGGGATTATGCTCTAGAGACTGTTGTACGCATTCTCAATATGGTTCCAACAAAGAAGGTTGACAAGTATGTGATCACGTAAAATGAACGTATGTCCGGAAATGATTTGAGCCTACGGGGTCACACGTCTCGATTCAAATATAGTTAATATTAATTGATTTATTAATTAATATGATCACGAATAAGTTAACGAACGGTCGTTAATATTTAACGGTTACTAGCTAATGGTCGTTAAAGTAAGGAGATAGTTGTAATTAAAACGATTAGGGAAGGTTCTAGAAAAGCATATAGGGGGCTGGCCTCCCTACTAGGTTTCCTAGTGAAACCCTAAACTTGATGGCCAAGTTTAATCCTACCTATAAATACTAAAGGTAGCCTTATGGTTTTCTACAACAAAACTAGAAAGATATAACTCCTAAAACCTTTCATCTCCTTCTCTCCTCTCATTCTGGACGGCCAAACCAAGGGAAAACCCTTTGGGTTTTTGGTTTTCGGTTTTGAAGAAGGAGATCAAGCCAAAGGTTGCTCGGTTCATGATCAAGTGCTAGCACACCTATATCGGTGGATCGTGTGTGCAATCGTAGAGGGATTTACTTCAAATCCTTTTAAAGTTTCTTTACTTTATCATCTACATTAAGAGGTATTCCTTAATCCTATTTCAAGGTTAATTATTTGATTACATGGTTTGATTTACTTCCGTTGCGTACTCGTGAATAATGATATTTAGTTATATCTTCCAACAAACTGAAGGTTTGGATAGATGGAGAGTTGTAGTTGTGGAGCTCAGGCTGAGGAGAGTAGCTTCCATTGTTGTTGTTTTTGTATGGTATGGTCGGTCACTCACACTACTGTTTTGCTATCAACAACAACAACCACAACAAATGTATGGTTTCATATGACATATATATGGTTGCATTGATTTATGTGTGTTTATCTTTTATATTTATGTCTATGATTTCTGACTTTGAGTTTTGAGTTGTTCATGAAAATGTTTGTATCTCCAATCTGGAAAGGATGATGGTGGATCTTTTAGTTGTAAATGACGAATATACCCTCATGTGCATTGCACATGCAGGGGTTAACGGAAGACAACAAACGGACGTTAGAGGGAGGGGTGCCTAATGAAGCAAAAAGTCACCACACGGTGATCTAATAATAAAAAAAAAATACGGGGGCGGAAATTGATAAAATGGCAAACCACAGGGTGATGTAATGAAATTTTCTCATGGGGGGGGGGGGGGGGGGGGGGGGGGGGGGGGGGGGGGGGGGGGGGGGGGGGGGGGGGGGGGGGGGGGGGGGGGGGGGGGGGGGGGGGGGGGGGGGGGGGGGGGGGGGGGGGGGGGGGGGGGGGGGGGGGGGGGGGGGGGGGGGGGGGGGGGGGGGGGGGGGGGGGGGGGGGGGGGGGGGGGGGGGGGGGGGGGGGGGGGGGGGGGGGGGGGGGGGGGGGGGGGGGGGGGGGGGGGGGGGGGGGGGGGGGGGGGGGGGGGGGGGGGGGGGGGGGGGGGGGGGGGGGGGGGGGGGGGGGGGGGGGGGGGGGGGGGGGGGGGGGGGGGGGGGGGGGGGGGGGGGGGGGGGGGGGGGGGGGGGGGGGGGGGGGGGGGGGGGGGGGGGGGGGGGGGGGGGGGGGGGGGGGGGGGGGGGGGGGGGGGGGGGGGGGGGGGGGGGGGGGGGGGGGGGGGGGGGGGGGGGGGGGGGGGGGGGGGGGGGGGGGGGGGGGGGGGGGGGGGGGGGGGGGGGGGGGGGGGGGGGGGGGGGGGGGGGGGGGGGGGGGGGGGGGGGGGGGGGGGGGGGGGGGGGGGGGGGGGGGGGGGGGGGGGGGGGGGGGGGGGGGGGGGGGGGGGGGGGGGGGGGGGGGGGGGGGGGGGGGGGGGGGGGGGGGGGGGGGGGGGGGGGGGGGGGGGGGGGGGGGGGGGGGGGGGGGGGGGGGGGGGGGGGGGGGGGGGGGGGGGGGGGGGGGGGGGGGGGGGGGGGGGGGGGGGGGGGGGGGGGGGGGGGGGGGGGGGGGGGGGGGGGGGGGGGGGGGGGGGGGGGGGGGGGGGGGGGGGGGGGGGGGGGGGGGGGGGGGGGGGGGGGGGGGGGGGGGGGGGGGGGGGGGGGGGGGGGGGGGGGGGGGGGGGGGGGGGGGGGGGGGGGGGGGGGGGGGGGGGGGGGGGGGGGGGGGGGGGGGGGGGGGGGGGGGGGGGGGGGGGGGGGGGGGGGGGGGGGGGGGGGGGGGGGGGGGGGGGGGGGGGGGGGGGGGGGGGGGGGGGGGGGGGGGGGGGGGGGGGGGGGGGGGGGGGGGGGGGGGGGGGGGGGGGGGGGGGGGGGGGGGGGGGGGGGGGGGGGGGGGGGGGGGGGGGGGGGGGGGGGGGGGGGGGGGGGGGGGGGGGGGGGGGGGGGGGGGGGGGGGGGGGGGGGGGGGGGGGGGGGGGGGGGGGGGGGGGGGGGGGGGGGGGGGGGGGGGGGGGGGGGGGGGGGGGGGGGGGGGGGGGGGGGGGGGGGGGGGGGGGGGGGGGGGGGGGGGGGGGGGGGGGGGGGGGGGGGGGGGGGGGGGGGGGGGGGGGGGGGGGGGGGGGGGGGGGGGGGGGGGGGGGGGGGGGGGGGGGGGGGGGGGGGGGGGGGGGGGGGGGGGGGGGGGGGGGGGGGGGGGGGGGGGGGGGGGGGGGGGGGGGGGGGGGGGGGGGGGGGGGGGGGGGGGGGGGGGGGGGGGGGGGGGGGGGGGGGGGGGGGGGGGGGGGGGGGGGGGGGGGGGGGGGGGGGGGGGGGGGGGGGGGGGGGGGGGGGGGGGGGGGGGGGGGGGGGGGGGGGGGGGGGGGGGGGGGGGGGGGGGGGGGGGGGGGGGGGGGGGGGGGGGGGGGGGGTGGGGGTTAAGAGGGTGGTTTGTGAATGTGTGTCAGAGAAGAGAATATAGACGATTGATTTTTTTGTTAAGGTGAAAGTAGACTCTTTATTTAAATGGCTGAGATTATATGACACTTTTTTTATCTCCATTCTGGTAGCCATATATATATGATTAAACATTACATTACATTTATTAAGATATATGTAATACAAAAACATGAACCTTAAAATCACAATCGACTCACTTGATGTCTTCACTATTTAAAAAGTATTTTAATTCAAATTCTCTGCATATTTTACCAGTCATTTTATAACTGTATATAGATAACTCTACTTTATCATGCTTAATGAGTCAAACCACAACAATTCTATCTAGCACATTAAGTATAACCCAAATACCATAGAAACCAATCTCCAAGGTGGCCAAGCTAGAGGAACACTTGTTAGAGTACATCAAAGCTAAAGGTTTGATTAACCTCAAAGGGATCCTTCTTCATTATCGAATTACTCAAAATGACATACTAGTAAAAGTTTTGAACGCAAAATATAAGTATATCAACTATGGCCAAAATATTAAAGCTTCAATACTACATAATATTAAAGCTTCAATTCACACTATTTTTTTTAATGATAATATATAAATAAATAATTAACTACGCCCAAATATTAAAGCATCAGTTCACACTATTTTCTTTATTAAAAAAGGGAAAATAATCCTTATACAACAATTGGTAGGTTCCTGTTACCTCAAATCGAGATATATGGCAAAACAACGGCTAACTAGATTTCGTTAGAGTAGTAGTCAGACTCGACGTTCTATCTTAAGAAATAAATTTTGTGTAAAAAGAATGATATTAGTTATTTTTTTTCAAAATTCTATTTTCTCTCTATATATAACTACTCGTATAATTAATCACTTTTTTAATCAAATAGTTTTCCGATTCTTTGTGTAGGCTCGTGGTCAAGCCAAAACGAGCAGACCACAGATCTTGTTCCCACCATTGCGAATCGTCTTATTTGTGGTGCACCGTGCACACATATGTAGGTAGAAAGGAATCAAAATACAATAGAAATTAAAAATGACGGGAATGAAAATAAGCATTTGAAATAAGAATAAATATAGCTGTTTTGTACTAAACTAGTATAATTCGAGCCCCGCGATGCGGGGACTCAATATTCAATTTGAAATGGTTGTGTTGTTTTAATGTACTTACGTTGAACCTTTAACCGTCTAATTAAAAACCGTTATGTCGTAGATAAGTTTGTTCAAATGTACATTTATTTAATACCAAAAGCACATTAGCTTCCGTCTACGTGTTGCGGAGTTTTAATTATTGTGATTACATTTCGTTATTTATTTAAAACAATACGACAAATGCATCTAAAAGTTTATAGTATCTAATACATATATTTAATATGTACAATAAACCAAAAATAAAAAAATGAAAAAAAAATTAATCGAATAAAAGGGTACATAATGGTACGAGATATGGTCATAAAAAAGTTACAATATATTGTTTAGAAACCCAAATGGAGAAAAAATGTGCAAAAATTAATAAGTTACCCGTAATAGAAATCTGAACGGGATGCGATGTGGCAAAATCTGAATAATGGTAATGGTACAGGATATAGCCATAAAAAAGTTTCAATATATTCTTTGAAAACCCAAAAGGAAAAAAAGTGTGCAAAAAACCAATAAGTAACCCGCAATAAGAAACCCGAACGAAATGCGATTTGGCAAAATCAGAATAATATTACGGGGTATTGCGTGGACGAATAGTAACTCGCCACACTGGCGAGTTACTTGTTTAAGCAAGGGTTCTCGCTTAGGTACGGGGGGTTAATCTTGCTGAGGACTAGACGTGAAGGTTCGGGATACTTGCTGGTGATTCCCTTACGGTGATGGATTCGTCATCCACGCCACCAAGTATTTTAGGTATGTGAATAGTGTCATATCCCAAACGAGGATTTGAGATAGGTATTTATAGGGGTTGTGGATCGAGGTTGGCCCCTCAACCCTTTCTACGATCCAATGAGAGTTTGGGGGCGTGGTGCTTGTCTTGTAGTATCAAAGGGGGGACAAGGTCTGTTACTTGAGGGAGTACTGAGACAGTACATGTACGACATGGTCAGTCCTTGTCGCCGCCCACTTAATTCTCCGGAGACGTGGTCGTACATGGTACGCTCTGACGGTTCCGGTCGTGATCCGTTTTCTTTGCTAAAGATACCGTGGTGGTGTACCATCAAGCCCCCCAGCTTGGCGTTTTGCGTGCGAAAGGCTAAGCTTTGATGGCTTCAATTTTGTTCCCTCTATGGCATACTCCAGCTATGATTCGGCGTATCCGTTAAAGGCACCGTGATGGTGTACTATCAGGCCCCCCAGCTTGGTATTCTGCGTGTATGCGACATGCCAAGTTATTGTACATCTTGATTCTTTCCCTATCGTCGTTTTACCTCCTTTTTTTTTTTTTTTTTTTTTTTTTTTTTTTTTTTTTTTTTTTTTTTTTTTTTTTTTTTTTTTTTTTTTTTTTTTTTTTTTTTTTTTTTTTTTTTTTTTTTTTTTTTTTTTTTTTTTTTTTTTTTTTTTTTTTTTTTTTTTTTTTTTTTTTTTTTTTTTTTTTTTTTTTTTTTTTTTTTTTTTTTTTTTTTTTTTTTTTTTTTTTTTTTTTTTTTTTTTTTTTTTTTTTTTTTTTTTTTTTTTTTTTTTTTTTTTTTTTTTTTTTTTTTTTTTTTTTTTTTTTTTTTTTTTTTTTTTTTTTTTTTTTTTTTTTTTTTTTTTTTTTTTTTTTTTTTTTTTTTTTTTTTTTTTTTTTTTTTTTTTTTTTTTTTTTTTTTTTTTTTTTTTTTTTTTTTTTTTTTTTTTTTTTTTTTTTTTTTTTTTTTTTTTTTTTTTTTTTTTTTTTTTTTTTTTTTTTTTTTTTTTTTTTTTTTTTTTTTTTTTTTTTTTTTTTTTTTTTTTTTTTTTTTTTTTTTTTTTTTTTTTTTTTTTTTTTTTTTTTTTTTTTTTTTTTTTTTTTTTTTTTTTTTTTTTTTTTTTTTTTTTTTTTTTTTTTTTTTTTTTTTTTTTTTTTTTTTTTTTTTTTTTTTTTTTTTTTTTTTTTTTTTTTTTTTTTTTTTTTTTTTTTTTTTTTTTTTTTTTTTTTTTTTTTTTTTTTTTTTTTTTTTTTTTTTTTTTTTTTTTTTTTTTTTTTTTTTTTTTTTTTTTTTTTTTTTTTTTTTTTTTTTTTTTTTTTTTTTTTTTTTTTTTTTTTTTTTTTTTTTTTTTTTTTTTTTTTTTTTTTTTTTTTTTTTTTTTTTTTTTTTTTTTTTTTTTTTTTTTTTTTTTTTTTTTTTTTTTTTTTTTTTTTTTTTTTTTTTTTTTTTTTTTTTTTTTTTTTTTTTTTTTTTTTTTTTTTTTTTTTTTTTTTTTTTTTTTTTTTTTTTTTTTTTTTTTTTTTTTTTTTTTTTTTTTTTTTTTTTTTTTTTTTTTTTTTTTTTTTTTTTTTTTTTTTTTTTTTCTTCTTCTTTTTCTTCTTCTTTTTTTTTAGCTCATAAATGTTGTGTTAATGGTGTCTGTCAGGTTGTTCTGACTGCAGGGACACGTGGCACGCGTTAAGGTTGTGTCCGATGAAACGTCCTGTCGGTCTGCATGTCTTGTCCTTCTTTGCCTATTTAAAGGGTTTTTCCCCTCATTTTCCCCTCTTCTGCTCATTTTCTTTACTTGCTCTCTCCGTAGCTTTGTCCCGGCGGTGATTTCTTTCCAGGTATTTTTTCTTTTTCTTCCAACCTCATAATGGCCACCGTAAAAAATGACATTAGCACCCAACTATGTAGTGTGACACCGGAACAGGTGGCGTGGTTGCTTTCCCGGTATAGGTTCCTTACATGCTTCCGTTATAGGGTTCCAGAATCGAACGATACCGCTAAACATCCACCCCCGGGCATGATCACTCTTTTTTTTGCCCCTATTGAGATTGGCAACGTCCGTCTACCTTTTACGGACTTTTATTTATGCGTCCTTCACCATTTTAGGGTTCATGTTTCCCAGTTGAATCCATTTGCTAGCTGTCAGATAACCTTGTTTGAGGCCGCGTGTCGTGCCCACGACGGTGAGCCTTCAATCACATTGTTCCGTCGTTTCTTCCGGCTGGGTAAGGATGGGTCATGGTATACTTTTGAAAAGAGGTCTGATGCCGGTGCTGGTGAATGTTTGACCAAAGTTCCGGACTCTCTCAAGGGTTGGAAGAGCAGATTCTTTTTTGTCTCCGATACTGTTATTCGCCCGGATTTTCATCGGGCTGGCATTATGAGAAAGCAGTCTAGGGGGACCATGGCCGACCCATTTCCTCATGCTGGTTTTGATGTGGGTCTATGGAACAATATGATTGATGAGCCGATCCGGTACCGCGTGCTTCCGGAGGCTATCCTGAACTTGGCCCGTTGGTTGCTAAACCAGGTGCAATTTCTGATTATGCACACTCTTTTATGGAGAAGTTGAAGTTTGTTGGACACTTGGTTCGAAGGCAGGAGGACCAAATTGAGGCTTACTGTGATGGTCTCCCTGCTAGCTATCGCGGCCTTTGCAGGCAACATATTACATTGTCTGCTGCGATTAAGGAGTCCAAAAGGCTAGATGATGACCTTAAAACTGAGAAAGTGGCGACTAAGGATGATGAAAAGAAGAATGGATCCAAGAGAAGGTCTGATGAGTCATCGGATTCTAGAAAGAAATTTAAGAGTGGTTCGTCTTATGAAGGAAAAGATGATGGGAAAGTTAGTCAATGGTGTGCAGCTTGCAAAGCTCACCATAGTGGACCATGTTCGGAGAAAACTAGAAGATGCGACAAGTGTGGTAAGCAGGGACATGTTGCTTCTAACTGCAAGGATAAGACTCGATGTTACAAATGTGGTGAGACGGGACATTTGATTGCTAGTTGTCCTCGATGGAAAAATGATGAGCAGAAGGATGGTACTCAAAAAGCCAAAGCTCGGGCATAACAGAGGGTTACTATGGAGGACGGGCATGATGACGAGGTATCTAATAAAGTAATTCTTTAGTAGATTAGTTGATTTTATATGTGATTATTGTGTGCATGTGGATTGTGTGTTTATTATGTGTGTTTTGTAGTTAGTATAATTATGCTATGATAGATTGAGATGGAAATGTTGGACATTAAGATGTGTGGATATAGTTAAAGGTACACGTGTGAGGAATGATATAGTTATAATTATGGTCCGGAACATAATTATAAATGTATCATGATGCGGACGTGTTCATTTGACGGTAATCACATTGACTAATGAAAGACATTAAATGAAAGGGAGGAGGTGAAAAGCAAATGATTGGAAATGTGGTTGAATTTTAAGTGGTAAAACGTTGACAAATGCGTGTGTGGAAAGTAGTGAGAAGATGAAATGAGGTGTTGATGTCGTGAGATGATTCTGAGGACAGAATCCTATTAAGGAGGGGAGAATTGTAACATCCCAAACTTTTCAAGTTTGACTTTTAACGTTGACTGTTAACTTGTCGTTAGTGACCGTTAGTCACTACGTGTTTTATATGCGCTTGTGTGAATTAATTGATTAACGTGAGATATGTATTAAAGTGATTTAAAATAATTAAAGATGATAATTAATAAAGTAAATTATGTGTTTGATGAAGTTAAAGTGTGGTCGAGGGGTCGCGTAGCCGTTAAGTGACTCTTAAAGCGATAAATAGAGCTAACGAAAAGTATAAGGGCTTAGATGTCGAACTAGCAAACTTGTGGCTGGATATTTTAGGTATAAAAAGGCCCTAATATCCTCATTAGTAGCCCTAGCCACGAAATTTGCAGCCTTAAACCTGCTCTCAAAACCCTAGAAGCCTCTATAGAGAATTTGATCGGTTTCGGGTCGATTCGGGAGTGATAGTTGATAGATCTTGATCCTATAATCTTCCGTACAGGTAATGATTCATTTCTAGATCAATTCATGATTAATATTAAAGGATTTAGGTTATAAATTCGACCATGAGGGCTGGGGTTATTGGAAGATGATGTTTTCGGTTAAAAACGACGTTTTCGGGAGTAAAATTATTGCTAGAGTTGGTTAACTATATCAAGATGCAAACTTTAATGATGAATAATGTTTTTAGATGTATTAGAGTGTATTCCAGGTGGTTAATTGGAAACCCACTTGAGGTATTGAGTTTTTGATCAACACGTTACCGATTTTACGTCTTTCGGGTGTTTTAAAGAATGAATCATTGTTGTATTTAATTCAAGGATCAATTGATGTTTTTAAAGAATGAATCATTGTTGTATTTAATTCAAGGATCAATTGATGTTTTTAAATACTTAATTGTGGCCTATTTGATGTTAATTTAATGGGTGTAAGTCGTGGTGGAGGTTTGGGATTCGTTTGGAAGGTGAATTAGGAGAAACAAAACAAGTTCTGCTGGTCGGCACCTCAGGTGCGGCGCACCTGGGGATGGGTGCTAGTGCGTATGACGTGGGAAATCGTGCTAGATGTAATGCTAGTGCGTATGACGTGGGAAATCGTGCTAGATGTAATGCTAGTGCGTATGACGTGGGAAATCGTGCTAGATGTAATGCTAGTGCGTATGACGTGGGAAATCGTGCTAGATGTAATGCTAGTGCGTATGACGTGGGAAATCGTGCTAGATGTAATGCTAGTGCGTATGACGTGGGAAATCGTGCTAGATGTAATGCTAGTGCGTATGACGTGGGAAATCGTGCTAGATGTAATGCTAGTGCGTATGACGTGGGAAATCGTGCTAGATGTAATGCTAGTGCGTATGACGTGGGAAATCGTGCTAGATGTAATGCTAGTGCGTATGACGTGGGAAATCGTGCTAGATGTAATGCTAGTGCGTATGACGTGGGAAATCGTGCTAGATGTAATGCTAGTGCGTATGACGTGGGAAATCGTGCTAGATGTAATGCTAGTGCGTATGACGTGGGAAATCGTGCTAGATGTAATGCTAGTGCGTATGACGTGGGAAATCGTGCTAGATGTAATGCTAGTGCGTATGACGTGGGAAATCGTGCTAGATGTAATGCTAGTGCGTATGACGTGGGAAATCGTGCTAGATGTAATGCTAGTGCGTATGACGTGGGAAATCGTGCTAGATGTAATGCTAGTGCGTATGACGTGGGAAATCGTGCTAGATGTAATGCTAGTGCGTATGACGTGGGAAATCGTGCTAGATGTAATGCTAGTGCGTATGACGTGGGAAATCGTGCTAGATGTAATGCTAGTGCGTATGACGTGGGAAATCGTGCTAGATGTAATGCTAGTGCGTATGACGTGGGAAATCGTGCTAGATGTAATGCTAGTGCGTATGACGTGGGAAATCGTGCTAGATGTAATGCTAGTGCGTATGACGTGGGAAATCGTGCTAGATGTAATGCTAGTGCGTATGACGTGGGAAATCGTGCTAGATGTAATGCTAGTGCGTATGACGTGGGAAATCGTGCTAGATGTAATGCTAGTGCGTATGACGTGGGAAATCGTGCTAGATGTAATGCTAGTGCGTATGACGTGGGAAATCGTGCTAGATGTAATGCTAGTGCGTATGACGTGGGAAATCGTGCTAGATGTAATGCTAGTGCGTATGACGTGGGAAATCGTGCTAGATGTAATGCTAGTGCGTATGACGTGGGAAATCGTGCTAGATGTAATGCTAGTGCGTATGACGTGGGAAATCGTGCTAGATGTAATGCTAGTGCGTATGACGTGGGAAATCGTGCTAGATGTAATGCTAGTGCGTATGACGTGGGAAATCGTGCTAGATGTAATGCTAGTGCGTATGACGTGGGAAATCGTGCTAGATGTAATGCTAGTGCGTATGACGTGGGAAATCGTGCTAGATGTAATGCTAGTGCGTATGACGTGGGAAATCGTGCTAGATGTAATGCTAGTGCGTATGACGTGGGAAATCGTGCTAGATGTAATGCTAGTGCGTATGACGTGGGAAATCGTGCTAGATGTAATGCTAGTGCGTATGACGTGGGAAATCGTGCTAGATGTAATGCTAGTGCGTATGACGTGGGAAATCGTGCTAGATGTAATGCTAGTGCGTATGACGTGGGAAATCGTGCTAGATGTAATGCTAGTGCGTATGACGTGGGAAATCGTGCTAGATGTAATGCTAGTGCGTATGACGTGGGAAATCGTGCTAGATGTAATGCTAGTGCGTATGACGTGGGAAATCGTGCTAGATGTAATGCTAGTGCGTATGACGTGGGAAATCGTGCTAGATGTAATGCTAGTGCGTATGACGTGGGAAATCGTGCTAGATGTAATGCTAGTGCGTATGACGTGGGAAATCGTGCTAGATGTAATGCTAGTGCGTATGACGTGGGAAATCGTGCTAGATGTAATGCTAGTGCGTATGACGTGGGAAATCGTGCTAGATGTAATGCTAGTGCGTATGACGTGGGAAATCGTGCTAGATGTAATGCTAGTGCGTATGACGTGGGAAATCGTGCTAGATGTAATGCTAGTGCGTATGACGTGGGAAATCGTGCTAGATGTAATGCTAGTGCGTATGACGTGGGAAATCGTGCTAGATGTAATGCTAGTGCGTATGACGTGGGAAATCGTGCTAGATGTAATGCTAGTGCGTATGACGTGGGAAATCGTGCTAGATGTAATGCTAGTGCGTATGACGTGGGAAATCGTGCTAGATGTAATGCTAGTGCGTATGACGTGGGAAATCGTGCTAGATGTAATGCTAGTGCGTATGACGTGGGAAATCGTGCTAGATGTAATGCTAGTGCGTATGACGTGGGAAATCGTGCTAGATGTAATGCTAGTGCGTATGACGTGGGAAATCGTGCTAGATGTAATGCTAGTGCGTATGACGTGGGAAATCGTGCTAGATGTAATGCTAGTGCGTATGACGTGGGAAATCGTGCTAGATGTAATGCTAGTGCGTATGACGTGGGAAATCGTGCTAGATGTAATGCTAGTGCGTATGACGTGGGAAATCGTGCTAGATGTAATGCTAGTGCGTATGACGTGGGAAATCGTGCTAGATGTAATGCTAGTGCGTATGACGTGGGAAATCGTGCTAGATGTAATGCTAGTGCGTATGACGTGGGAAATCGTGCTAGATGTAATGCTAGTGCGTATGACGTGGGAAATCGTGCTAGATGTAATGCTAGTGCGTATGACGTGGGAAATCGTGCTAGATGTAATGCTAGTGCGTATGACGTGGGAAATCGTGCTAGATGTAATGCTAGTGCGTATGACGTGGGAAATCGTGCTAGATGTAATGCTAGTGCGTAAGATGTGGGAAATCGTGCTAGTGGTAAAGCTAGTGTGTAATATGTAAGTTGATTAAAGATGTAAGATGTGGGAAATCGTTCTAGCCTTAGTGTTAGTGCGTAAAAGTAAGAAAGATATGAATACGTGGGAAATTTATGTGTGATATGTAAGACGTGAGAATCAGTTGATTAAGCTGATTAAGTTGATAATAAGATATGTGTGAAAGAAGTAAATGTGCTATACGTTGTGAGATCATAATGTGACGTGAGAATATGTACTAATATGAATACGTGTGACAAGTTTATGTGTGATATGTAAGACGTGAGAATCAGTTGATTAAGCTGATTAAGTTGATAATAAGATATGTGTGAAAGAAGTAAATGTGCTATACGTTGTGAGATCATAATGTGACGTGAGAATATGTACTAATATGAATACGTGTGACAAGTTTATGTGTGATATGTAAGACGTGAGAATCAGTTGATTAAGCTGATTAAGTTGATAATAAGATATGTGTGAAAGAAGTAAATGTGCTATACGTTGTGAGATCATAATGTGACGTGAGAATATGTACTAATATGAATACGTGTGACAAGTTTATGTGTGATATGTAAGACGTGAGAATCAGTTGATTAAGCTGATTAAGTTGATAATAAGATATGTGTGAAAGAAGTAAATGTGCTATACGTTGTGAGATCATAATGTGACGTGAGAATATGTACTAATATGAATACGTGTGACAAGTTTATGTGTTGATATGATATAAGATATTGATTAAGATATGGGTATATGATGATAAGATGTATATGTTGATATGAAATGAAATGTGATGCAATGTGGGAAAAGGGGAGTATGAGTTGATCTATGATTGTTGTGGATAATATGTAATGTGGTTACATTTTGATAAGTAAAATATGACGAAGTTTATGAAAGTAAAATGAAGAACGTTTTATCAAAATGTGTGTATCTTACTTAGCTAATTTTATTAGCTAATTTATTAGCTAACACTTGCTTTTATGAAAATGTTGTGTCCTTCAGGATAAGCAGGTATAAGCTAGTGAAGTGCGTGGATCGTGAGATGGGTAGAAGAATAAAGGAAGATTAGCATTAGTCTCCCTATGACTAGACTTTACCTATAGCCATATGTTCGGCTACTTTATTTATGATTTATGTCTCTTGTAGATTTGATGGCAATTATGTTAGTGCCATAACTTGGATTTTACTTTGACTATTACGATGATGCTATTAGTAACACCAAACTTTAATGAAAGGCACCATCCGTTACGGATGGGGCAGTTTTTAAGTGATCCTTTTCCGCTATGTTTTAAACATCGTTTGGTAAAAGTTTTTGAAATCCAGGTTTTTAAAATGACGGGTGTTACAAGTTGGTATCAGAGAAATGGTTTAAGTGAACCAAAATTCGACTTATGCCGTAGGATTTTGGACTTAGACCGATGAGAAGTAGGTTAGGCTTAAGTAGGATGCCTAGCTAATGAAGTGGAATGCTCTAGGACGGGTTGGGGAGTGAGTGAGAGTGTGATTTAAGGCTTGTTTATTGTGTGTGATAATGTAGTTATATGTAGTAGAGCCTTAACATACGTAGTCACTCTTTAATTCTTGCTAACCGTCGTTGTTGCTTTGTAGAATTAATGGCAAACACTAGAGCTAGTAACCAGAGAGGAGGAGGGAATGGTGGTGGTGTTCCTCCTAATGGAAACGGGGCTGGAAATGAAGTTGAGCAAAGGCCATCCCGTGGGTTAAATCAAGGAATTCGTCTTGGTGATCCACCAACCGCCTCTGAAGTAAATAGGGCAAACCCGGTGATTGAGCAAATTCCAAATCAAGCCCAATTACATGAAGAGTTGAGAGCTATCCGAGCTCTTTTAATGAGAAATGAAGAAGAGTTAGCTCAAATGAGGGCTGAGAGAAATGCAGAAAGGATTGGGAGTGAACAAAGGGGTGAGCGTTCGGAAGGGAATTACTCTAATTCCCAAATGTTGACTTTGCCAATGCTTTGGAAGTTGAACTGGAGCACGGAGGTGGTACTAGTAGTGTTGCACGTGCTGCTCCCATTGTTATTACTGAAGGGGCCCGGGTGTCGGAGGTAGTTCAGGATGCTTGTTTAGGGGTAGATGAAGCTGGTACTACTTCTCAGACTTCTCTTGGTAAGCGCAAGGCTTCTCATGTCGAGGATATTGGCACCTCGTCCCAGGGGGTCCACAAGGGTCGGAAGAAGAGGTCCGCTCGCAGGCAGTTTTCATCGGCAGATTTTGCCCTAACTGACGAGCCTGTGGAGACTCCTCCCACCTCTTATCGGGGAAAGGCCCCTGTTGCTGATGTCGTTTCCCTTGTTGAGGAGGATTCTGAGGAGACCGGTGATGTTGTTCCTTCCCCTGTTGCTCCACGTGACACATCCTTCGAGAAGAAGATTCCTGGTCTTTTCATTCCTCCGTTTGAGCATGTTTTGGGCAATAGTTTGTATATATATATATATATATATATATATATATATATATATATATATATATATATATATATATATATATATATATATATATATATATATATATATATATATATATATATATATATATATATATATATATATATATATATATATATATATATATATATATATATATATATATATATATATATATATATATATATATATATATATATATATATATATATATATATATATATATATATATATATATATATATATATATATATATATATATATATATATATATATATATATATATATATATATATATATATATATATATATATATATATATATATATATATATATATATATATATATATATATATATATATATATATATATATATATATATATATATATATATATATATATATATATATATATATATATATATATATATATATATATATATATATATATATATATATATATATATATATATATATATATATATATATATATATATATATATATATATATATATATATATATATATATATATATATATATATATATATATATATATATATATATATATATATATATATATATATATATATATATATATATATATATATATATATATATATATATATATATATATATATATATATATATATATATATATATATATATATATATATATATATATATATATATATATATATATATATATATATATATATATATATATATATATATATATATATATATATATATATATATATATATATATATATATATATATATATATATATATATATATATATATATATATATATATATATATATATATATATATATATATATATATATATATATATATATATATATATATATATATATATATATATATATATATATATATATATATATATATATATATATATATATATATATATATATATATATATATATATATATATATATATATATATATATATATATATATATATATATATATATATATATATATATATATATATATATATATATATATATATATATATATATATATATATATATATATATATATATATATATATATATATATATATATATATATATATATATATATATATATATATATATATATATATATATATATATATATATATATATATATATATATATATATATATATATATATATATATATATATTGATCTTATTACCGCCCAGGTATTTGCTATATATATATATATTTTTTTTTTGCTATACTTGTTTTTGCTAAACTGTTGTCTTTTCTTATTTCTGCTTTCCTTCCCTTCTCTTTTCAGTCTGAGTTCGTGCGCCGGTATTCGATTGTTAGCGAGCATCGGCACCGTTTGCTAAAGAAGAATTTGAATTTGGAGAAAAAGGTTGATGTGCAAGTGTCTTCTTTGCACGCTGAACTGGAAAAGATGGCTCTGCGATGTTCCGAGGCTGAGATCTGGAAGGGTAAGTATGAAAAGGCTGTTGAGCAAGTTGAGACACGCCTTACGGATTTGCTTGCGGAGAAGGACAGGTCAACCGGGTTTACATCCAAGATTGATAAATTAAAGATGGAAAAAGATGTGCTGCGACGCAATCTGGAAGAGTCTGCGGATCAGAAGAGGGCTTTAGTGGAGGGTATTTCGTCGCTTGTTCGTAAGTTCATGCGTAGCGATGAGTTTAATCAGCAGATGGGTAATGTGCAAGGAGTGGCGATGGATGCTGGCGGTCATAGGGCGATTGGTGCATTGCGGCCTTTCTTTCCTCCCGGAACGGATTTAACCACGTTTCCTACTTATCGCCCTCATGCTTTTACTCGACTGTGCCAAGATACGGATGGGCTTGTTGACAGAGAATTTCCTTTCCTATCTCGTCTGGCGTCCAGCTTTTCCCTTCTCGCTGCTGAAATTCTCCTGCTCGAACCCACTGTTCTTCCTGATGATGCTGCATGATTTATAATGATTTTATTGGTGACCCTGAGTGGTTCTATGGGTGGATGCCCTTACTTGACATATTTATTAGCTGTCTTTGTACCGGTTTGTGTTGGTCGGTTTAACTTTCGTATTACGCTGGTGCTTAGACTATTGTCCCTCTTTCTTACATGTTTTCTCTTTTAGTCGTCTTTTTTTTTTGTTAGTATTTTCCTTTGCAAACTGTGGCTTTAGGCTTGGCCTGTTTGGGGTGTTATTGTTTGCCCCTGGCTCTAATTTCTCAATGATTATTTTGCGTTGCCATTTTAATTTGCTAGAAATGAACAACTGTTGTTCGGCTACGTCCTTTTACCGGAGTTGATTATGTTCCGTTGTTCGGAAATGAACGAGAGTCTTTTCGCGGCTATCTGCAGCCAGGGCTGGACAGAAGCTTGTATGTACATTTTGAACAATCCCGTAGCCAGGGCTGGACGTAGGATTCGTTTTGATGATCTCAGCTTTTAAACCATCCCGCAGCCTGAGCTGGGCGGGAGTAAACGTTTCGGTTAACTTTTAAACCATCCTGCAGCCTAGGCTGGACGGGGGAAATATTTTGGTTAACTTTTAAACCATCCCGCAGCCTGGGCTGGATGGGGGAGATATTTTGGTTAACTTTTAAACCATCCCGCAGCCTGGGCTGGACGGGGGAAATATTTTGATCATAGTGCTCCTGTGGCCAAGGCCGGACAGGATATGCACATGAGTCACTTAATGTTTCGTTTTTTTAGTTTAGCTGGAAGCACTTGGCCTCCACTCATTTGGGATGTTCGGCCAGTATTGCCTCCCTTCTGTTGGACTTTTCGCTAAATTCTCGATGGAAATATTTCATTCATCTCTTCTTAAAAATTTCATTGCCGCGCCTTGGTTTATTTACATTGGCGGTATACGTTGCTGCCTTGTCCCCATACTTGTTTACTTGGTTCCTTCTCCTTGTCTTTGTTTCATTCTTGTTTGTTTAGACTCCTACCTTTCACCATCCATTTTCGACATTCTTTCTTTATAGCTTGCCGCAATCTTTAACCTGCGCTGCCTTGTTGCTTCTTCATACTGACACATGTTCGGATGGTTTTTCCTTGTTTTCCTTTCTTTTGGGTTTGGTACCATACGGTATGGTCGGAGGGACAGCTTGCCGAAGACTCTTTCAATTGGTTTTGGCCTTGTATGCTCTAGGTAGATGATCTTGCTTTTCTCTTGCTCATTTTCTCTCCCTTCTCCATTATATTCGTTTTCCTCGTACCTTCCCATTTTGCATGATTTGAGTTGCTTTTTTATCCCTTCCAGTTCTTCCTAATATTCTCCTATGGGATCCATGAACCTACTCTGACTTGTGCTTCTTGATATCAGTGTGTTCGAGCTTACATGTGCTTTTACTCAGACAGGGTTCATGCGGCTAAGCAGCCGTAGTCCCATGAGCAACGTATCATACTCTGATATTCCATATACTGGTCTTCCTTTACTTCTCAGAGCATACCTGCGTTCCCTCCATTCCGGTCCTATTATTTTAAACCCTGCTTCTCGTTCTTATCTTTCTAGTATTGTGATCAACTTCCACGGGGAGTTCTCACTGCTTGACTCAGCATCTTCTGGCTCGACTTCTGCTTCGTTCCTTGCACCTTTTAGCCTCCCCCTTTCCACTCCTATTATGCATCGTTCGACGTTCAATTTTCCTTCCATTCCTCTTAGGACTTCAAGAATTTCTTGAAGTTTCCATAACATCTCTTTTTCATCCCGACTTTCTAACAGTATGCGGTTTACTTTCCGTCCCATATTCCATTGCCGCCTTGTATTGCTTAGACGAGGTTCTCCTAACGTGACTTCCAAGATACAAATTAGTATTGTATTGTCTGTTTCCTGTATTACCCATGGCCGATATGATACTCCCCCATGCTGGCTAGGACCTGGTATCAGTAGGTCTATGTTTTGGTGCAGCATTCTTAGCAATTCACTACTTGTTCCTCTGGGTAGCCGTTCTCCCACAAGGACATATAAGCCGCGGGTGCCATGCCGGATGTCTAGCTTTCGTGTCCTGGCGTCACTCGGTTGCCGGATCATATTGCTTTCTGACATGATGTGGCCCGTACCTGCTTCTGTGGGGAAGATTGCTAATCCGTGCACTGGCGAGGGTATTATTCCCATTTTCCTCATCGATGTGCGCCCTATAATTGCATTGTACAGCGACACGGCGTTTACTATTGGGAATGTGATGCGTTCAGTTCTTTTCTTCGGGTAAATGCCGATTAATACTTCTAGCTGCACGCTTCCTGGTGACTTTGATTGTTCTCCCCCAAATCCGATTAAGGTTCTCTCTTCCTTCACTATTTTCCATTTGTGAGGTGTCAGTCTTTCGAGGCAGTGCCCGTAAATGATATCGTGGCCGCTACCTGTGTCGAGCTTAATCTTGTTCACAACTTTATTTTCGATGATCGCTTTGATAAGGATAGGTCCTACAACCGTTCTGTCTGGAGGTGCTTCCGGGAAAGAAGGTATGTCACCATCCCAGAAATTTGCTTTTCGGCTTGCTGACCATCCGCTTTCCTGGCATTCAATCATCATTATTGGTTCGTCAAGCGGCTCTTGTTTTGGCATCTCCTGTCTTGGCTGCGTACGTCTGTCCGGATCCATTTTTAGCTTCTGCTCCTTAATACCTTTAACTAAATTGTTCAGCCTTCCCGTCCTCAAAGCCTCATCCATTCGTCCTTTCAATACTCGGCATTCATTGGTGTCGTATCCTGCCTCGTTATGATACTCACAGAACTTGTTCATGTCTTTTTCTTTTGCGCGGATTCTTTCCCGTGCACCTCTCTCTGCTACAAGGACATTTTTTGCTGGTCTCGTCAGAGGGTACAACGTTCCTCTATTTCCGCTCTGACCGCTTACATGATGGTGGAATGGTGTGTGTCTGTTCCTTTCTTGGCGGTTATTCCTGTCTACTCTTAGCCGGTGACGGTACCTTCCTGTTTCTTTGCTCCAATATGGGAGAAGGTCGTCCGTAGGGGTATCATGAACTTCCCCGACGGTTTCTTTCGCAATCAGAAAAGTGTACGTTTTGTCTATAACCGCTGTGAAAGTTGTTGGTAGGTCCGTAGATAGGAATTCGATCAACCCTGGGTGCCTCATTCCGTGTACGAATCCTCAGACCTTCTGGTTTTCACTCAATCCTTGCACCAAGGACATCTCATTTGTATATCTCGTCACAAATTGCCGTATTGTTTCACTGTCCTTTCTCTTGATATTGTGTGCTTCTAAGTGTATCTTCGGGTGCTTCCTTTGTTGTCCGAAAAAGGACCGGAACTTTGCTTTGAGATCTTCGAAATACGTGATACTTCTTATTGGTAGTCCATCTAGCCAGGCTCATGCCGCATCCTTTAATGTTAGTGCGAACATGTGGCATGCGATCGGTACCGTCCATCTTTCGATTCGTATGATGCCGTTGAAATGCCTTAAATGATTGTCTGGATCTTGCTTTCCATCATACATATCGATTCCCTTTGGCAGACGAACTCCATGTGGTAGCTGGTAGTCTTCTATCCACTGTGCAAACGACCCTGGCTCTGTTTTGACCAGCATTTCTACATCGTGATTCGTCCATACAGGTTGTGTTTCTGTAGGTATCCGCGGCATTGTCTGCGGATGGAGTGGTACATATGGGGGTACTGGTGGTTGTGTTACTTGGACTCCTCCCCGTTCAGTTGTTACTGGTTGACCGCATTGTTGCATTGGTGTTTGCGACATTTGCATCGGTGTGTAATGTTGCGTACCTGGTATCGTCGGCGTTGTTGTATACGTCATAGGTGTTTGCTGATACAATGGAGGTTGTGATATTGGTGTTTGGATGAATTGTAGTTGAGGCGTGTAATTGCAGCCGTAAAATGTTGGGTCATACATTCCTCCTGTCATCTGCACTTGCTTAGAGGCGAGTGGTGGAAGTCCCACACTCCGGCTAGGGTCCGGGGGTGGTACCCTATGATTTACTTCAGTGGTTGTAGTCAAAGGTGTCGAAAAGTGGACCCTCGGACCTGTCCTTTCCGGTTGAGTTCTAGATGAGGCCTCTGCTTGTATTTCTTCATCAACTTCTTCGCTTTGTTCGTCGTAGTTAAGCTGCGTTCTCACCTCTCTCAGATTTGTTTTCCGCAAAAGTTCCCACATAAGGGGCTCAATTGCTTCCCATTGCTTCTGTGTAGGTACGGCTATCGTTGCGTCCTCCAGATTAGCTTCGAATCCGGGGGGCGCGGTTGGGGTTTCGTCTTCCGTCATATGGTCTGTTACAAGATCAGTTGTGAGTGCGGATGGCGCCACTTGTTTAAGCAAGGGTTCTCGCTTAGGTACGGGGGGTTAATCTTGCTGAGGACTAGACGTGAAGGTTCGGGATACTTGCTGGCGATTCCCTTACGGTGATGGATTCGTCATCCACGCCACCAAGTATTTTAGGTATGTGAATAGTGTCATATCTCAAATGAGGACTTGAGATAGGTGTTTATAGGGGTTGTGGATCGAGGCTGGCCCCTCGACCCTTTGTACGATCCAATGAGAGTTTGGGGGCGTGGTGCTTGTCTTGTAGTATCAAAGGGGGGACAAGGTCTGTTACTTGAGGGAGTACTGAGACAGTACATGTACGACATGGTCAGCCCTTGTCGCCGCCCGCTTAATTGTCCGGAGGCGTGGCCGTACATGGTACGCTCTGACGGTTCCGGTCGTGATCCGGTTTCTTTGCTAAAGATACCGTGGTGGTGTACCATCACTATTCATGAGTCCATTCCTTTTAATATTATGTATAATGAAAAACAAAATCAATAAAAAAATCCCAAGAAATACACAATTTAATAACTAAATTTTCTAATAAATAATGACAATTACTATTACTATACTACATAAATTAAGGTGGTGTTTGGTGGTGTCTTAATTAAAAAAGTCATGACTTAAAATACTTAATCCATTAAGTTATCAAAATTGTTTGTTTTTTTGACTTGATAAACAAAAAACAAATGTATTGACTTAATCCATACAGACATTATTATCATTCAGTCACTTCATCAATTCAGTCACTTAATGGTTATAAAAACAAAGAGACCCTAAGACTATGCGGAGTAGCTCGTTATGGGGCATTCCCACTCCCAAAAGTGCACCGGAACGCCCCTAAATGCCCCTGGAGGACGTTTCCAACCTTAAAATTGACTTGCCCGTTCCATTTGGAGTGGGCATTCCGTTCCAAAAAACCACATGTCAACAAATTAGTGGGTGGGGGTATTCCTTGAAGGGAAATGATTAATTCTCCTAACTAAACCTCTAAAAATTCTCTTAACTATAAGATTATGACATGTGGCAAAATCAAGAGTTAGAGATTAGGAAAGAGAGTTAGTGGGATACACATGTCATGATTTGAAGGTTTTAGGATGATTTTTAGGAAGATATTAGGAGATTAATCATTTTCCTTCCTTGAATGCCACCACTCCTCATAGTCTAAGGCCCGTTTATTTTTTACTTAATAGACATAATAATTAACATTCTATCAAATTTCATGTTTCTTTTTTGACTTAATAAAAAAAATAACCGTCAATTAACTATTTTTTACTTAATATATTCAAACGTTATTTATAAATTCATAAATTCAGCCACTAAAAAAAGGCCCTAGAAAGAAAAAAAAAGGCCTAAGTCTCATTAAAATACCGAAAAGATAAAAAAAAAAAGTTTACATTATCACACATTAAAGTTGAAACCAATGTGTGACTTCCAGTGAAATTGAGCGCTGCCAAGTTCAAGAGTCCAGTGTGACGCTTACGGTTACGGGTTGTTTGTCTCCGGTAGCATTACGGAGGTACGTTACCTATTGAAATTGAAAATACAAAAATAATGATAATAACTGCCAATGAGCTTTGAAATGAAGAGATGGATTTGAGACGATTGGTCAAGTAAGACGGGTTTTTACCGCCTGGAACTAGTGGCTTTTAGCTAGCGGTGTATGTCGTTTGCGGATGTATGGGGTGTCGTTTCGTCACTGGGTAGCCGAGCTTCAATTTCTGTTGGACGTTAAAATACATACACTAGTCAATATTGTTGTTGTTGTGAGCCAAGTAACCGCTAAACCCCCTACCTAACAACTATTTTATGCATACCACCTGTTCGATTAAATTCCTCACAGAAGAATATGGGCAGAAACTAAATATCATGGGGAAAAAAAATATCTTAAATGTCATCATTGTATTCTAACTGGTTACATAATCGTAAACTTTCTATGTGTGTTGGTTGTGAGCTTAAGACTTTTTTATTATACACAAAAAAGAAGCAGCTAGGTTAACTAAGGAAATGCCCAGTTATCTATGCCTTTAGTCGGGTGGACGAATGGGGGACCTTTCGATGGAGTGCTTGAAAATGGAGTGAACACAAACACTTCATGACACCATAAAATATGAGGATACACATACACTTGTCATTTGTGACTAATTTTTTTTTTTTCTTTCCCATCCTGCAACTTAGGACTTGTTCGATTGAGTGAGCTAGTTATTGCTTTTGCGGCATTGCCAAAATGTTGGGTGGCCCTGGGCTCGAATCTGTTGTTGGTCGTAAGTGCATCGTTTCTTTAAGTTTAGCTATGTATATGTACGTATACTTGGTATGATCCGACTCTTAAAACCTTCCTTACAGAGTTCATTTCAGTTATCACAAACGATGGACGCAACGTAGTGGTGCGTTTATATTCTTTAACTGGATCACTATAGTGTAGTTGTCTAACATGATTGCTTGACTAACTTTCCTTTTTATATACAGGGGATTCTGAAGGGTTTTGATCATGCGACAAACATAATTCTCGATGAATCTCATGAAAGAGTCTATTCCACCACGGTTCGTTCTGTTTCTACGGGGAAATCTATCTCGTCTTTCAGGAAATGATGTTTACCAAGGTTTTTAATAGGGGTCTTAACTATTTTTTTTTTCTGGCTATCACACTGAATGGGTGTTTGTTATTTTTAAGTGCTGAAGGCTAATATCTGAACCTGCAAATTTAACTGAATGCACATATTTATTTTGCCTACACAATTTATTATAATATTATGTTTTTAGAATTTAATAATTTATCTTATTAGACACATAAAATAAGGTTAAATACCCAGTTGCCCTTTCTGCAGATCCATTTTTATTTTATCAAATCGTAAAAAGGTTGGAGATGCCTTGTTGAGCAATACTGATTACTCTTCTAATATGCAGGAAGGAGTTCAACAACCTGCATTGGGTCTCTACATCATAAGAGGTGATAACATGTATGTTTCTTTACAACACCCTGGCTAATAAGTAGACATTTGTTCATTCATATTATAGATTAGTCTCTTCAACCATTTGTTATGGACGGGTCTATTCGCGGTATGTCTTATTTGTAACGGGTCATGTTGGTAAATTGTAAAACATTCGATTAGAAGGAAACGGGTCAAATGGGTTGAAAGTTATACATGTAAATATGTAATGCATCAAACCTCTTAAATAGTTTATTACAATGGACTCCATTGTAATAATACAACTTTGAAAGCTATGAGACCTACGCGCTAACCAACTGCGCCACCACCCCATTGTAATAATATAACTTTGAACCACTGGGTAATAGCCCTGTGTTCCCAGGGGGGATCCTGGGTTCAAGTTTTGCCAAAGGCAAACTTGAGATAATCAAGGAATTATTAAGTGGTTGAGATTCACATGGACACTAGCCTGGCTGGGGGATTAGTGGGTACCAAATGGTACATGGGATTAGGGGGTTCCCATCCAATTACCCTTTTTCCAATAATATAACTTTGTAATTATATAGGACACGTCATTTTTGTGATAAGATATCTCAAATATTGTATAGCAAGTGTTTTAGGTCCACCCAACACACCCATTCAAGACCCACCAACAGTTCGCTGGATCGATGCGTTAACCAACCAACCCATTTTATGAGCTTCATTTTATCCGACTAATTGATCATTCTTATGTTTGTCTCCAGAAGCGTTATTGGGGAGTTAGATGAGGAGGTTGATGCAGGCCTAGAGTTGTCAGAAATCAGAGCCCTGAAACCTGTTATCCACTGATGAACCACATGGTATGCTGATTTTATGGAATTATGTGTTCAAGGGGCAGTAAATGATTTAATGAAGAAAACACAGTTAGATTTAGATACTTGAAAACTGAAGTTCTTGCTATATATCTACTAGCCTATAAGTACTTGGGATGGATTCTTCAAGCTTTTGATTGTAGGTGAACCGCATCTTCTTGAACATTTTATGTTCCCAACATGTTTAAGAATTCATTTACTGATCTTATATCTTCCCTCCTGTTCTTATGCCACATATACCAGGACCTGGTTGGTGTTTATCTATAAGAATGGTCCATGACATTACAAATTTTACGTCTTTGACTTACTGGTAGTTCTCTATCCAGAGTTTAATTACTTTCTTTGATTCGATACAAAACAGAGACCTAATAAAACAAATTATAGAAAACTTGTAGCCCCATATCAGTGTTGCCACTATTTTTAAATGTTTACCAACAGACAAATAGGTAAATTTGAATTATAATCTTACTAAAGAACGCTACATTGTCTTTTCAACAACCTATATTAGAAAGTGTTGCATGTTTTAGGGACAGAATTGAGTATCAAGTAAAACCACAATATATTGGAGTTGGTATACAACCAATCCTATTAACTATCAATTACCTGCATTTTGATACATACGAGTTCTATCAGCTGATGTAAGCATAAATTGACATTTCTGAGTGATATATTTACTGTAGCATATAAATTTTAGGGAATTATGGCTTTTCCAAATAACAAAAATAAAAAGGATAGTAAAGTTGGTTTAAACTTTAGAGGATCCTTATCCATATAAAAATTATAGGGAATTATGGGCTTATTGGCTAATGGCGGGGGTAGGACTGCAAATGAGTCAAGTTTTGTGTTGAGGGTTCGTTATTATTTTATGCAAATATCCCTTATAAGTTAAAAAAAATAATAACAATCTTATAGTTTTAATTTGGTACCAGTCGTAGCAATCTATTTCCTGATAACCTCAAAATGCGGATGGATGGATACTTCATTCAACCTAAGCCAAAGTACTTTTTTCGTCCCTGTGGTTTCTCGAATAAGCATTTTTCGTCCTCGCCGTTAACTTTCGGCTAAAATCATCCCTGTGGTTTACTTTTCGTCCTTGCCTCCGTTAACCCCCCACGTGCAAATCACGTGAGGGGTATTTATGTCTTTTCACCCATCTTCATGGTTTGTCTCTATGGTTAAGTGCAAAATTCGTCCTTATGGTTTGTCGTTTTTGCATTTTTCATCATTGTATTTAACAAACTCAAATCAAAAATCTATTTATATCTACATATGAGGATCTAATTTAATACCGGCCGGTACGGCTAATTTAATTTAATTTATTTTTTAAATTTTTTTTTATAAAACTTACTACAATTTAACGAAAATAGTCAAAATATAATTACAATTCACTCAAAAATAATACCAAATAGGTACTTTATAACAAAATATAAGAAAGTTCACAAATTACAAAAAAAATATAACATTAAAGTATTATAAAAATAATGTTTAAAAAAATTCAAAAAATAAAAAATGAGAATACCAGAACGGTAATACCGAAAAATACCGAAAATACCGGAAATAGTTGCACCGGAGTACCCTCCGATACCGGTATTACGAGTAATACTACATGTATTTAAAACATTGTATGTACGTGTTTGCATTTGAAAGTGATTGACCAGATCCTCAAATGTAGGTATATAAGTTTTTGTTTTGTATGGATTAAATTGTTATCTGTAACTTTTGTTTGTTTTGTTTTGTTTGAAAAGTTTTTCTGGATTTGTTAACGACGAGGATGAAAAATGCAAAAACGACAAACCACAGGGACGATTTTTGCACTTAACTCTATAAAAAGACGAAAATGCCTCTCACGTGACTTGCATGTGAGGGGGTTAACGGCAAAGTTATAACGGCAGGGACGAAAAGTAAACCACAGGGATGATTTTAGCCGAAAGTTAACGGCGAGGACGAAAAATGCTTATTCGAGAAACCACAGGGACGAAAAAAGTACTTTGGCCTTCAATCTATTTAATAATGTCATTATCTAAATGTGATACGTTATTCATATTAAAATATTATCAAGTAGATTATAGTATGCAACTGTTTTTTTTATTCATTATTTTTGTTTGTATCAAAGGCAGACCATAAATTCATATTGTTTGTTTTTCTGGGTCTTTCCCTAATAAACTTCGGTATTGTTTGTTCATTCTGGGTGTTTCTCTAATAAACTTCTGAATATGTGGTCTTCTTTTTGTTTAAACGAGCTTAGCTTTATTTATAATCTTGTAAATCAGTACTTCTTAATGCTTTCCTCTAGCTGGATAATTTGCAGCTGCTGTTTTAGTCATGTAAGTTAGAAGATTCCTTTATAGACTACGCCTTTTATAGTTTATTATTATACAAATACTGTTAATTTATAAACAGTTAGTTGATATTATTATATATTATGTCTATAGCTGATGATACATTTGAATTAGTCATGGGTCATAAATTTGGTAAACAGTTTTAAATGTTGGTAAATGGTATGTATAGGAGTCTTTTAAGCTTATGAAAGCATGAATTTACTTTTTATTTGGATTACCTGAACTAATAGTTCATGTGTTCATATTAGAAATTAAAATAGGGGACTTTTTAGTTTTTAGTACATGTTACAACAGGTCAACTTAGTTGCCTTAAGACCGAATCCGTTATTATTCAGAAACTCAAAAATCTCACAGAAACAGATTTCTAGAACGAAAAAACGATCTTTATTATCTCATAATGTATAGTAGAACAATCTAAACATTTACTGTAGAACACACGCTAAAATACATATGTAGCCCAATGTAGAGAAGGGGGGAAAAACCGACCTATGATCCTCCACTGTCTCTTCAATATCAATTCAAGAAGAAACAATAAGAACGAATATGACAATATATAAAGACACGCTAAAATACATATGTAGCCCAATGTAGAGAAGGGGGGAAAAACCGACCTATGATCCTCCACTATCTCTTCGATATCAAATCAAGAAGAAATAATAAGAACGAACATGAAAATGTAATAAATACCGAATAAATCAGAAGAATTATAACTTAAACTTGAAACTACAGCTGCTGTCCCTAATCCTAATAACATTGTCAGTAGATAACGTATTCACATTGACCCTGCATCTCACCAATGGCTTCCATTTTGGCAATTTCAACTTACCAAGCTTAATACGAACCGGAACTTTTGCTCTAAGGACTAGTGGGACAGTTCCAGTTTGCTGTTGGGCTTGTAACGAGTTCAATAAGCCTGAAGCATCTGTAGTTTGACCTGTTAGAGGGATGGTTAGTATAGTTGTGTTCTTTTGATCTTGATAAAATTTAGGCCATGCTCCTTCACACAAAACTGTTCCCATGTAAATTACGGTCAATTTGGATCCACCTTCATAGTATATACCGATTTTTGAATTGGGATTTCGGGCGGTAATGTTGACATTGAATTGAGCTGATAACGAGTTATCATTGTTGAGGTTGAATTGGGTGATAGTCATGCCATCAACTGAGTATTTTGGTATTTTTGGGTCAAACCCGAAGTACACTATTGCTGCTAAGATGCCTATAACGATCACCAGTGTTAGTAGTATGCATAGCATACAACATAGGAACCGGCAACACCAGTTTTTCTTTTTTGGTGGTCTAGAGTATTTGATTGGGATTGTACGTTGGGGAGGCGGTGCTGGTTCGGTACGATAGCCATTGTCAGACCGAGATGAACCTCGAGGGACCAATGGTGCAGTGGGTGTTTGTTGTGATTCAAGGTCGGCTTCTGGTGCGGTCGGGTCAGGGTGGATTTTTTGGTGATCTGCCATTAGAATAGAATATGATTTTGATGATAAATTGTGTGATTTTATTGTAGCTTGGTTGAAGAAGCAAGCAAAGTATAACACTTCTTTTTCTTTTTTAATAAGTGAAAATGTTGTGTTATATAAGACTTCTAAAAACAAAAGAGCAGATATTGTCATATGGAAGTTTGCCAAAAAGTTCATGAAGGCAAAGTTTACAGAAGTTGTCCTTGTACTATAGAACAAGAGTTAAATTTAGCACTTAGATTTGAATTTTGTATTTTAAGTCAAATTATATGTAAATGAGCTTTTGTTGTATATAAGCAAATATAATAAAAGGAAACAGAATTTTATATAGATTTGTCTACCATGCACCTTTTTCTCATTTCGCTTCATCTTTTCTTAATTTTACATGAAACCTTTAACACATCACTATTAGTTTGAGACCTATTTATCTTATTTCACCTTAATTACGGTTGATTGTTAAACACACACAAAAAAAAGGTATATTGCCGACACCATGAAACCTCCATCATGAGTCGGACCACGAGTCCAACACAATAGTGTGGACTTGTGGTCATGTGTTCACCAAATGACCATTGCGAACGGTCTAACTACGAAGTTAAGAGCCAAACTACAAAACAAGTCAAAAAAACACAATGCATGGATACATTTTGTATCTTGCTAAAAGTTTGAGGGTTTGAAGCATCTTTATTTGACTTTGCAAATGAATTGGTTGGACGGTCCCTTTCTTTAGTAGATTTCTATACACGGTTTTGCTAAAGTGTGTACACTTTAAACTTGTGTTACATAACTCTACCACTTTGAATATCGCATCTTGTGTTTGTAACGTACAACTAATGAAGATTAATGTCCAAACCAGTAATGCATGACGGATATTTTGTATGTACAACCCAAATAAGGATATATAGTATGAATATATTTGGTTAGCTACCCTTGATGACTTGGTGCTATTTTTACAACTAATAATGACGTGTGGGTTTACTTTTCTTTGAAATACTTCATAAATTTTTGATGTGTCGGTATCGATGTGATATGTTATGTAACCATCTTGACTATGATAAATGTTTTTTGATACACGCCGTCAATATATAAATTATCATACACACACCAAACAAAAACATGAAATGCTGGTTTATTGATAAGAATTCTAAAAAATATGTGCACATAATATATAACGAAAAGCGGATTATTATACATATAATAATTATTAAAAAGTTTTAATTAGTCCAATGCATATGATTCTAGAGCTTCTAGGTTATAATGGTGTCAATGAGGTTTTCTTTATTAAATTTAGAAGTGGTTATCATATGTTAATGAACCTTAATTTAATTGGTATGAGAAAATAGAGATGGAAATGAAACATATATTAATTTCGGGTATTTTTAGAATAGGGAAAATCCATAAAAAGATAACATTTTTACACAACTTTTTATTTAAGGGAAACTATTTAGTTTTCGTCTATTTAAAAGATCTCATTTTTAAAAATTTCGCAATAAAGAGAACGTCGTTAGTTTTTAAAGGAGATGATGTATTTTTAGTCAAAGTCAAAGGCCACGTTAGCAAATTTGATGATGTGGCAGTGGTGACGTGACACTTAACGGAGAGTTGGCGTTAAAAACTAACGACGTTCCCTTTATTGCGAAATTTTTAAAAATGAGATCTTTTAAATAGACGTAAACTAAATAGTTTCCCTTTAATAAGAAATTTGTGTAAACAAATTAACTTTTTATAGATCTTTCCCTTTTCGAATCGGTGGCTCTGGTAGGTTTTGGCCACTTAGCATTGTCCGTTCGTGAGGGTATAAGGTGTCATTGTGTAATCCAAATAATGGGACATCATCTTTGTTGGACGTTGAAAAAAAATATTTATTCATAATTCATATACATACAATTTCTTAATTGTATTGGAACCTATAACTAATAACTTAAAACAATCTATTGAATTTAGAGTAAATTCGCATTTATTAGAAAATCATGACTCTTCTATGTTTTTCTTTCCATCAAGTTTTAAATTAGCCCGTTTCCTTGTAATGGAAAATTACCCAGATGGTCATATATGACAGTGTATGTCTAATTTTAGACACCTACAATAAATATTACTTATTTGGTCATAAGTTTTTTACCATCTAACAAGTTTAGTAAGAAATAATATTAATCAATCAAAATTTTACAAGCGTCCTTTAATAAGCTCCACATGTTATACTTTGTAATTGTCACAATAACTTTATATTCTTCCTAAAATCCTTTTATAACCAAAAACCTAGTGTCATGGCAGCAGACCTTATATTTGTGATTGATGAGAAGCCACATGATGTTTACACAAGGTAAGGTAATGACTTATTGATGAATCAAGAAACATCATTTGTGGAGGCTATTATAGGAAAAAATCTTGAAATCACAACCCTTGATGGAAAAAAAACTTGTTACCTGAATTGGTGACCGAATTGGTGAAACCTAGATACGGGCTAACTATTCTTAACGAATAAATGCCGATATCAAAACATCCCAGGAAGAAGGATATCTCGCAATCAAGTTTGATGTGCGGTATCTGTCAAGGTTACATCTATATAGAATTCTGATTTGGAGAGAGTTCTGGACGGAAGCCGAGAGTTTATTTACTTTTATTTATTTTATGAAATTTTAAAAGTTGAAGTCGGTGTTTAAAAATAAAAAAAATAAAATAATTCATGTCAATGGTATACATGATTCAGTTTGGTGCATAGTTTCTGGCATTTAGTAGTTGTTAGTTTCCGGTATTCAGTTATCTCGCATTAGATAAACGAATAAGCTTAAACTTTTGGTTTTACGTCGTTATTTGGTGTTGATCGATCCTTGTTAAAGCTGCTTGGTTTTTGAAGTTCTAAATGGAGTTCAATACATAAACTTTAATATGGTCAGTATTAGAAACTCATTTTATTTAAAACTTGGATTTTTTTACATTTTTGTACAAGCTTGTTATATCATGTGAAGCTCATCAAAAGACATTTTTCATATTTGATTGAACATTATTATTTCTTACTAACATGTTTTGATTGAACATTATTATTTCTTACTAACCATATTAGGTAGTAAGGAACTTATGACCAAATATGTAAACTTTTTTGTAGGTATTCAAAATTAGACATACACTTTCTTTTTTTTGGGTAAAGGGTTACCATAGTGATTCTATTATAATCAAATATCAATCAGTACAAGTAATGTGACTGTGTATCACATTAATTTATGTATATGACATGCCATATACATACATAACCACTAGCCTAGCTTGAAATAAACTCATCACCCATAGTCCTACATTACATAATAACCTAGATTATTACATAATGAATTTACAGAAAGAAAACAATGAGCAATTAGTCTTGCACTTCTTCAATCTCCAAAGTGGCCTCACCAAGAATCTTCCACAGCTCCAATAGTTGCGATCTGGATTTGAACTTGAGTGTGGCTATCTTCAATCTAACTGTTCGCACAATAATGTGTCGAAGTTGTTGTGCATTTTGTTCATTTGGTGTGTGTTGAAATAACAATCAATTCTTGTTCTATTCTTTGTTACTTATTTCTGGGTTAAGATTTGTGCAGGTAATAAGTTGAGGGACTGGTTTTGGACATTTACAAGGAAGATTGAAGTTTGTGCTTAAAGTGAAGAAAGGAGAAGATGAAGGTTGAAACTGAAAATATTGAAGGCTATATAAAAAAAAGTCTTGTGAAGAATTAGTTTCAACAAACCCTAATTTCTATTACCCGATTTTGTTCACTCTCTCATTCATATTCTGTATATTCGTTTATATATATATATATATATCAAATCGATATATATATATATATTTCGTTTAATTCGTATTAATCATCAGTTAGATGATTATAGATTAAGATTGTAATAATAAACACTTTTGATTCTTGAATAATAATCACTTACCACTTCCGTTATTGATTAATCTCTTTCTTAAAGAGATTTTGTTCGTGTTTTTATACTTTCTTACATGGTATCAGAGCCAGGTTCGTGATTCGGTGGTTTTAATTTGATTCATTCATCGATTCATTCAGATCTAGGGCGGATTCCGATTTGGAACCCTAGATTTTGAATTTTAGGGTTTTTTGTTCGATTAGGGTTAGGGTTTCATTGTTCATTGATTCAGATCTTGATTTTTCTCTTGACTAAGTGAATCAAGAGAAAATTAGGGTTCATCTTCTTCAGCCGAAAGCACTGTATTGTTGATTTCTATCCCTATTTTTTTATCTTATATTTGTTTATTTGCTTATATATTGTGTGTATATTACTTGGCTTACGCAATCAAGGTTTCCTTGATGTATGTGGCCCTCTTCTTCGGAAGGGGGAGCCTAGTAATTGGTTGATTGTGTGACTGTTTTTTACTTGTTTTAGTTCTATTTCTTGGTTTGTTTGTCTTCTTTGATTCTATTTGTCTCTTTTGTGTTGACATCAATTTTTTAAAATGGTTAATACACCTCCTGGTTCTGTTCATGGTGGTAACACACCTCCACATTCTGTTCATAATGAAGAATCTGATAATGAGTCTGAGCTTGATAATAATATAACTAAAATAAGTAAGTTGGACTTTGGTGATCCTTTGTATCTTCATGCTAGTGATACTGTTAGTACTCCTTTGATTAGTTTTAAACTGCTTGGTACTGAGAATTACAAAGTTTGGTCTTGTGCAATGGAATTAGCCTTGGAAACTAAAAATAAAACTGGTTTTATTGATGGTACTTGCATTAAACCTGTTAATAATCTTGTTCTTGCTAGGCAATGGGAAAGATGTAATTCTGTGGTCTTGACTTGGATTTTGAATTGTGTTTCTCAAGAATTGTACTTAGGTCAGATTTTTAGTAAGAATGCTGCTATTGTTTGGCAAGAATTGAAAGAAACTTATGATAAAGTTGATGGTTCTGTTGTGTTTAATGTTCATCATAAGATTAACTCTTTGATTCAAAATGGTTCTTCTCTATCTGAATATTATCATAAGTTGTGTTCTTTATGGAAGCAATATGATGTTCTTGTTAAATTGCCTGCTTGTTCTTGTGAGGCTGCTAAGGAAATTCAAAAACATAATGACTTAATCAAATTAATGCAGTTTTTAATGGGTCTAGATGAGGTCTATATTCCAATTAGAAGTCAAATTCTTACTACTGATCCTCTTCCTTCTGTGAAGACTGCCTTTTCCTTGGTTTCTAGAGAGGAGTCTCACAGAGGGGAGATTTCTGGAGGATCAAAATCTTCTACTTCTTCAAATGTTTTTGCTGCAAAGGCTTTTCAAAACAAAAATTCTAAAAGTCAGTCAACTTTTGATTCAAAAAGAACTTTTGATAATAACTTTGAAGCAAGAAAAACTTATGATCCAAATCAAAGAACATATAGACCTCCTAATCCTAATTTTAAATGTACTCACTGTAACAAGGTTGGTCATACTGTTGAGAGATGTTTTCAGCTTGCAAATCAAAGAAACAATAGGTTTTCTAGTAATAATTCTGTTACTGAAAAATCTGTATGTGCTGGATCTTCTTCTAATGTGCATAATGCTTCTTCTTCTTCTTCTTCTAAAATGAATTCTACTGGTGCTAATAGTTTTTCTCTGACTCAAGATCAAATGAGTAGATTGTTAGTCCTTTTAGGTGACAATGCTTCTAGTTCTCATGCTTCTGCTAACCTTGCCAATATGGCAGGTATTTCTTGTAGTACTTTGGCTCATATTATGTTCAATAGTGTTTTAGCTAGATTAATTTATGAATGGATTATGGATTCAGGAGCAAATCAACATCTTACTCTTTCTGAAAAAGGTTTAACTGATCTTGTTGATGTGTCTGATTTAAACTTGTTAATTGGTCATCCTAATGGAACAAATGCTAAAGTTCAAAAAATTGGTAATCTTAAACTTAACAATAATATTACCTTATTTGATGTTATGGTAGTTCCTGAATATTGTGTTAATTTGATGTCTATTCATAAATTAACTAGAGATAGTAAAGCATGTGTGTCTTTTAATGAAAATAATTGTATTATTCAGGATTATCCTCTAAATCAGAAAGTCCTGGGGACTGGTAGATAGAAGAATGGTCTTTATATGTTTGATGAATCTGCTAATTGTTCTTCTTCTGTTTGTAATGCTGTAAGTCTTGCTTGTGAGTCTAAAAACTTGTGGCATGCTAGGTTAGGACATCCTGCAGATCAAGTGTTAAATGTTTTAAAACACAAACTGAAATTAACTAGTGATTCTAGTTTACCTTGTGATATTTGTCATAAAGCAAAACAAGTAAGAGAACCATTCCCTCTTAGTGAACACAAGTCTTCAAAGTTAGGAGAGTTAATTCATATTGATGTTTGGGGTCCTTACAAAGTTAGTAGCAAAGAAGGATTTAAATATTTTTTAACCATAGTTGATGACTTTACCAGAGCAGTATGGACTTTTATGATGAAGACTAAAGATGAAACTTTTGATCAAATTTTTCTGTTTTGTAATTTGTTAAAAAATCAGTTTGATGCAAATATTAAAATTGTTAGGAGTGATAATGGTAAAGAATTTGTAAATCATAGGGTAACTTCTTTGTTCACCAAGGAGGGAATTATCCATCAGACTACTATTGCCTACACCCCTCAACAAAATGGAATAGCTGAAAGAAAACATAGACATCTTTTAAATGTTGCTAGATCTTTGTTGTTTCAGGGTGGATTGCCTCTTTACTTGTGGAGTGAATGTATTTTAACTGCTACATATTTGATTAATAGAACTCCTTCCTCTGTGCTAAATGGTATCTCTCCTTATCAAATGGTTTATGGTTTTGAACCTTCTTTAAAACATCTTAGAGTTTTTGGTTGTCTTTGTTTTGCTTCTATTCTTAACAATTCTGATAAGTTTAGTCCTAAAGCTGAAAAATGTGTGCTAATTGGTTTTTCAAATTCAAAAAAAGGCTATAAACTTTATAGTCTTGAAAATAGAAGTTTTTTGTTCTCAAGAGATGTCAAATTTTATGAAAACATATTTCCTTTTACTATGACATCAAAAAATGTTTTAGAAAATGTTAAAGATAAAACTGTAAACCAACTTAATTTTTTTGATACCATTTATGAAATATCCAATGATGAAGAGGAAGAACATATTGGTGATGCTAATATTGAGGGTAGAACATCTCATGATTTGAATAGTCAGTCTAGAGGAACCAGAAATGATCATAGTGAAAGTCATAGCTTTGGCAGTCCTGTTAGGATTACTAGCAATGACAGAATTGTTGATCATAATTCTGGAGGCTCTTCAAGCACTACCAATCATGAGAATGATTCAGCAACAATATCTGGTATAAATGATCATCAACTTCAAGCTGAGGACATATTTCATGATAATTCAGATTTTGTAAATGAAAATATTAATTTGAGGAGATCAGATAGAAATTCTGTTCTACCTAAAAGATTGGAAGATTTTGTTCTTGATTCTAAAGTTAAATATCCTTTGAATAGAGTTGTGAATTACTCAAAACTTTCTTCTAATGCTTTCTGTTTTACTACAAATTTGAATAAGTCTATTGAGCCTTCTACTTATTTTGAGGCTGTTAAAGATAGTAATTGGATTCATGCTATGAATGAGGAGATGGAAGCTTTAAATAAAAACAATACTTGGATTATTACTGATCTTCCTAATGATAGAGAATCTATTGGTTGTAGATGGATTTATAAGATTAAGTATAAATCTAATGGGGAAATTGAGAGGTATAAGGCTAGGTTAGTAGCAAAAGGTTACAATCAAAAGGTAGGAGTAGATTTTGAAGAAACCTTTTCACCTGTTGTGAAAATGGTTACTATAAGATGTTTGATTTCTATTGTTGTTACTAATAAATGGCCTTTATATCAACTTGATGTAAATAATGCTTTCCTTTATGGTGATTTATTTGAGGATGTGTACATGGATCTTCCTCCTGGTTATTTTAGTAAGGATGATAAAAGAGTTTGCAAGTTGACTAAATCACTTTATGGTTTAAAACAAGCACCTAGACAATGGAACACTAAATTAACCAATGCTCTAGTTGAATGTGGATTTACTCAAAGTAAATCAGATTACTCTTTATATGTTAAAGGTGAAGGTAAAGATTTTGTGGCTTTGCTAGTGTATGTTGATGACATTGTGCTTACAGGTTGTAATGATGTTGAGATTAACAAAGTAAAGCAGTTTTTAAATTCTAAGTTCAAGATTAAAGATCTTGGCAAACTTAGATATTTTCTTGGTATTGAAGTTGTTGAAACCAAGCAAGGTGTTTGTTTGTGTTAGGACCAGTTCACCTGGAACTGGCCAGTCACCAGTTCACACTGACCAGTCACCAGTTGCATCTGGTGACCCAGTAAACTGGTGACCAAGATGATTTGTCGAGAAATATATTGAAGTCCAGTTGCACCGTACAGTTAACGCAACTGAAGACTTCCTCCAGTTGAGAACTGACCAAGTTGAAGAAGCATTCCAGTTGAAGTCGAAGACAACAAATGGAAGATAGAGAATGGCAATGGCAGCGAAGCCCAGTTGACATTCTAGTCAGTTACAAACTGGAGACCATCAGTGGAAAGCCCTTACAAAGCTTTACACTGATTACGAGGAATTGACTTGTATGCTTTATGTACCTTTACCCGGATAATAAGCCTTATCTTATTATTTAAGTATTAAAAGGTACATAAATGTGGTTATGTAAAGTCACTTTAACATGCGACTTTACAATGCTTTTTAAGGAATTAAATGCTATTCCTTAAATGCTCCCAACCACATTTGTACGGCTAAAGTTAACATCCCAATGTTAACTTTGCCTATAAATACAAGTCATTGCACAACCAAGAATATCAAGTATTCAGAATATCAAGTATTCAAGATAAATACTTCACACTTTGCAAACCTGCAATATTCTTGGTGAACTTGTGCAATATTCTCTCAATCGCTAAAAGGAACATTTCACTACTTTAAGTGTTTCGATTGTTGAAGAGAAATTTCGAGTATAGATCAATTGTATTTCATAGGTTGTTAGGATATTTACATTCGTGTATTATCTTGGTTCCGCATCAACCTTGTAATTTGTTTAATATCAATAAATAAATTACACATTGAAAACTACATATTGTCTCATCAAGATTGTTTACAAGTTATTTGTATTATTGCATTGTTCTTTACTTATTGTCTTTTATATAAGTAATCTATCTAGAACTTGGTATATACCTCTGCAACTGGTCGTCTCCAGTTCAGCAAGTATATTGCAAAGTAACTCCACCATCGACATAGAGGTGTCTTCAGTAGTACCATCTAACAAGTTGGGACTTACAAGTGGTATCAGAGCAGAAGGCTAATAAACTTGCCTAGATCTGCAAAGATGAACACTACTGAAGGTGGAGATGGTTCTGGTTCAGGTGAAAACCCATCTAATACAAATGCACAACCTTTTCAAAATGTTAACACCAACCCTCCTCCTCCTACCGCCCCAAACCATGTCCATGTACATTACTCTAACACTCCTGTTCCAAAATTTGATGGAAACAGTGAGACTTTTGGTACATGGAAAGCTAGAATGCTGTTGCATTTTGGTGGTATTGAGCGGTATATGTTGAAAATCCTTAAGGATGGACCATATATACCCATGTCTCTTAGGGTGAGTCCTCTTCTTGATCCTACTGGAAGAAGAGGCTCAAGGGAAAAGCCAGAAGACCATTGGTCTGATGAGGATCGCAGACTGGTGGACTTGGACACCAGACTGAAAAACATGATCCTTGGGGCTGTCCCTGAAGACCTAATTCCAACACTTGTGTTGTTTCCCAGTGCCAAGTCTATGTGGGATGAATTAGTGATTCAATTTGGAGGTGATGACACTATTGTCACCAGAAAAGTTGCTTTGAACAAGAAGTATGAATCCTTCTTTGCCTTGCCCAATGAAAGTCTAACTGGTACATACACCAGATTTTCTAGCCTCATCAATCAGTTGAGAGGTTTGGGTGTAGAGAAGGATAAGGATATTCCTCTTGAGAAGTTTTGTGATATTCTTCCTTCCAAATGGGAAAACATGGTTCTTGTCTTGAGACAAGGTAAAACTTGCACACTCACACTCTTGCATCGCTCTATGGAGCCTTCAGGTTCACTGAAGATAATAATGCTGCAAGACTTGTGGCTGAGCAAGATGCCATGAACCATGCCCAGAGTCCCAAGGTTGCTAGTGCAACTGAGCGACCTTGTGCTGCTTTAATGTCTGCTGAGAGTGTCCAGGTACACTCGATGAAGGAGATGTTGAACAGTTTCTTAAACTCTGGACTGACCACTGAAAACAGTGATGGTTGTAATGAAACTGACGATGATGATCTGGTCGCCATGATTGCTAAGACCTTTAATAGGTTTAAGCATAAATCCAAAAGATTTAATGGCCCCAACAATGCTTCCAGCTCCAGCTCTCTGGATAAGACCAATCTTACATGCTATAAGTGTGGCAAGAAAGGTCATTTTATGAAGGAATGCAGATCTAGTCAGTTGAATAACCAAACTGGCCCCTCTGTCCCTAATTTCAATCGGCCTGATGATAGCTACAAAGCTAAATACAAGAAGCTTAAGGCCCAGATTGCCCTCCTGTCCATGCAAAAGGAAAAGGATCAGTGCTTAATGGCACAAACTAAGGGAAAATGGGAGTACTCTGATGACTCATCTAATGATGAAGAAGAGGAAAGGGACATGTGTTTCATGGCCTTGGAAGATCAACAACAGCAACATGTGGTGAAAGATGATGTCATCTCTGGAAGATGGGTGGACATCATACTGAAAAAGTTATGTGACTATGATAACCAGGTTGACCCTGAACTAAAACTGGACCTGGCTGAATCATTAAGTGGTGATTTGGCATTTGTGGAAACTGTTAGAGCTGATAGTAAAATATATCTTGACACTATCTTAATTGAACTGAACAATGTCAAACCACAACTGAATGATTTGCAAAGTGTCCAGTTGGCTCTCAAGGAGTCAGTTTTAAAGATTGAGGCTTTAGAACTTGATAATCAAAAACTATCTTTTGATTTTGAAAAAGCACAAAAGATTATCAAGTCATGGGTAAAAGCATCTGGCAAAAACTATGATGCATTTTCAAGAACTATCGATGCCCAGAAAAATGCATGGAAATCTGAAGATCTGGAGATGGCAGCTCTTATACCAGATCTTCATGCATTGCCTCCAGCTCTCCAGGTTGAAACACCTTATGATCAACCTGAAGCTGTTGAAACTGAAACCAATGAGACCACCCCATTGAGGTTAAAACTGGAGCCAAACAGGCTAAAGCTCCAGTCAAAAAGGCCACTGGTAATAAGCCTTTACCTCATAAGTCTAAGGAGCCCAAGACCCGACAGACTAAATCTCCAGTTGAACCAATGTCCAAGGTTCAACTGCCTGAACAAAATAATATTTTGGTTAATCTGGAAAGGCAACTCCAACTTTTGTCTCGGCAGATTCAGAGTTGTACTGCCCGGATTAACAATCTGGAAGGAGGTTCACCACCTCCAGTTTTTAAACAAAATATTAAATCACTCCCTTCTGTACCTAAACAAAAGAATGTTCCATCTGGAACAAAATCTGGTAAACTTAAGGTGAGTAAGTATCAAATACCAATCGTTTTTACTTCTGCACCTGGAGCTGGTGATAATGCTCCAGATGTAGCCTCCAGTTCAACACCTCAACAATCAACTGTGGCTTCTGAAGAGAAGTCCAGTGGACCCATCAAGAAAAGATGGGTTCACAAAAAGAACTAATGATTTTTGTGTGTGTGTAGGGCGATCGAAAGAAAAATATCTGGTATCTGGACAGTGCTGCTGGCCGGACTATGACCGGATGTAAGCCCCTACTGGAAGAGTTCACTGTCCAAGATGGACCGACAGTGACGTTTGGTAACGATCAATCTGGAAAGACTGAAGGATATGGTGTGCTCAATAATGGACAAGTCGAATTCAAAAGAGTTGCATTTGTGAATGGTTGAAATATAACTTGATCAGTGTAAGCCAACTTTGCGATGATGGCTTCAGAGTATTGTTCGATATTGCACAAGGCACCATATTTAACAAGGATTGGAAAGTGGTGATGATTGCACCAAGAAAAGGGAATGTGTACATCATGGATATGGAACCAGCTCCAAAAGAGCAATGTTTCTATACCAAAGCTGATGAGGACACCAACTGGCTATGGCATAAAAGGTTATCCCACCTTAATTTCAAAAACATTAACAAGTTGTCTCGCAAGCAACTGGTTGATGGGATACCTCAGATTTCCTTCAATAAGGAAAAGCCATGTCCAGGGTGTGAGATGGGTAAGCAGAAGAGAGCCAGTTTTAAAACTAGGCAAAATTTTAGCATCACTGAACCTCTTCACATGCTTCATATGGATCTTTTTGGTCCAGTGAATGTTCAAACTAGAGCTGGAAAGAAGTACACTCTAGTTATGGTTGATGAATTCACCAGATATTGCTGGGTGGTATTCATCAGATCCAAAAGTGATGCACCTGCTGAAATCATCTCTCTTATCAAAAGAATTGAGCTCAAGTACACTCGAAAAGTTTGTCAGTTGCGAAGTGATAATGGTACTGAATTCCAAAATAAGGTACTTGAAACATTTTGCACTGACACTGGCATCTCTCAAAACTTCTCATCAGTTCACTCTCCAGAGCAAAATGGAGTCGTGGAAAGAAAGAATCGTACACTGATAGAAGCGGCCAGAAGCATGCTATCTGAATCTGGTCTTCCCACCAGTTTTTGGGCTGAGGCAGTTGCAACTACTTGTCACACCCAAAACCGGTCAGTCTACATCAAGAGATATAAGAAGACTGCCTACGAAGTACTCAGGAATCGTAAACCAAATATTGGATATTTCCATGTATTTGTTGTCCAGTTTATATACTGAACGATTCCAGTCAGCTTGGAAAGTTTGATGCAAAAGCTGATGAAGGGGTATTTTTAGGCTATTCAGATATTCGAAAGGCCTTTAGAGTTTATAATTATAGACTCCAAAAGGTGCATGAGACAATTCATGTCACATTCGATGAATCAACTGAAGCAATCAACAAGAGACCAAGCCTTGATATTTCTCCAGTCATTCCAATCAACTTTGGTGAAACTGACCAAGTTCATCGGTCAGTTGTTTCACCAGAAGATGCTTCCAGTTACAACAAACTGGAACCAGTCAAGAAGAAGAAAAGCACCAGTGACACATCATTTTATCCCTCCATCAATTTCAACTTACCACAAGAATTGGTGATTGGATCAGATGTACGTGTCACTCCAATATCAGCACCAGTTCAATCACCTACTTCTCCAGTTACTCATGAAATACCTTCAACTGAGGAATTTCATGATGCTAATCGAGACCTCATTGACTCTGATGAGGATGTAGAAGTTGTTTGGACTGATCCTTCTCCAGAAGCTGTTGCAACTGAAGAAGATCGCCAGGTGACTTGCACTGATATTGTAGTTCACCAGCCTAGTCAATACACTAGATGGACTAAAGCCCACCCAATTGAACAAATTGTGGGTAATCCAACTAGTGGGGTTCAGACTAGAAGAGCCACCAGTGAGCAATGCTTAAACGTCACCTTCTTATCCTTAATTGAACCAAAGAAGATTGACGAGGCTATGGCAGACCCAAGCTGGGTGGAAGCTACGCAAGAAGAGCTCCTCCAGTTTGAAAGGAACAATGTTTGGGAGATTGTTCCTTGTCCACCAGGGTTAAAGAAAGAACCTATTGGTACCAGATGGGTCTACCGAAACAAAATGGATGAAGATGGCCATGTTGTAAGAAACAAGGCCAGACTAGTTGCCCAGGGTTATTGTCAAGCAGAGGGCGTTGACTTTGATGAAACTTTTGCTCCAGTTGCAAGACTTGAAGCCATAAGAATTTTCTTGGCTTATGCAGCCCATCTGCAGTTCAAGGTCTTCCAGATGGATGTCAAAAGTGCGTTCCTTAATGGAACATTGGAAGAAGAATTTTATGTTAAGCAGACTCCAGGTTTCATCGATGAGAAGCATCCTCATTGGGTTTATAGACTGAACAAAGCATTGTATGGTCTAAGACAAGCCCCAAGAGCCTGGTATGATACTTTGACTAAACATCTTCTTAAAAATGGCTTTCAAAGAGGTGCAATAGATAATACCTTGTTTATCTTGAAAGAAAGAGGTAATATCTTATTGGTACAAATTTATGTTGATGACATTATTTTTGGTTCAACTGATGATGCAATGTGTAAAAAGTTTTCTAAAATCATGTCATCTGAGTATGAGAAGAGTTTAATGGGTGAATTAACATTTTTCTTAGGTCTTCAGATTAAGCAAACTGAAAATGGAATTTTCATAAACCAAGGAAAATATGTCAGAGATTTGTTAAGAAAATACAAATATGATTCAATCCCATCGAAAAACACACCTATTGCAGCACCATTGAATTTGGACTCTGACCCAACTGGCAAACCAGTTAACATAACTGACTATAGAGGTATGGTTGGTTCACTGATGTACTTAACTGCCAGTCGACCAGATATAATGTTTGCAACATGTTTATGTGCCAGGTTTCAGGCTAACCCTAAAGAATCACATTTGCACGCTGTAAAGCGTATCTTTAGATACCTGAAAGGGTGTCCTAATCTTGGTCTTTGGTACCCCAAAGGCTCAGGATTAGATCTAATGGGTTATTCAAATTCTGATCATGCAGGTTGTAAGATTGATAGAAAATCCACAACTGGTGGTTGTCATTTCCTTGGAGGAAAACTGGTAAGTTGGACCAGCAAGAAGCAGACTTCAGTCTCTATGTCCACTGCTGAGGCAGAGTACATTTCTGCGGCCAGTTGTTGTGCCCAGATTCTCTGGATCAAGAACCAGTTACTAGATTATGGTCAGAAGTATACCAAGACCCCAATCTTTTGTGACAACACCAGTGCAATTGCTATTTCTCACAACCCAGTGATGCACTCCAAAACAAAGCATATTGATATCAGGTATCATTTCATTCGAGATCATGTTATGAAAGGTGATATTGAAATTCATTTCATCCCCACTGACAAACAGTTAGCTGATGTTTTTACTAAAACCTCTCGATGAGAAAACCTTTAAACATCTCATCAGCGAACTGGGAATGTTAAACCCTTAACTGGAGCTTTCTTTTTATTGAACGCGTCAGTGACACTGATGAAGTTCTCCAGTTGAGGAGGTCCAGATAATCTTTGCTCGTCAGGCTATCGAACGCCTTTGTGATACTATCTTGGCACTAATTGATTACTGGATCATCATTTTAGGGGGAAAGACTCAAAATAATTTTCTGACTAAAATTCGTTTTTGTTTGAAAATGCAACTGGAGAACTCTTCAGTTGGAAACTGGTACTGGACTGATCCTCCAGTTACCAGGTTCAGTCTTTGTCTAAATTTTTATAACGTTACAAATACTTGGTCAATATGTGTGACACGTGATGATACTCGAGTGTTTTAAACCACTTGATATCGTGATCTGACGTGTTTGAAACCATTTTAAGTACTTGACAACTGTTTGTATTGGGAAAACAAAAGTGAGTGGGGTCATGGGTAAAGTAAGCCGTCGTAGCATTTAATGCTGACATGGTAACATTTAATGCTTACATGGAAAGTTATATTTTTATTTCAAAACTCAAACTCTTTTTTGTCAAAATATCTTCAAAATTGATTTAGTTTAATAAAATATAATTTTTGGTTTTACATTGGGATCTTGAATCCCCTTATAAATACCCTTATTTACTCCATAACTCATTTATTTTCTTTCTCTTACATTCCTTCATTTACTTCCAATCATCAACATTGCTTCATTCTTCTCTTTGCTTCACAAATCAAAAACCCTAAATCCTAAATTTCATTTTCATTCTATGGCTCCTAGATCATCTCGTTCAAGAGATGTAAATCTCTTGACTGTTCCATATAATCCCTCACCAGATGTCACACAGGCACCTGGTGCTCCGAGTAGTGCTGCCATAAAACTAAATCCAAATAATCCTATGGCCAGCCTACGAGGATCTCAAGGGTCCGATACCCTTATTGGTAGAATTCAAAAGTTTTTAAAGAATTCTCCAATAGGACCCTCATTCTCTCTAAACCCACGTAAGTTGTTTCACAACTACTTATGTGAGTTTTGGTACACTGCCGTTCTTTCTTCCGATTGTTCCTCCATCAGTTTCACTTTAAAGGATGGAACAATCCAGTGTACCTTGACCGCTGAAGTGTTAAGGGATGCCTTACGCCTTAACTACTGGAGAGAGAATGAATCTCCAGTCGTCTTGCCCCCTAATATAAATTTTCGCCAAGTGCTCCTGGAAATGGGACACAGGGAGTGTTTGGAGAATGGGGTGCTCAAGACAAAAGGTGCGATGACCATGAAGGGTCTTACCCCTTCATGGAGGTATTTTTTCATCCACCTGGTGGAAAGCATGGGTGGGAGTTCTGGTGGACTTGACCAGATTAACTCCTCACAAGCAGAGATGGCTTATTGCTTGTGGAACGGTTTGAGAGTGGACCTTGCAGATATTCTGTATAGAAGCCTGGTGCAAAAGCTGAAGGGCATAAGGGGTGTTTGTATTCCCTTTTCAAGGTTCATCTCACTCTGTTTTAAGCAAATTCTGGGCAGGGAAGCATATAATGGTACAGATTCTCCGTACACTGCTCCAGATATGCTTAGGAATCTAGACTCACTGGTATCTGAAGCTGGTGAGGTCGAAATTCCAGAGCGAATGCAACTGGCATTTGCTAAAACTGATGCACCTTTGGAAAGTGAATCAGAAAGACAATTGGGCGGGCCTCAAAATAATGAGGGACCCTCCAGTTCGTCTCAAGTTGTGGTTGAGGATAGAGCAATCATAACTGAAGCAACTCCAATCACGTCTATCCCTGGTGAAGATACTTCGGTATCTGATCCTCCAACAGATGCACCCATCCAGGAAACTGGGGAAGGTCATCTGGAGACTGTCCAGGTAACTGAACAGCCCTCTGTCACATTCATGGATCTGGACATGAATGTTAATGACGAGGAAATCCTTATAGAATCTTCGGATTCTGAAGGTACTGAAACAGACCAGGAGATTCTTGATGCTTCTGTACAAGCTCAAGACCCTTCATCTCCAGTCTTACCTCCAGACGCATCAATTTCATTTTCACCCCTTCAAGAAAATACGCCTATAGATATATCTTTACCAATATATTCCGCTCCTTTACCAACTGGGCAATTCTCACTTGCTCGAGAAATGCCCCCACCACCGTCGCCGTTGTTCACACCTGAGCTTTCTCAGCATGAACAACACATTGAATTTCCAGTCCTTTCTTCTTCCACCACACCTGAGCTTTCTCAGCATGAACAACACATTGTTTTTCCAGTCCCTTCTTCTTCTACCACTCCTTCTATATATTCAACTGCTGGCCTGACAACTGGGGAGACTTCCATTAGTTTGCCTCCTCCAGTTGCTCCAGTAGTAATTGCAAGTGGTCCAGTGACACCTTCTCCTTTGTCACTGGACAGTCAAGTTGTCTCTCTACAAGCCGATCTCCAAAACCTTCTTACCAGGGTGGAGGAGATTCAGAAGACACTTGACAAGAACACCAAGTCTTTCTCCAGATACCACAAGGACTCTTTGACAAACATCAAGGTGGTTGATCTGGGGATAAACAAGTTTTCTTCAAATGAAGACTTGGTGTTTGGAAAGCTTAATGAGTTGGTCACTGGCTGCAACAATCTGGCTGGTACTCTAAAGGAAGCCTTTGACCTAACTCACTCCAAGGTCACCAGTTCCATCTCAAATCTACTTGGCAACACTGTTCGAACTTCCGAAGTAGATCTGAAGGAAATTGAGAGGCAGGTCAAGGAATTAGTTGAACGACCTGGCCTAGATGTAACTGGCCTTGGAGAGCAATTGGTATCTTCAGTTGGTCAGAAGATAGAGGATACGTTGGGTGCTAGGGAAGCACATTTGATAGAAAGGGTGATATCTGAGATCACCAAGCTGGCCACTCCCCAGGTTGATCTGGCCCCACTTACCAGTGAGATCAACCAGTTGAGGGGCAGCATTGAAGGTTTGAGCACCCAAGTATCTCTACATACTGAATCATTAAACAAACTGACCAATGAAGTGGAGAATTTGAAGAAGAGGGATGATGATATGAAGGAAAAGGTGGTTGCTGGTATTGATGAAGAATCAAAAATTTTGAATGCATTGAAAACTGGTCAAGACAAAGTTGTTGCAAATGTCTTGGCCCAGTCTAATGAAACCAACCACCTTTGGAGGTCCTTCAGGATGATGTGTGGGATATTCAAAGAGTGCAAGGATGTGCAGTCGTGGCAACCTCTTGACCGGTTGCCATCACACCCCTCTGAATGGGAAGCAATTAGGGCAGGTCTAGATGCTGCCAAGGGGGAAAGAAGTACAGTCCTTGCACCACCAGTTGTACCTAGAAGGGAATTGAGCTTAGCTACCAGTACTGAAGCTGGTGAGGTCGAAATTCCAGAGCGAATGCAACTGGCATTTGCTAAAACTGATGCACCTTTGGAAAGTGAATCAGAAAGACAATTGGGCGGGCCTCAAAATAATGAGGGACCCTCCAGTTCGTCTCAAGTTGTGGTTGAGGATAGAGCAATCATAACTGAAGCAACTCCAATCACGTCTATCCCTGGTGAAGATACTTCGGTATCTGATCCTCCAACAGATGCACCCATCCAGGAAACTGGGGAGACTTCCATTAGTTTGCCTCCTCCAGTTGCTCCAGTAGTAATTGCAAGTGGTCCAGTGACACCTTCTCCTTTGTCACTGGACAGTCAAGTTGTCTCTCTACAAGCCGATCTCCAAAACCTTCTTACCAGGGTGGAGGAGATTCAGAAGACACTTGACAAGAACACCAAGTCTTTCTCCAGATACCACAAGGACTCTTTGACAAACATCAAGGTGGTTGATCTGGGGATAAACAAGTTTTCTTCAAATGAAGACTTGGTGTTTGGAAAGCTTAATGAGTTGGTCACTGGCTGCAACAATCTGGCTGGTACTCTAAAGGAAGCCTTTGACCTAACTCACTCCAAGGTCACCAGTTCCATCTCAAATCTACTTGGCAACACTGTTCGAACTTCCGAAGTAGATCTGAAGGAAATTGAGAGGCAGGTCAAGGAATTAGTTGAACGACCTGGCCTAGATGTAACTGGCCTTGGAGAGCAATTGGTATCTTCAGTTGGTCAGAAGATAGAGGATACGTTGGGTGCTAGGGAAGCACATTTGATAGAAAGGGTGATATCTGAGATCACCAAGCTGGCCACTCCCAGGTTGATCTGGCCCCACTTACCAGTGAGATCAACCAGTTGAGGGGCAGCATTGAAGGTTTGAGCACCCAAGTATCTCTACATACTGAATCATTAAACAAACTGACCAATGAAGTGGAGAATTTGAAGAAGAGGGATGATGATATGAAGGAAAAGGTGGTTGCTGGTATTGATGAAGAATCAAAAATTTTGAATGCATTGAAAACTGGTCAAGACAAAGTTGTTGCAAATGTCTTGGCCCAGTCTAATGAAACCAACCACCTTTGGAGGTCCTTCAGGATGATGTGTGGGATATTCAAAGAGTGCAAGGATGTGCAGTCGTGGCAACCTCTTGACCGGTTGCCATCACACCCCTCTGAATGGGAAGCAATTAGGGCAGGTCTAGATGCTGCCAAGGGGGAAAGAAGTACAGTCCTTGCACCACCAGTTGTACCTAGAAGGGAATTGAGCTTAGCTACCAGTACTGAAGCTGGTGAGCAAACTGGTGGAGATGCTAGTGTAAGGGGGAATGTGTTAGACAAGGGAAAGGGTAAAGTATCTGATGAAGCCCAGCCGGCCACTGAAATGTAAATGCTTGAAACTGGTAATACTGATGTACTGCCTCCAGTTTCAGATAGTGATAGTAGAAGACTGGCCAGACTTGGTGATGACATTAAAGAAAGAAAGAAATTAAAACAAAGGAACCAAGCTGAAGCCAGGGCACATCTCACACAATTGAAATTGCTAGATATGAGTGATGCCAATCTTCTGGGTATCACTAAGGAGGAGTATCTCAGGATTAAGAATGATCCTAGGATAGTTGACCAGTTAAATGAAATGCTAGATGTTGAACTGGAAAGACACTATCATGAGGATGAGACTGAATTTGATGCCAGAAGCTTGAACATTTCATTAGAGAGGGCTAAGGAGTTAAGGGCCAGTGGGATTCTAAAGAGAATTGCTAATGTGAAGAAGGTTGTGAAGGAAGTGATGAATCCACCAAGAAGAAGGATTCCACAACCAAGAAGACCACTGACCAAAGCTGCAAGGGATGCTGACCTTGGAACATTCGTTGAACCAACTGGCGAGGTCTCAAATGAAGACATTAAGTCCGCTGTACTGGCTGCTGGTGCTGGAAGTATTAAAATCACAAATGAAACTGAAGCAAGAAACTACTACTCCCAGATCATGTCAACCAGAAGACATGGTGGTACTATTACTAATGTCAATGTTACAATTAAGCCAGGCACCAAGGTTTTTCAAGTTGAAGTTAAGTATGCTGGTGGGCCACTAGTGAGAACTGATGATCCTGGTGTGTTGCAATTTGGGTTCAGCGAATGGGTCGAGATGGTGAATGTGCTTGATGCTAAGGCACAAAAGAATAGGTTTGAGAAGGCATGGGTAAATTTCTTAAAGGGCAAGATTCAACATAAAGAGAATCTGGAGCAAAGGCTGAATATTGACCCTGAAGACACTCAACCTATTTCTCTAGTGACCAAAAGAAGAAGAACTGGCGAAGGGCCATCTGTTTAAGTTCTTTCTTCAGTTATCTACTTGTAGTTTGTTTTACATTCTGTAACTTGTGTAAATTTCATTCCTTGTATAAATGAAGTTACCAGTTTGTAACCACAAGGTAGATAATAGATTAAAATCTAACAAACCTAAAAGAAAAACCTAAGGTATTTACTGATCTATAAAAATACCTTAGATATCTTAGATAGATTTAAATCGAACAAGTCTCTATAGTTCACACTTATATAGATACAAGAACTAGAAAAGACTTAGACTATATTTCTAGACAAATAGGGGGAATTTGTTAGGACCAGTTCACCTGGAACTGGCCAGTCACCAGTTCACACTGACCAGTCACCAGTTGCATCTGGTGACCCAGTAAACTGGTGACCAAGATGATTTGTCGAGAAATATATTGAAGTCCAGTTGCACCGTACAGTTAACGCAACTGAAGACTTCCTCCAGTTGAGAACTGACCAAGTTGAAGAAGCATTCCAGTTGAAGTCGAAGACAACAAATGGAAGATAGAGAATGACAATGGCAGCGAAGCCCAGTTGGCATTCTAGTCAGTTACAAACTGGAGACCATCAGTGGAAAGCCCTTACAAAGCTTTACACTGATTACGAGGAATTGACTTGTATGCTTTATGTACCTTTACCCGGATAATAAGCCTTATCTTATTATTTAAGTATTAAAAGGTACATAAAGGTGGTTATGTAAAGTCACTTTAACATGCGACTTTACAATGCTTTTTAAGGAATTAAATGCTATTCCTTAAATGCTCCCAACCACATTTGTACGGCTAAAGTTAACATCCCAATGTTAACTTTGCCTATAAATACAAGTCATTGCACAACCAAGAATATCAAGTATTCAGAATATCAAGTATTCAGAATATCAAGTATTCGAACACAAGTATTCAAATATCAAGTATTCAGAATATCAAGTATTCAGAATATCAAGTATTCAGAATATCAAGTATTCAAGATAAATACTTCACACTTTGCAAACCTGCAATATTCATGGTGAACTTGTGCAATATTCTCTCAATCGCTAAAAGGAACATTTCACTACTTTAAGTGTTTCGATTGTTGAAGAGAAATTCCGAGTATAGATCAATTGTATTTCATAGGTTGTTAGGATATTTACATTCGTGTATTATCTTGGTTCCGCATCAACCTTGTAATTTGTTTAATATCAATAAATAAATTACACATTGAAAACTACATATTGTCTCATCAAGATTGTTTACAAGTTATTTGTATTATTGCATTGTTCTTTACTTATTGTCTTTTATATAAGTAATCTATCTAGAACTTGGTATATACCTCTGCAACTGGTCGTCTCCAGTTCAGCAAGTATATTGCAAAGTAACTCCACCATCGACATAGAGGTGTCTTCAGTAGTACCATCTAACAAGTTGGGACTTACAGTTTGTCTCAAAGGAAGTATTGTTTAGAACTTCTTAATGAGTTTGGTCTTTTAGGGTGTAAACCAATTGCTACACCTCTTGAAATGAATTTAACTATGAATACAGAAGCTTCAAAATCTAAACCTCTTGATAACATTTCTGTTTATCAAAAGCTTATTGGAAAGCTTATTTATCTGACTTTGACAAGGCCAGATATTAGTTATGTTGTGCAGTGTCTATCACAATTCATGCATGCTCCTCTTGAGGAACACTGGATGTATGGTTTAAGAATCTTAAGATATCTTAAATCTGCACCTGGTAAAGGTATACATATTCAGGCTGGTAGTAATCTAAATTTAAGTGCATTTGTTGATGCAGATTGGGGTAGATGTTTGGGAACCAGGATATCTGTTACTGGTTTCTCTGTTTACTTGGGTGATAATCTTGTTTCTTGGAAAAGTAAGAAACAACACACAGTTGCTAAATCCTCAGCAGAAGCTGAATATAGGGCATTAGCAGCTGTGACTTGTGAAATTATTTGGCTTGTGAACATTCTAAGTGATCTTGGTATTAAAAATGTTCTTCCTATTAATGTGTTTTCTGATAGTAAAGCTTCTATTCAAATTGCTGCTAATCCTGTCTTTCATGAGAGGACAAAGCATTTTGAAATTGATTTGTTTTTTGTTAGAGAGAAAATTTCTGCTGGTGTTGTTAAAACTGTTAAAATACAATCTGAACTAAATGTTGCAGATTTATTTACCAAGAGTTTGAGTTCAAAGCAACATTCCATTTTAAGTGAAAAACTTGGGTTGATCAATGTTTTTGGGAATTGATCTTGAGGGGGGATGTTGAAATAACAAGATCAATTCTTGTTCTATTCTTTGTTACTTATTTCTGGGTTAAGATTTGTGCAGGTAATAAGTTGAGGGACTGGTTTTGGACATTTACAAGGAAGATTGAAGTTTGTGCTTAAAGTGAAGAAAGGAGAAGATGAAGGTTGAAACTGAAAATATTGAAGGCTATATAAAAAAAAGTCTTGTGAAGAATTAGTTTCAACAAACCCTAATTTCTATTACCCGATTTTGTTCACTCTCTCATTCATATTCTGTATATTCGTTTATATATATATATATATATATATATATATATATATATATATCAAATCGATATATATATATATCAAATCGATATATATATATATATTTTCGTTTAATTCGTATTAATCATCAGTTAGATGATTATAGATTAAGATTGTAATAATAAACACTTTTGATTCTTGAATAATAATCACTTACCACTTCCGTTATTGATTAATCTCTTTCTTAAAGAGATTTTGTTCGTGTTTTTATACTTTCTTACAGTGTGAACAATCTTGCATTGCGTTCTTGCCAAATATAATAGGTAGCAGCGGCAGTAAGTAGTTTTCTAATAATACTTTCAGCCGTCCTTTGTTTGGATTTCAATGTAAGCCAATCCGCAATATCATCCCATGACTCTGAAATGCCGCTCATATTTGCAAGGTGTTTGATCATATTCCATACCTGTAGCGAGTAAGAACACTGAAAAAACAAATGTGAGCGTGAATCAATTCCTCTTTTACAAAGAGGAAAACACATGAGTTTTAGATTTGTATCACTTCCCGCCTCCCACGATAATTAGACATACACTTTCAAATATAACTATCTAAGTAATTTTTCCTAATAATAATTGCCCTTTGGGAGGTTAATTATGAATTAAAAGTACTTTGTGTGTTTTCAAAATTATATGTATATGTTAGTTGAATGGTTGTTTTGTTAAAACAATATTTATATTACTATATAAAATATCAATCTTTTTCCCCCCTTAAATTAGAAGTCTGGTTTACCCAAAATTTCTGCATATTGAACACATTTATGACCTGTTATCTAACATATTTGGTCTACTAAAAATACTTTTAATGAAATAATTTATAATATCTATCTTTTAACATCTATAATAACTAAACTATCATTTTTAAATCAATTAACTTAATCCAGGTTTGCAAGATTTAACTAAACTATCATGTTTGCTAATGATGGTTAGCCCAACTAGTTAGAGGCACTCTCAGTTTTACCCAAGGTCTTAAGTTCGATCTTTGGATGCAAACCTTGGGGTTTTTCCTTCGGAATACTTGTAACGGACCATGGTCAACATCTCGTTGTCTAGTATACGTGCAAGGCTTCACCATAATACATTGAGGTTTCCCTGATGTCGTATTCCAACAGAATGTTCGAAGAAAAAAAATGCATATCAATAACCTACGCTACTCGCCGCCGCCGTCACCATCACCAATCGTCGCCACCATGCCGATATTGTCATCACCATCGAATCACGTTAACATGAGTCTGGTAATATGAAACATATAACAGTGTCAATGGTTTACAATATTCCAAAAATCAACGGAACATATGAAGTTATTATGAAAGACGCACACTTTGTTTAGATAACGTCTAAGCTTTAAAGCTTAACTAGTGCAAGATTTAACCATGATTTAATTAATCGATGAAGATGACGATTTCTTATTCTTATTATAAAAATAACGAAGTTTTCGCATTCTAGGGTGTTGGTATCAAAAAGTGACATCATCGAAATAATTATGAAACTGCATATTAGTAGAAGTCTACGCTCTTTTTTTAAGCCGTAAATCCGTAATGTTTTGTATTATTGTAAATTACAAGTATAGAGGTAAAAAAAGGTATACGCATAGTTTATAACTTCATACCAAATACCAATACGTATTAATTTAACCAAATTTGTTATCTTTTTCTTAAAGAATAAGATAACAACACTACTAGTTAGGAATGAGCAGGTACACATAAAAATGTCTAAGATGTTTACAGATTTCGATTAACTAACTTAATGTCAATTTACTTAATTGTTGAAAGATTTGGTGTCCAACTCTTTGTTTAGTTTTAACTTTAACTCATTGATAATTAATAGATTTCATAAATATTTATTGGTTGACCTGTTTATCAACCTGGAGTAAATTGGCATAGGGAAACAAACAACTAACCTACTTGGGGTAAAATCTAGCGTGCTTGGTAAGATGGATTAATTGGGGGGTTTCGAAAGGGGAAAATTACCTATATGGTCAAAATTTAATATATATATCCTATTTTAGACACCTATACAATTTTTACTAATTTGGTCAAAAACTTCTTACCACCTAACATCTATGTAAGAAATAAAAAAATTTAATTAAATCATAACAAGTGTTTGAAAACTCAAGATCATCTTCACCAAGTCATCATCTCTTAACAAACGATTCAGAATTACGAGAATATTCCAAATAGGTTCGAGAATAGTATTGGAGATCCGTAGCTAGGCATGATCAGGACTTTAGACGTTTAGTTTTTGTTTCTTCTTAATTTTATTTGCATGCATTCGTATAATAATAATACTAAATAATCGTAATAATAATAATAAAGTGGTTTTTTATAAAATAAAAATAAAATAATAATAATAATAATAATAATAATAATAATAATAATAATAATAATAATAATAATAATAATAATATATGTGTTGTTTTGCTGAATTATTATTACTTCAAATTCATTGGTATATCCGGGAGTTTTGGTTCGCTCTAAAGTTAATGTGGATATCATTTTATAATCTTTTAGAATTCGAAAAACTCTTTCCATAAAGCAGAGCAATGTTTCGTTTTATTTATGGATTGGTACCGTAATAAAGATGGGTTATGATTAAAGGAATCAAGAGCTAAATAGAATTATCGGATGTGATCACAAACAATCAAAATCTTAGTCGTATCAAAGGCTTTTGATTCTATGTAAAACATTAATATAATAGTTTATCATATACACTTGTCATGTTTTGATTTGTCTAATTTGGTTTGTTACTTCAAAAGTTAGGTAGTAAGAATTCTTTGACTGAATCTGTAAAAAAATTTATAGGTGTCTAAAATAGGATATATACATTAAAATTTGACCATCTATGTAATTTTCCCTTTCGAAAGTCCTGGTTCTATATTAGATTATGAAGAAATCGTGTAAATTACTAGTAGCATTAGTATAATTTATAATTTAAAACAAAAACTTGACATGATCGATTTTAGGATTATTTTGGGTAGTTTAAAAGAACAAAGTTTGGAACTAAAATCACTCACACTATAATCGCTTACCAGAAGTCCAAAAATGAAACATAATTAACCAGCCATAATACTTAACATGAAATCACGCTTTACTTGGTATTATATAGGGAAAATTCTCTCTTTTGGACAAATAGAAAAAGCTAGTTCTTACTTTGGACATAGTTTCCAAAGTTTCCCAATTTAAAGGGATTAGTATTTGTGAATGTAAGGGGGTGCCTTATGCCTTCGTCCTCCATTAGTCCTCGATTCGTCTTTGGGCAAACACCATAAGGTTGGATTAGTCCTTGGACTCGTCCTTGGGCACTCATCCCCCCATGGACGAGTGTTCAAGCCTATTGTTTTTTATTTTGTGAGTGTATAACTAAATAAAAGGTGGGTCCAAGACTAGTCCTTATATAAGGTTGGATTTAGGGGGATTAGTCCTTGGATGGTTTTTTGCTGATGTGGCGCTGATTAGGATTAGTCCTCCTGAGGATGAGTCCTGGTATAAGGCACCCCCTAACTAACTATGCACGAATGTCTATAGTGTGAAAAAACTAAAGTTGTGTTCATTGTATGAAATAACTTTCAAATTTTGTCTATTGTATGTATCCGACCAATCAAAAACTTACAAGTGGCAGCTTATATGGTTGCCACGTATACCCGAATACATACAATAGACAAGATTTGAAAGTTATTTCATACAATGTACACAACTTTAGTTTTTTCACACTATAAACATTCGTGCATAGTTAGTTACATTCCCAGATACTAAACCCTTTAAAGAAAACAACCATGTTCAACAGTACTAATCATTCAAATCCTGGTGTGAGCAAAATGCTCCCAGAAATGAAGACAGGGGTTTTTCCACTATGGGTTTCCCCTGTAATTGGAGTTGGGTATATGAAGAGGCATGTCGCTGAACCCAAATTTACCGTTAAAAAAAAAAACAAGAATGAAAGTAAGTCAATCACAATCTTTTCTTCTTCTCTATATCTCCTTTATTACATAACCAAAAGAACATGGGATCAATTGGGATTTATCTCCCATTTCATTTCAAGCTTTGGGGCTTTCAATCAATTAAATGAAAACTTCATCTTCCCATACCTTCTTTCATTAAGAAAAAAAGCTCTAGAAGGCTAAAGGAAAAAAAAAAACCCTGATTCACATCACTAGCAACATGGATTGTCCAGTTGCTGCTCATGTGGTTATTTAGCAACATTTCAATGTGGTATTGGAGCTAAAAAGATATTGAACCTTACTTTTGCAATGTATTTAGCAACCTGATATATTTCGGCGTTATCTGATTTGTAATGTTATGTTGAATATCATTGGTTCTTTTTTAACGAGTAAGTTTGCATTTTGGGCTACCTTGTTTTATTTATTTGCCTTCAGGCGGCGGGTTTTTCCATACTTTGAAAAGCTTTGGCTACCCGGCATTGTCTTTCTGTTGGGTAATCCTTAATAGTCGGACATTAATCTCTGTTTAGACGTTCAAAAAGAGAGGGAAAAAAAAGGAACCATAAAGTAAGATCAAAATTTATAACACGTGTTTTGTCATACAATTATCAACATCTAGCCAAAGTTTACCTACATCATCTTCCGGTAAAAAGGCCCGAGAGAAAACCGGCTGCTCCACGTTGCTTTGCCTAAAACATTATTTACAATTTATAAACACAACATTCATCACATATGTCGAAGAAGTGACATTTCTCTCATTTACATAAATTGATAGAAGTAGGTTTTAATCTTCGACGGGTCAAATATTAGATGATTGTCTAATATTTGGAGTAAGATGAGCTAAACGGCCGAAAGTTGCTCAAAGTATACAAAATTTTGCAAGGTCCTAATTCACTTTATTCATGAGGAAATAGATTACTAAGCTATTGACAAGAGCTGTTGATTGGTCACCTGACCCATATTAAAACTTAAAAGTAGCCATTTGAACCAAAACTATACTCACTTGACCATCTTGCCAACTTACCTTCAACAAGTTTTCCTTAAAAATACCCGTATCCACCCAATTACCTTCACCATGCTATGATGTAACTATTGATTCATCTCCAACGACCAAATAACATGTTAAATAAAAGATCAAAAGTCCTGGTGGATCAACCTGGCCTATTTTAAATCATATAAAACATTACGTGTCTTCACCTGTTACCTAACCCGTACACCCTGCCCATTTGCCACCTCTAAAATATGGTTTCAAGGTTGATAAGTCTTTTTCATAACTTGCAAAGAAGAAGCGTAATACCTTAGTCTTATTAAATAGATCCTCTGCAACAGCCTCCCTCTGTTTACGCTTCTTTTCTTCCTTCAAAGACTCTGCTACTTCCTCATTCTCGTACTCAGAACCCCTGACACAAATTGACATACGATACATATGCCGTTCAATGATTTGTTTATACAGGAAAAAAAATAGGATGAAAGATATGTCATCATACTTGTATGGATGCTTTGAAAAAGGTACAATATTGTGAAGACTATTTCCTGATTCAGTCCCCATCTGCAAGTCAATTAAATTGTTAAACAAGATTGAAGTACTAAAATGTAGGACGCAATGGGAAAGCATAACATTTCCATTTCTAGGTTTAAAGCGAACTATGCAGCATTCAATATTCAGTAAGTTTTTAAGTTAACTTACTTTTCTGAAACGTTTGAAGTTCAAAACTAGATTATTTGTTTGAGAAGGCGCAGAGGATAGTATATTGGTATCCCGGATGATTAAATCTTGGCTGAAAATTATAGTTGAGGTCCCGAGGTCCGCATCATCAGTCTTGCGTACTTGGATCAAGCTTTTATCATCTCTTTGACCCTCTTTCGATTTTAATATGGTATCATAAGTAGTTGTATTTCCTTGATCATCGAACTTTGTTGTATTTATTATATGAGAAGTTGTTTCCCCTTCAGTGTCATGTTTAATGGATTCTAAACAAATGGGCTCTGTTTTGTGTATTGCAGGAGATGTATTCATGGATGTGATTTCAACTTCTGGTTCAGAATCTGCTACCACTGTCTCATCTGTGGAGCATGAAGATGTGACTAGTACTGCAATAAGAGATTGAAGCAGAAGTTAGAAACTGATAAACTAACTGATAATTACATGTGGCAATAACATAAATAAGAAAGCTTACCAAGCGGTGATACAAAAACAGCAGGATCTATACGCCCAGATAAAGTAGCACAAATCAAGTTTACTTCACTCACTTTAGGTACAGAGCTAAGGTTATGAGAATACTCAGACCGATATCCCTCTCCAGCAAAGATTACATGCACAACTGTATTTTCATCATCCTCCAAACCCTGATACATTATTTTTCCGTAAAACGCATAATTGTAAGAATTATGAGACACGAATAAAGTATTTGCATCAAATTAAAAAATAAATTTAGAAGGCAGATCACAACCTGACTGTGGGGTATGTATTCTCCAGCAGGATCAACTTTTGCACCAAATGATTCTAGTAACGGCTGCAACTTTTTCTTAGCTTTATACTGTATAACCCAATACAAATGTAAGACTCTACATACTAAAAGAAGAGATATAATGTATTAAGCTAAAAAAAAGCACAGTGCATCCTTCAACATGAACAAATGATTTAAACTAGCTTGTAAAGATAATCTATAGATTACCTTGTCTGATGACTCCAGCAGAAAAGTGTACCCACTTAAACAATTTTCTCGAGACTCAGGCTCCGAAACTTTAACAGAGACTTCTTGCAAAGTCAAGGTAGGAGCATAGCTGTAATTGGCAGAAGTAGACATATAAAAGAACAAACTAAAGAGTAGAGTTAATTACGGAAGAGACATAAGCCGATACTTACGAACTGCAGCTGGGAATTTGAGTGCCAATACGTTTATCTGCAAGTATCTGGATACCAAGGGAAAATGTTGAAATAGAAATAACTGTAAATCACAAGTATGTAACAAATTCGCAAGCACGTAAGTAAAGATCGATATATAATATAACTGCATACTGACAGTTACTGGAAATATAAGTTACCTCGATCCATTTATAACTGATAAAATGCTTTCTGGACATTACAGCATCAACTACATCAGCATTTAGTGACACATTATCACCAAGAAGAACATGAGTGCAGTTTGGGCCCCATTTTGTAGTCATACAAGCACCTGCACATCATAAATGTACAAGCAAAAAATGTCATCAGTAGGTAAACAAAACAATTAGCCTTTTCAATTTTTAGTCAATATGATGAACACGACTAACCTATGGATGATATCTTCACTTGAACTTCTTTTATTTGGACAGGTTCCAAGCCACAAATAAAAAACACAAGTGGAACGTAAGTAAACCTGCAGGTATCACAATAGCAAGCAAATTTATCGTTTCCTAATGAAATTAATTTTAATGTATCAAATAATAAAAGATAAAATCAAGAAAATATTGAAGTATTAAACTAAATATTAGTGCAAGGGTCTATGCGTCATTATTACAAAGTCTACTTTGCAGTCTATTATAATTATGTATAGTCAAAGGGGTGTATGTCTCAAATCCTTAAGTAACTTCCAAATGTGTTATAGAAACCGATTGCTGAAAGGGTGCAATGTTAAGGTCATGTCATGACTCTTGGAAACAATCACCACCACCAACTCGGTGAGGGGTGGCTATATATATAATTTCTGTAATCACATTCCACTATTAGAAATCAAAGCATTGCTATTGTGTTCTATCACAGTGTAATCAAGATCTTGGCCAACAATGGCAGAACCTGGGGCTCTCATCTGAAATCCGATTCACATTTTGAGAAGAAGTCGACTAAATAGAGAGATGTTAGCTTGGTTATAAAAGGCGATAGGAGCACAAAAGCGACAGGGTCTATTTCCGAAGCGCAAAGCGGCAAGCTTTTCATACGCGAGACGCACACTTATGAAAAACTTTAATAAACTATTTATATAGTATTTATAACACATAAAATACCAAAACATCATCAACCTCATTAAGTCCAGCTTTGATCAAATTTGGTGTTTGAAAAGAAACCCCCAAAAGATTGTTGGTCTCGTTGAGGAAGAAGAAAGAAGAGATCAATCTTGTTGAGAAAGAAAAGATATGAAAATATATACTATAAGGAAGGAATTCTTTGTTGTGTACAAAAAGCTCGCGCTTTTTAGCGCCTGGGGTTAATCCAAAAGCTCAAAAAGGGCTCATTGCGCCTTGAGTACCAAAAAGCTCCAAGGCTTGCGCCTAGCGTTTTAAAACCAAGGATGTTAGTCCTTGTTGCTTTTTGTTCTAGGAAGAATATAAGACAGATGTTTTCAAAATAATCGATCAAAACTGAGATTGGTGCGGGGTTTTTATAAAAATACCAAATGCCGGCGATTTGGAAAAAGAACGCAGAAAGATTTAACTAGTGGTCCTTAACACATTGAAGGATTCAATTCTTTTTCATACAAGATCAACAAATCTTTCTTTAAATGTTTTCATACTTTGTTGGAACTAGAACCGATAAAAATCAATAAAATGTTCGTCCAGGAACGTAAAGACCTTCGTAGCATAACCAAGACATGTGTGGCAAAGCAAGAAAGACCTGTGTGGCAAGAAATCAAGAAAGACCTGTGTGGCAAGAAATCAAGAAAGACCTGTGTATGATGATCAAAGCAAGCAAGTGAAAATCCTATTTCCTAAGTAAAAGAAACAGAACCTGCATGGTAAAAGCAAGAACAAAACATGTGTGGTAAAAGAAAAGAATCATAAACCATTTCAATTCTGATAAGCAAGAACAAAAAGAAAGAAAGCAAGTAATATAGAAAACGAAAAATCCAAAAAAGCAACACAAGAAAAAAGCATCGCAGGGAAAGAAGACAAAAAAGTAGAAAAGATCAATTCGTGAGTAAGGGAATATATCACTTCAATGCCCTAAACTGACTGAATCAAATTATATGCAGTGGGAAAATTTTGAAGGCATGTGGTCTTCGGGAAAAAATTTATTCAACAGATGAGAAGAAACAATACACCACAAAAGCAATGATCTTCCAAACGTTTACCGGAAGATATTCTAGTGCAAGTTTCTCACACTCAATGCAAGATAAGTATGGGATGCAGTCAAAGTACGATACCTTGGAGCAGATTTGGTTCAGATAACACCGTCTGCAATCTTTAAGAAGTGAACTGGAAGTTTTAAAGATGAAAGAGAATGAAAGCGTGAACAATTTGCAGGTAAGTTGGGTGCCATTATGACAAAATTCGAAAATCTTGGTGCTAACCTTAAATACAAGGATATTGTAAAAAAATTACTTAACTCCGTCCACACAAGAATTCCTAGTGATTGTGGCATCCATGGAAGAGTATTCAGATGTGGACAAGATGCCGTTTGAAGAAGCAATTGGGAAAATCATTGCATTTGAATAAACGGCTGAAAAGTCATGATGAACTGGTAAACAATGATCAGAGTAAGCTCCTGATAGCAAGTACAAGTAATTCATAAAAGCTGGCACCGTGGAAAATGACGTGGCAAACAAAACTAGCGTAGAGGACATAAAAGATAACCTTTCAGAGGAGTAACAGGACAAGGAAGGAGCACCGATCAAAAAAACAAAGACAGAAATATAAAGAGAAAGAGATGGAACAAGAGGCTCATCTCATTGTGTAAGAAGAACCAAAACTATTGCAAGTCAGAAAAGTTGAAGACCTTCTTTAAACTATATTTATTTAATTTTTTTGGAGGGGGATTGAAGTATTAAAGAAAATATCAGTACAAAGGTCTATGAGTCATGTATAGTCAAAGGCGTGTATGTCTGCAATCCTAAAGTTAATAACTTCCATATTTGTGGTAGAAACCGATTGTTGAGAGGGTGTCATGTTAGGGTTGTGACTCTTGGCAACAGTCACCACCACCAACTCGGTGGCTATATATATATATAATTCATGTTATCAAATTTCACTATTAAAAATCAAAGATTCAAAGTACTGTTATTGTATTCTATCATTGTGTGTTCATTGGGCAACAGAAAATAAAAACTTATATTTGAATAAGATATGCCTTGTATACCTGTAAGTAGCATTACCAGTTCCAAATGAAATAAGGTCTTCATCATCCAATATCATCTCTTTATTCGGAAATTCATGAACTTTTTCTTTTGACCCAACTGGCTTCTTAACAAAAGTTCCATACTTTGAGCAATCCCTTATCCTAATTCCACATGATTTCTTTTTTGTATTGTCCATGGAAACCATCTCATCAAAGACCATTTCTGCATGGACTCGCGAAACTCCTTTATCTTTGTTAACAATTATATCACATCCTGTTTTACAAAGATAAAAAAGAAATGCAGCATTAACAACCTCATTGTAGGAATTTACATGTATTATGGAGTAATTTATAGTATCCAACTTTCTATTTCGTGGGAAAGACAACCACAAACACATTACCCAATATTCTCTATCTTGCATAAGCCAAAACAGACAGAACAACAAGTCAGAATTACCTTTACGTCCGACTTTATACGTCCCTTTGCAAAAGAAATAATAACTTTCTTCCCCTGCAAATGATATCATCAACCTCATTACAAAACATGAAACGAGTTTAAAACATCGGAAAACTACAAGTTCACTAAGTTTTAGAGAGAAAATTTTGAAAAATATCTATAAAACCATATTAAGTTCAAAAACCTAAGATCAGATACTAGTTCCTTGCTAAGCCATGGTTTATACGTTTTACTACGGAATATTTAATTTATTTTCAAGATTCGGAAAAAGTTGTTTCTTTTTCCCCAAAATATTTAAACTTTAATCTTTCACTGTCATTTGAAAAATATCATATGTTTCATTTTTAAACAGCAAATTTACTCTACTCCTAAACTAACCCCAAATAATCCTAATATCACCCATGTCAGGAATTGAACCCAGAACTTCTCCTCGGAAGGCAAGAACCTCTACCAAGTAGGCGAACCCACATTGGCTTGACAAAATCATGATTCTACGGGAAAAAGAAATAATAGTAGTAATATACCTGGAAGAGGGTCGACGGGAAAAAGGCCCCAAACCATGTTGTTTATTATGTTATGCAGCCGCTTATTCAAACGATATCTTCTTGCCTTTGATTTTTGATGATCGACGCCCGCACTGATGAATGAATGGAGTTGGGGTTTTGTGGTGTCTTCAAGGCACGGTGTTGTTCGAAATTAAGATTATTAATTATAATTATGTCTGGTAAAATGTTTATGTCATATTGAACTTTCAAATCCAATTATACATGGTACATCCAATAACCAATATTAAAAAGTTCATTACATTACATAGAAATTTTATGAGATCTTTACATGACATAGACATTTTGTCATAGTTAGTTACATTCATAGGTAATAATCGTTATATTTTAAGCACTTTTTTATTTTTTAAACAAGAGAGGATGATATTTGTATTAAATAGTTTTTTTTTAAAGGTATTTGTATTAAATAGTTAGTGATAATCCATTTCATAAAAAAAAGTTTGTTTTTACTTAATAAATTGCACTTTACCGCCCAATGCAGCGGTGATCATGACGGCGACTGTTGGTGGTAGAGACGGTATCGAGTGGTGTATTTAGTTGATGTAAAAGTAATTGATATAAAGGTTAATGGAGATATTTTAAAGATAAAAGACTGATAGTGTAATTTAATCATTAAGGGCGGACAATTCCTTCCATGTAACTTTCAACAAGAGAAGTGTTTTATTTATAATATTCCTAATAGATAAAACCGATTTAATCTATGCAAAAATTATTTAATTATTCAATTATTTTATAAATTCAGTCACTGGTTTGTAATCTATTATTCTAAATATTTTTATTTTATTAATTAAAAAATAAAACAATAAGTATAAAAATGAGTAGTAACTCCCAGTAAAAGTTGATACAATCATATTTACTTTTGTTAACCATATAAATTTGAGATATATTCAACTCAAACTAAAAATATCAAATATACTCACTCTAAATGTAATAATATCAAATATATCCAATTTAAATATAAGTATCAAATATACTCATTTTAATATAAAATAAATAAAATTCATTCAAAAATCATGATTAACCACTACCTCCTAAGGGAGTTCATCGGTTTGGTTTTCGGTTATTTGGTTTATTCGGTTTAAAGAAGTTTCTTTAATAAAAGAGTTATGGTTACCGTTGGAAAAAGCATGAGTTTTTGGGCTTAGCCTGGTCTGACCAAAACGTGAGCTGAACCGACTTTCATGTATAACTTAAGGTCTATTTAGCACTTTCAGGTGAGGACGGGAGGGGAGGGGGGAGTTTGATTTAACCTAATAAGATATCTGTTTTGTGTTTTTAATAACTTAATTTAATACTTTTGATGAACTCGTTACTTTCAAATATAATTTTATTGAGATAAAAGCCACCTTGTGAGTATGTGATAAGTCCCGGACTTTGAAAAGTATGAAAATCTTTAAGTTTATACATTTATAACTAGATTTTAGACCCGTGTCATATACACGGGTTTTACAATATTATTAATATAAGAATTAGTATATGGAAAAAAAAATACTTATACGTTAAATGTAAAAATATACCTAAAAAAGAATTGAGATATTTAAATGTAAATACTGAATGATAAATTATATCAAGGTTGGATGGTGTAGCAGAGTTTCTTTTATACAAACTCTTCTAGAGAAGCTATTTCTTAACTTTGATTACATAATTGACCGAGTTCTCATTGATGTCTTGCAAAGAAGTAATTTTATTTTCGTTAGCCATGATTGTTAAAAACAATAAATGTAGCAGCTAGTTCGTGGGGTTTACAATAATTTTGTCTGTTTTGATTTTATTTGTAGGTTTCAGTTTATATTAAAGTAATCTGTATCCTAAATATAATTTGATTTTAATTATTAATAACAACAATGATTATCCTAATTATAGTCTAAATACAATTACTAATAACAACAATATTACAATCAATTTGATTACAGTTGATAATATAAAATATAACATTGATATAAATATGTAACCTTCCTAATTTTTAGCTATATTTTGTTATTAGATAAACATTATGCAACAAAGTATTAATTATTTTTAAATTGGGTTAAAAGTGTAAACTGGTGATGAAATACCAAAAAGTGTAAATTAATTTAGACATGTGTTGATTTAATTAAATTTGAGAAATTGAGAGCTGTGATTGGTCAATTGAGATTGGGTCAGTTGCCTTTTAGTATATATTAAGATTATTAAGATAATGTTATAATTTGATCATGATGTTTAAGGAGTTTTGGAAAACATTATATAAAGAAAATGTGAATATAATTATGTTGTTATATTAAAATTACAAAGATTAAGGGGTAAAATATAACTTCAAGACCTATATGCAGTTAATACAAAAATATGATGTTGTGGATAGTTTATTGACTTTTATTTAGTTAATTAAGGGAAAAAATGACTTTCTCTAATAAAATGTAAGATCTGATCTTTTCATTAGGTATCTATTTATTTATTTATTTATTTATTTATTTATTTATTTATTTATTTATTTATTTATTTATTTATTTATTTATTTATTTATTTATTTATTTATTTATTTATTTATTTATTTATTTATTTATTTATTTATTTATTTATTTATTTATTTATTTATTTATTTATTTATTTATTTATTTATTTATTTATTTATTTATTTATTTATTTATTTATTTATTTATTTATTTATTTATTTATTTATTTATTTATTTATTTATTTATTTATTTATTTATTTATTTATTTATTTATTTATTTATTTATTTATTTATTTATTTATTTATTTATTTATTTATTTATTTATTTATTTATTTATTTATTTATTTATTTATTTATTTATTTATTTATTTATTTATTTATTTATTTATTTATTTATTTATTTATTTATTTATTTATTTATTTATTTATTTATTTATTTATTTATTTATTTATTTATTTATTTATTTATTTATTTATTTATTTATTTATTTATTTATTTATTTATTTATTTATTTATTTATTTATTTATTTATTTATTTATTTATTTATTTATTTATTTATTTATTTATTTATTTATTTATTTATTTATTTATTTATTTATTTATTTATTTATTTATTTATTTATTTATTTATTTATTTATTTATTTATTTATTTATTTATTTATTTATTTATTTATTTATTTATTTATTTATTTATTTATTTATTTATTTATTTATTTATTTATTTATTTATTTATTTATTTATTTATTTATTTATTTATTTATTTATTTATTTATTTATTTATTTATTTATTTATTTATTTATTTATTTATTTATTTATTTATTTATTTATTTATTTATTTATTTATTTATTTATTTATTTATTTATTTATTTATTTATTTATTTATTTATTTATTTATTTATTTATTTATTTATTTATTTATTTATTTATTTATTTATTTATTTATTTATTTATTTATTTATTTATTTATTTATTTATTTATTTATTTATTTATTTATTTATTTATTTATTTATTTATTTATTTATTTATTTATTTATTTATTTATTTATTTATTTATTTATTTATTTATTTATTTATTTATTTATTTATTTATTTATTTATTTATTTATTTATTTATTTATTTATTTATTTATTTATTTATTTATTTATTTATTTATTTATTTATTTATTTATTTATTTATTTATTTATTTATTTATTTATTTATTTATTTATTTATTTATTTATTTATTTATTTATTTATTTATTTATTTATTTATTTATTTATTTATTTATTTATTTATTTATTTATTTATTTATTTATTTATTTATTTATTTATTTATTTATTTATTTATTTATTTATTTATTTATTTATTTATTTATTTATTTATTTATTTATTTATTTATTTATTTATTTATTTATTTATTTATTTATTTATTTATTTATTTATTTATTTATTTATTTATTTATTTATTTATTTATTTATTTATTTATTTATTTATTTATTTATTTATTTATTTATTTATTTATTTATTTATTTATTTATTTATTTATTTATTTATTTATTTATTTATTTATTTATTTATTTATTTATTTATTTATTTATTTATTTATTTATTTATTTATTTATTTATTTATTTATTTATTTATTTATTTATTTATTTATTTATTTATTTATTTATTTATTTATTTATTTATTTATTTATTTATTTATTTATTTATTTATTTATTTATTTATTTATTTATTTATTTATTTATTTATTTATTTATTTATTTATTTATTTATTTATTTATTTATTTATTTATTTATTTATTTATTTATTTATTTATTTATTTATTTATTTATTTATTTATTTATTTATTTATTTATTTATTTATTTATTTATTTATTTATTTATTTATTTATTTATTTATTTATTTATTTATTTATTTATTTATTTATTTATTTATTTATTTATTTATTTATTTATTTATTTATTTATTTATTTATTTATTTATTTATTTATTTATTTATTTATTTATTTATTTATTTATTTATTTATTTATTTATTTATTTATTTATTTATTTATTTATTTATTTATTTATTTATTTATTTATTTATTTATTTATTTATTTATTTATTTATTTATTTATTTATTTATTTATTTATTTATTTATTTATTTATTTATTTATTTATTTATTTATTTATTTATTTATTTATTTATTTATTTATTTATTTATTTATTTATTTATTTATTTATTTATTTATTTATATTAATTCTATCTTATTGTTTTTTATTTTTATTTATTTATTTTTTATTTACTATTATTTATTTATTTATTATTTATTTATTTATTTATTTATATATTAGACTTTTTATTTATTTATTTATTATTATTTTTTTTAATATAATGAAAACCCCTTCCAGAATAATGTTGAAAATATACCTACCTTAAACTTCTTTTGTTGTTGAGTTGATCGTATATGAGAAATGTTAAAATGTATCAAATTTGGATGCACCTTTGCTGTAATACATACCTTATGCCCAAAGTTTACCGGTTAAGCTCCGTGCGAGCTTTAAAATCATGCTGGCAAGTAATTACTAGCATAGTGCTGATGATTTACTAGTAGACTCCTAATTATGTCGACGGATGTGTGATGAAATGCTACAATTTGATGACTGTGGATCCCATCTTGTATGTCGGCGTCTACTAATTTGCGAATTCGTGTTGTAATAGTTTTAATTTTAATGATCTTGTTCATATAGAGTAGAATTACATATTACTTTTTTGATACATCGAATTCTTTCTGATCAATACCTTTGTATCAAAGTTTATGTGGTTAGCGAGGCCTGGAAAAAGGACTAATAGGATGTTACGGTCTGCTGATCTACCATTCTGTTTCTGCTTACTAGCATTAAAACAGGTTCCTGTTTAAGTATTAGGTTAGGAACAAGTCAACACGAGGATAATGCACTGCCATCAAGTGGGTTCAACAGGATCCTAAGCTGAATGTGAAACCCGTGAATTTAATATGTTTAGTTTCTACTATTTAAATATACATATACTCAGTCACCACCTCCTGTCCCCTAAACCTAATTTGCACGGGTGAAGCCGTCATGGTCCTCATCTCTCTCATAGTTTCAGTTGACGACGACCTCATTCACCGGCCACTCCAGACGTTCTCTGTCACCAGATTTCCAGATGTGATCTTTCTTTAAAGGATATACAGTCACTCAACTGTCTTTTTTTTTTTAATCAGTTTTTGTATTCAAACATGCTTACACAAATATAAAGACTCATTTAGTAGCATCTGTAGTCTGACTTGTTAGAGGGACGGTTAGTATGGTCGTGTTCTTTTGATGTCGATAAAATTTAGGCCATGCTCCTTAACACGGAACTGTTCCCATGTAGATTACGGTCAATTTGGATCCACCTTCATAGTATATACCGATATCTGTGTTGGGATTTCGTGCTGTAAGTTGACATTGAATTGAGCTGATAACGAGTTATCTTTGACATTGTTGAGGTTAAATTGGGTGATAGTTATGCCAATCAACCAAGTATTTTGGTTTTTTGGGTCAAACTCGGAGTACACTATTGCTGCTAAGATGCCTATAATGATCATGCGTGTTAGAATCAGGTTTGCATTTAAACATGCTTACACATATTATAAAGACTTCTTCAGTTACTCACCTATAATACAGTTATCTAAGAGTTAAGCATGAAAAGTACAAGTATTTGTATATAGGAACAGAGGTTTCAAATTTTCTTTAGATTTGAGTACTATGGTCTATAATTTTTGGTTATTAATGAGTTGGTCCAAGGTAGATATTGTGTTTTTTATTTTCAAACCAATTGATTTCTTTTTCCATGGGGTTGATACTTTTATTGCAACTTTGAAACAAAAAAGCTTTAAAATGTAATAGTTATTGGAAATTGAGGAATCTCTCTTTTAATAAAGTTTGATTTGCTTTAAAGGCTATAAAAAGTACTAATCCTGTGTTGCTGATAACGTGAATATGTTAGCCAAATACAGCGGACATTTAGTTGGTCAATTGGTTTACAATGTTAAATGTAATGGATACATACTTTAAAAGAGTTTGATTAAATAACCTTGAATAATATTAAAGGTCATTCTAGCTGTTTACTATTCATTATGTGTCACCTTAGGACCCTAGCCAACAAGTTTCATACCCTTAATGTATTAATACAGATTAGAACTGTTAGACAGGGTAATCATATCTCATAACCATGAAAATACATAAATAGAATAACAATTTGTAGCTATATACAGTTTCAAGGTATTGTATATTTTGAACCTTGTCATAATATAAATTCATCTAAAATGAAAATTAAGAAGACAGTAGAAAACTAAGCAAGAATGCAGGTTCACTTAAAAAAAATACCGATAGTGTATATACTCCTCCAAGGGGGCACAGTTTTTTATATTTTATATTTATCATATCCATATTCTTTAATGATAATTTTGACGTGTTTTAATAAATTTCAATGTTGGCATAAGTTTCATCTTTTGTGTATTATAACCTGCTATCTTGCAGTTGTTGAGCCCAAAAAAAAACAGTCAAACCAAGTATGACCCCTGTTGCATCTAAGCAGTATGCAGGTAAACTTGCCCTATTATAGTAATCTTCATTCTGTAACTCAATTATTATTTTATGATAAATCAATTTCTTTAATTTTTTCAACTTAATCGCAGATGACGTAAGCCTACTAATGGTGTTGATTGATACAAATCCATTATTCTGGAGTCCAACCGCTGCACCTTTCTCAATCTCCAAGTTCCTATCTCAAGTGAACTCCAACAAAATATTTCATTTTATATACCATCCTCACAATCCATGCTAAGTATCGAACATGTGCTCATATATTATTTTTGTTTTTTGTCATTTCACTGCAGTTCCTTCCGTTCCTGAACTCAATTCTTCTACTAAGTCAACTGAATCAAGTGGTGGTGATAGCTACTGGCCTCAACTCTTGTGATTACATTTTTGATTCTTCACTGGGACACACAAATCAGAGAGCTGAGACATTGCTGAAGAAATTGGACGAGTTTGTGTTTAAAGATGAGAAGCTTAACAAGGATGACTTAGCGGATGGGATCGGTTCGTCATTGCTCTCAGGATCTCTTTCAATGGCACTCTGTTGTATCCTTTTCTATATTCTATATACTTTATTCATGTTTAATATGTAAAGAGATTGTTCAAAATGACAATGATGATTAGACATACAACGGGTATTTCGTTCTGGCTCACTCCATCCACAACCCCGGGTAATTCTTGTAATTATGCTGTTATATTTGTTACACTAGAAACCTCTTATCTCGTGTACTTACCGATAAATGATAGCAGATTATGTGTTTGCATGGATCGCAAGATGGACCTGGACAGTATGTCTCCTAACATTCTTCTGTCACCTTTTCCCATTATTCTGTCAGTTACGGATAATCTATATATTTTGCAGATATGTTGCCATCATGAATTCAATTTTCTCTGCTCAGAGATTAATGGTATGTTGAATGCATGCTTTAGCAATAGTGTTCAATATTTTTGCAAGTAATATGTAATGTTTAAAGATTCATTATTTACAGGTGCCAATAGATTCTTGTGTTATTGGGTCACAGCATTCTGCGTTCCTGCAACAGGTACCAGATGCACCCATATTACGACTTCAAGTGTGACTTTTATGAGTAAACCTAATGTTTACAATCCATCTTTTTTCCAGGCTTCTTATATAACCGGAGGTGTATATCTGAAGCCACAACACCTGGATGGACTGTTTCAGTATCTAACAGTAAGTGACCCTCCATCATTAAATGTTTGTACACTCTGCTGCTGTCTTCTTCTCTTTTTTTTTTGTTAAATTTCAAGTATCACGGTACTTGTGTTATTTGAATGCAGACAGTATTTGCAACAGATTTGCATTCACGTAGCTTCTTGCAACTCCCTAAGCCTGTTGGTGTGGATTTCCGTGCTTCGTAAGTTGCTTTATGTTATTTGTTGGACGGAGTTTTAGTTACACATTTTATTTAACTTGTCTTCCTGAATTTTGAAATCGTGCAGGTGTTTTTGTCACAAAAACACAATAGACATGGGGTATATTTGCTCTGTTTGTCTGTCTATTTTCTGCAAGCATCACAAGAAATGTTCAACTTGTGGGTGAGTATCTGCAGTTTGGCTGGTGGTTCATCTGTGGTTACTGTATTATCTAATGCATGGCTTGTACATTGGAATACAGGTCAGTTTTTGGTCAACCCCAAACAAGTGTCTCGACATCAAATCAGAAAAGAAAGGCTCCTGATAGTTGACACTGATGTTTATGGTTTCAGTTCATTGTTCTTGTGGCGTTAATCACCAGCCATTGTGGGTTGTGATTTGCATGGGGTTTGTGGTTTAGTTAGGTAATAGCAGAGATGCTGCAAAAGAGAGCTGTAAACAAAACAAATTTTGAGCTTAATACCGCTTTTGTTTTTATAATTTACTTTATGCTGTCAAGGCAGTAAAATTTATCAAATTCATATTTGTTTTCATCGCAGTTTCTTGCCATGGGAAAAACATGTGAGCAATCTACATATTTTGTCATAAATACCTTTTATCCCTCATTGGTAAAGCTTGGGGAGTTTGATCGACTTTGGATGTTTGGTATGGAGAAGAACTGAAATCAGTCCATCTTTTTGAAAATGGAATAAGGCAGCGATGCAAAAATGTGTTTCTTTTTCAGCTTCTTAATCAGGAAATGGACTAAGCAAACAAGTAGGTATATCAGGTTGAAAATTAAACCATACATCTGAAACCATGGCCACTTTTTTGGGGATAACAAAAAGTAAGTAATATTTGTACCACAAATCTTGATATATTTCTCATACAGTTTAACTTTTAAAGCACATTGTACATTTTGCTAAAACATATTTGTCGTAAATAAATCAAAAAAGTTGTGATAAAACTTTTACTTCTGATAACTTAAATGGTTCTAGTAGTATTCAAGTTGGATGCTTCTCCCCTCTCAACTATTTTAAATGAGGGATCTCATACATCTAATAAACTTTTAAGGGGGCAATGAAATCTTTTTTAGAACAACTATCTAATAAGTTTATCCTTTTTTTTAAAAAAAAATTCTTCTAGTTAAACATGGTTGTAATCATTTGATAATCCATGATCGAACAGAAGAGAAACATTAGACGACTCATAAGTTATACGACTTTAGTCATCATACCACAAGTAACAAATAGACTTTCTTTTAAGAGATTAAAGTGGCCATCTAGGTGCAAAATTGGCCACTCATCAGTTATACGACTATAGTCATCATACCATAATACGACTTCTTTCTGAGGGATTCCTTTTTGAAACATCAAAAAAGGTATACCCATATCAAAAGACAAACATTTCGAAATCTAGACCTATGAGTAGACCGAATCCACATGGACGTGTGCGATTAGCTATTAGTGATTCACAGAGCTAAAAAAGGACTTCAATGTTTGAATCTTACGCAGACAAGCTTTAGCCTTCTGAATTGCATCGCTATCATCACGTATCCCTTGAGCACTTGTTCTTCTTTTGCTGTATCCGCTTTCATCGTTACCCCCTTCCCTCACCCTTTTCCTGTTTGATGATTCTATTACCAAATAGCAACAATATTAAGTAAATCATCCCTGCATGTAAACTTATACATATGTTTTCCATTAAAATCCAACCTTCACAACTTTCTTTTCTTGTTGATGTGAATGATCAATTATACTGATTTTTTTTTTCTTTCGGTGTGTGTCCAAAGTCTTTTATTCATAGTCATTTATTCACCCGCCACACAAATATTCAAATATTTGTCTCCGATGAAACTCAAATCCAACAACCTTTTGATTGTGGGAATACCTCAAATACGAAACATTGTCGTAGCAATAGCATTTTTTTTCCATTTTCTTCTTTCTTTTAATCCATGTGGGTCCCAACAAATGTCGTCACAAATTGTCATTACAACAGCTGTATTACGACAAGCTTATTGCAACAACACATACGCAACGATTTTGCAACTGCATATATTGCAACGACAAATGTCGTGATTTTTCTTCTAGTGTATATATGCCTCATATACAGATCTACATCCTTGACTAGTGATCATCCGTCGATTAGCTAAGTTATTTAGCACCTTTTGGAGATATAAATATATAATGCAAGTAATTAACCACAACAACAAACAAAACCCGGCATGAGCGGGGATATAAAACATATTGAAACTGACATCTGATATATATAAACCCAAATATATGTATGTAAAATCATCGATCAGAAAGTAGTTTAAACTAACCTTGAGTGAGGACAGATGAATTAGTATGACAGTGGTCTTGTTTTAGTATTTGTTGTTGTTGGTCCTGTTCATCGAGAACACGTATGAATTCCTTAAGTTGTAGCTTTAGATATTGGAATTTGGTAGGGTGTTCAACTTCTAGAATCTTCAGTTCTTGCATAGCCAACTCTTTCATCTTCCTTCTCGTTATGTTCCGTTGGTTTTAGTTGTTGTATCTGTGTGTTTGAATTAATATTTTATTCAATATTAATTAATGGTAATGGTGGACACAGTTTTTTAGGAGCCCGTTGTACTACGAAAAAGCTACTTTTATTTTGGTTATGTATCCCGATATTTGTTTCCCTTCCTTTTTGTTTTTTCTGGTATATGATTTTTTTTTACGGACCACTAGGCACCCATGGGCTTACTTGATTATTTTCAGTTTATATCCAAAATCGATTTCATAAGGATCAGTTTTTGGTTTTGTTTTTTGGTTTCGGTTCTTGACATTGGTTAGCGGTTTCATTAATCATACACATTGCTATTAGCGAAAAACGATATGTCAGCCCCATGGAGCCGATTAATACGATCTTTGGGATGTGCTTTCTGACCGATCATTGGGATGTGCTTTGGAGCCGTTAGCCGATGCTCTCAACGTATTCACCCTTTTCCGGAGAGATTAGAGACCGCCTTCGTTTTTCGGCAAGCCATGTCTTCTACGTTTGGGGATATTCACGATCATCGCGTTTGAGGGTTTTCATGTCTTCTCTTTTCATAGGGTGTCAAGGCATTCACCCTTTGCTTACTGTGGCTATTTATGCTTATTATGTGTATTGAATTGGAAGAACCATCTAAAAACATGTAAATTATAAATTGATATGTTCATATGTGAATGATGTGCATTTATAAATTCGTTGGAAGTAATGCATGATTTTACATATTTTTAACAATTTTTTTTGTCTTCATATGAACCTTTATTATGTTTTCACATGTGAATTAAGTCATTCGCATGTGATCTAATACATTATTTTAAAGTTGTCACATATATCATAAATAAAAAGGTTCACACAAGAACCTATATATAGTTAATGTTTATATATATATATATATAGTTAATTTTTTTGAAATATTTGATTCCTTTATCAGTGTTTCTTGTACGAGGTTATTTGAGGGCGTGGATAATGGATAACAAACTAAAAATGGTGTGTTTTTGGTGAAATGAGAAATGGGTAGCTCTGTATGATCTTCGAGGTCGTTTTGAATGCCATTTTTGATACCTATATAATGATTTAAACCACATCAAAGGTTATGAAATTAGATAAGACAAGTTGGGCATTAGCTCAAGCTTCATTGTGTCAAATATCACTACATATATAAAAAAAGAGGTGAGTCAAAGAAACATATATTCTCAGCTTAGCTTTTAAGTCATCTCCTTATAAAATCTATATTTTTCCTTACATCAGCGTCACATCAGCTTTTCTCTCTTCTAAAACACTACACTCCTTATAATTCGGTATGCAAGTAAAATTGACCAAATTTACTTCAGACACGCGTCTAGACTTGGAACAAACGCCTTGACGCCGGCCTAGACGCAGCCCATGCTAATAGCGTCTTCGTGTGGTTTGGTGTCGGATGTTGGGTGGCCGCGACTATAAGGAGCGATCTAAAACTAATGAGAGTAAGGCTTTCTCTCATGGGGCGTCATCGACCATGTGGTGTCACATCACATGGGAGGAAGCCCTTCTATTATCATGGAGTGAACAACTTGTTTTAGGGGCGTCAAAAAAAATATTGTTTACAAGCAAAAAACTGGCAAAAAGTAAAAGAAAAGCTGCAACTTTCACTTGACAAGATAAACAAAAAAGAAAAGGGCGTCTATTTCAAGTTATGGATTCTTATTTTTTTGGCTCAAAACTCCCCTCAGTGCCAAGTGTGAGGGTGTTCCGGGCTGTCTTGGGGTGGTGTCGGGTTTACATTCGCCTTACTCCGGATAGTCTAATTAAAAAGAAGAAAAGTTTTAAAAAGAGAAATGAATTGATTTCACATGTTTGGTAGGATTAAAAAATAAATGGATAAAGATCCTATAATTTATTTTTTTTAGAATGGCAGAAATACTTTTATTAATATAGGATCAACTAGCAAGGTACTAAAGATCCGAAAGTACAAATTCGAGACATACAACAATTACACAGTCTAGAATCTTCCTGAAACTTTAACTGCTAAGAGTGCAAAAGGGTTGAAAAAACTTGTGCCAATTACGGTGACCCGAGACACAAGTAAAAACCCCACCAACGAAGGCCGAGCCACCGACTTTCACTTCGTGATGTTTTTGGTACACTCCCAAACAAGTTCCAGGGATAACTACATGCAAAGAGAGACCAAAAAGAAAAAACAAACGCAACCCAATTCCAAGATAAAGACCACGAAACATTATCCATTGAAGCCTTTACTCGCGCTCCACTTTTCCCAATGTTCCTGGGATTTATTGTCGTGGTTGCTGATCCAAAGAAAAGAATACGACACGATGGAGGAGAAAATATTCGAGCTGCTTTCACGAAAGTTGTTATGGACCACATCGTTTCTAGCTCTCCAAAGGCGCCACCACCAAATATACAGAATAGCTTCCACTCTTGTCCGGGACTTATGTGATTATCAATACATTGACGAAGACTAGCATTAGAAAAATTGGCATTACCATTAAGATACCAGCTCCACCTATCAACTTCATCAGAGTTTAGAGAACCAGGAAGTATGCGAATCATTTGCTGAAGAAGATCATGTTCATGACCACTCCTGATCGGTCTACGCCAGGTCCATTCCCAATTCCCATTAATGAAACAGTCACTAATATTAGTATCTTTATCAACAACAAGAGCATATAACCGGGGAAAGGAATTAGCGAGGGACGAGTTACCACACCAAATATCATTCCAAAACTTGGTTTGAATTCCGTTCCCCACTTTACGAGTAATAACATTATACGATATGGTAGGGATTTCATGTACATCTTTAGCAATGTGGACAATATTGGACCAGAGTCCTTTGTACTTGGCTGTTAGCTTCAAAAAACAGTGCCCTCCATGAATAGCGGCAATGACCCGACACCACAAGTTGCCTGGATTGTTTAACGCCCTCCAACGCCATTTATATAAGAGAGAATGATTCATAGCTTCAAGACTGCCGAATCCGAGACCCCCATTTTCTTTAGACGCAAGCACCGATTTCCATTTAACCCAAGCAATCTTCCTTTTCTCTTTCGAACTACCCCAAAAGAATGCAGACCTGATCGCCTCCAAGGTATTGTTCACTTTTTTAGGCATCCAAAAAATGGAGAGAAAATAAATCCCAAGTGACCCCAACACCGAAGTAATTAACGTGGACCTCCCACCAATAGATAGGAGATTTGCTTTCCATTTAGAGAGCCTTTTCTGAAATTTTAACATAACTGGATCCCAAGTAGAATCTCTCGTAGAACTACCTCCTATATGAACGCCAAGATACTTGAATGGGAGATTCTCAACTTTACAACCCACACCATTAGCAATCCGTTCAACTTCAGAAGAACCAACCCCAATTCCAATAATCGAAGATTTTTCAATATTAATATTGAGGACATAAACAAGGTAAAAGAATTTGAGAGCCATATCCATAACCTCCGTATTTCTTTTGGACCATTCGCCCACCAACATTACATCGTCTGCATAAAAAAGATGAGAAATAAAATATTATTAATATTAGCACATTTGAATGTACATTCTCTGACCAAGTTCTCCATTGCCACATGAAGTCCCTCCATAGCAATAATAAAAAGGAAAGGGGCCATGGGATCTCCTTGACGAAGCCCCCGTTGGATAGGAAATTCTTCAGTCGGACTACCATTCACCAAGACCGAAGCTCTAGCCGAGGAAAGACAGGCCTTTATCCAAAGGATCCATTTGTTCCCAACATTCATGGCCTTAAGAATAGTAAAAAGATAATCCCAAGATAAAGAGTCATAAGCCTTAGCGAAGTCAATTATGAACAACATGAGACCTTTTCTTTTTCTTTTGTACCAATCAATAATTTCATTTAGAAGCAACGGGCCATCAAGAATTTGTCTTCCTTTTATAAAAGCCGACTGTGTTAGGACCAGTTCACCTGGAACTGGCCAGTCACCAGTTCACATTGACCAGTCACCAGTTGCATCTGGTGACCCAGTAAAACTGGTGACCAAGAAGATTTGTCCAGAAATATATTGAAGTCCAGTTGCACCGTACAGTCAACGCAACTGAAGACTTCCTCCAGTTGAGAACTGACCAAGTTGAAGAAGCATTCCAGTTGAAGTCGAAGACAACAAATGGAAGATAGAGAATGACAATGGCAGCGAAGCCCAGTTGGCATTCTAGTCAGTTACAAACTGGAGACCATCAGTGGAAAGCCCTTACAAAGCTTTACACTGATTACGAGGAATTGACTTATATGCTTTATGTACCTTTACCCGGATAATAAGCCTTATCTTATTATTTAAGTATTATAAGGTACATAAAGGTGGTTATGTAAAGTCACTTTAACATGCGACTTTACACTGCTTTTTAAGGAATTAAATGCTATTCCTTAAATACTCCCAACCACATTTGTACGGCTAAAGTTAACATCCCAATGTTAACTTTGCCTATAAATACAAGTCATTGCACAACCAAGAATTTAAGTATTCGATCTCACAAAGTTATTTCACAAAGACGAATAACTTCACACTTTGCAAACCTGCAATATTCTTGGTGAACTTGTGCAATCTTCTCTCAATCGCTAAAAGGAACATTTCACAACTTTAAGTGTTTCGATTGTCTTGAGAAATTCCGAGTATAGATCAATTGTATTTCATAGGTTGTTAGGATATTTATATTCGTGTATTATCTTGGTTCCGCATCAACCTTGTAATTTGTTTAAATCAATAAATAAATTACACATTGAAAAATACATATTGTCTCATCAAGTTATCTTACAAGTTACTTTGTATTATTGCATTGTTCTTTACTTATTGTCATTTATATAAGTAATCTATCTAGAACTTGGTATATACACACTGCAACTGGTCGTCTCCAGTTCAGTGCATATATTGCAAAGTAACTCCACCATCGACATAGAGGTGTCTTCAGTAGTACCATCTAACGAGTTGGGACTTACAAGTGGTATCAGAGCAGAAGGCTAATAAACTTGCCTAGATCTGCTAAGATGAACACTACTAAAGGTGGAGATGGTTCTGGTTCAGGTGAAAACCCTTCGAATACTAATGCACAACCTTTTCAAAATGTTAACACCAACCCTCCTCCTCCTACTGCCCCAAACCATGTCCATGTACACTACTCTAATACTCCTGTTCCAAAATTTGATGGAAACAGTGAGACATTCGGTACATGGAAGGCTAGAATGCTTTTGCATTTTGGTGGGATTGAAAGGTATATGTTGAAAATCCTTAAGGATGAACCATATATACCCATGTCCCTTGGGGTCAGTCATCTTCTTGATCCTACTGGAAGAAGAGGTTCAAGGGAAAAGTCAGAAGACCATTGGTCTGATGAGGATCGCAGACTGGTGGACTTGGACACCAGACTGAAAAACATGATCCTTGGGGCTGTCCCTGAAGACCTAATTCCAACACTTGTGTTGTTTCCCAGTGCTAAGTCTATGTGGGATGAATTAGTGATTCAATTTGAAGGAGGTGATGACACTATTGTCACCAGAAAAGTTGCTTTGAACAAGAAGTATGAATCCTTCTTTGCCTTGCCCAATGAAAGTCTAATTGGTACATACACCAGATTTTCTAGCCTCATCAATCAGTTGAGAAGATTGGGTGTAGAGAAGGATAAGGATATTTTTCTTGAGAAGTTTTGTGATATTCTTCCTTCCAAATGGGAAAACATGGTTCTTGTCTTAAGACAAGGTAAAACCTTGCACACTCATACTCTTGCATCGCTCTATGGAGCCTTCAGATTCACTGAAGATAATAATGCTGCAAGACTTGTGGCTGAGCAAGATGCCATGAACCATGCCCAGAGTCCCAAGGTTGCTAGTGTAACTGAGCAACCTTGTGCTGCTTTAATGTCTGCTGAGAGTGTCCAGGTACACTCGATGAAGGAGATGTTGAACAGTTTCTTAAACTCTGGACCGACCACTGAAAACAGTGATGGTTGTAATGAAACTGACGATGATGATCTGGTCGCCATGATTGCTAAAACCTTTAATAGGTTTAAGCATAAATCTAAAAGATTTAATGGCCCCAACAATGCTTCCAACTCCAGCTCTCTGGATAAGACCAATCTTACATGCTATAAGTGTGGCAAGAAAGGTCATTTTATGAAGGAATGCAGATCTAGTCAGTTGAACAACCAAACTGGCCCCTCTGTCCCTAATTTCAATCGGCCTGATGATAGCTACAAAGCTAAATACAAGAAGCTTAAGGCCCAGATTGCCCTCCTGTCCATGGAAAAGAAAAAGGATCAGTGCTTAATGGCACAAACTGAGGGAAAATGGGAGTACTCTGATGACTCATCTGATGATGAAGAAGAGGAGAGGGACATGTGCTTCATGGCCTTAGAAGATCAACAACAGCAACACGTGGTGAAAGAAGATGTCATCTCTGGAAGATGGGTGGACATCATACTGAAGAAGGTATGTGACTATGATAACCAGGTTGACCCTGAACTAAAACTGGACCTGGCTGAATCATTAAGTGGTGATTTGGCATTTGTGAAAACTGTAAGAGCTGATAGTGAAAGATATCTTGACACTATCCTAATTGAACTGAACAATGTTAAACCACAACTAAATGATTTGCAAAGTGTCCAGTTGGCTCTCAAGGAGTCAGTTTTAAAGATTGAGGCTTTAGAACTTGATAATCAAAAACTATTTTCTGATCTTGAAAAAGAACAAAAGATTATCAAGTCATGGGTAAAAGCATCTGGCAAAAACTATGATGCATTTTCAAGAACTATAGATGCCCAGAAGAATGCATGGAAATCTGGAGATCTGGAGATGGCAGCTCTCATACCAGATCTTCATGCATTGCCTCCAGCTCTCAAGGTTGAAACACTGTGAGTCCCTTAAATAACGAGATGGTTAACCAATAGAAAGTGTAAAATACAACAAGTCTAATAATCACTAGATTGGACTAGTATTACTTGTAAATAAAGATGCAAGATATATAAACAAAGTAATACAAGACTTAAAGCAATAAACAAATAAAGTGGACCATTATGTATGTTTCATGGGTATTTCATTTATTGATGTTTAAATAAAATACAAGGTTGTTGCGGAATCAAGATAACACAATTAAGTGTGTATCCTAACAACCTATGAGTTACAATATGATCTGTATTTGTCAAATAGCTCTTTAGGATCGAGATACTTAAAGTTGTGAAGTATCCCTGTTTAAGATCGAGAGTATTTGGACAAATTCACTTAAATGCAAAAGGAATGCTTAAAAGTATTTTTGTCAAGGAAATGACTTTGTATTTATAGGCAACAAATTCACCAGTGAATTTGTTCCGTACAAATATGGTTGGCATACATTTAATGATCCGACAAGAACATTAAATGTATTGGATAAGGAATAAGGATAAAGTCACATCAAGTGCAAGTGTATCCTTTTATCCAACCACCTTAACACACGTATACTTTGTTAAAGAACAAGTGGATTGTTCTTTGGAAAGTGTGTTAAGGCAAAAGTCAATCCTCGATATTAGTGTTCAGACTTGCAGGATCTAGAACACTAACAATCCTCCAGTGTGCAGATCTGGTAAGACTTTCCAGTGGACTCCGCCATTTGTTAAATCTTCTTCCTTCAGACTTCAGTCTTTGACTTCAGTCAGAATGTCTTCAGTAGAGTAGATCTGGACTGGGGTGAAGTCTTCAGTGAGCTAATCTGGAGAATGCTCCAGATTACCTATACAAGTAAATGCTCACTAGTCTTCAGTTATTTCTGGACAAATCTTCAGAGGGACTCCAGATTCCAAGTCTGGAGTAGGTCCCGTAGAGAAACGTTTTCTGGTCAGATCTTCAGCGAGGCTCCAGTAGTCGGGTCTGGAGCGAGACCAGCAAAACAAGTTTCTTAACAAACCTAAATAAGGTTCCAGTAGTCCAGTCTGGAGCCAGTCCAGTAAGTCTGGACTAAATCTGGACCTAACAAACACCTTATGATCAACCTGAAGCTGTTGAAACTGAAACCTTTGCGACCACCCCCTTTGAGGTTAAAACTGGAGCCGAATAGGCTAAAGCTCCAGTCAAAAAGGCCACTGGTAACAAGCCTTTACCTCAAAAGTCTAAGGTGCCCAAGACCCGACAGACTAAAGCACCAGTTGAACCAAGGTCCAAGGTTCAACTGCCTGAAGAAAATAATATTTTGGTTAATCTGGAAAGACAACTCCAACTTTTGTCTCGGCAGGTTCAGAGTTGTACTGCCCGGATTAACAATCTGGAAGGAGGTTTATTACCTCCAATTTTCAAACAAAATATTAATCCACTCTCTTTAATACCTAAACAAAAGAATGTTCCTTCTGGAACAAAATCTGGTAAAAATAAAGGGAGTAAGTATCAAATACCAATTGTTTTTACTCCTGCACCTGGAGCTGGTGATAATGCTCCAGATGCAGCCTCCAGTTCAACACCACAACTGTCAACTGTGGCTTCTGTAGAGAAGTCCAGTGGACCCATCAAGAAAAGATGGGTTCACAAAAAGAACTAATGAGTTTTGTGTGTGTGAAGGGCGATCGAAAGAAGAATATCTGGTATCTGGACAGCGCTGCTGGCCGGACTATGACCGGATGTAAGCCCCTACTGGAAGAGTTCACTGACAAGATGGACCGACAGTGACATTTGGTAACGATCAATCTGGAAAGACTGAAGGATATGGTGTGCTCAATAATGGACAAGTCGAATTCAAAAGAGTTGCATTTGTGAATGGTTTGAAATACAACCTGATCAGTGTCAGCCAACTTTGCGATGATGGCTTCAGAGTATTGTTCGATATTGCACAAGGCACCATATTTAACAAGGATTGGAAGG
>CM067175.1:3429970-3457470 GCA_034093135.1 Erigeron breviscapus
GAGAGCATGGGTGGGAGTTCTGGTGGACTTGACCAGATTAACTCCTCGCAAGCAGAAATGGCTTACTGCTTATGGAACGGATTGAGAGTGGACTTTGCAGATATTCTGTATAGAAGCCTAGTTCAAAAACTGAAGGGCACAAGGGGGGTTTGTATTCCCTTTTCAAGGTTCCTCTCACTTTGTTTTAAGCAAATTCTGGGCAGGGAAGCATATAATAGTACAGATTCTCCGTACACTGCTCCAGACATGCTAAGGAATCTAGACTCACTGGTATCTGAAGCTGGTGAGGTTGAAATTCCTGAACGAATACAACTGGCATTCGCTTCAACTGATGCACCTCTTGAAGGTGAGTCAGAAAGGCAACTGGGCGGGCCTCAAAATAATGAGGGACCCTCCAGTGTGTCTAATGTTGTGGTTGAGGATAGAGCAACCATAACTGAAGCAACACCAATCTCATCTATCCCTGGTGAAGATACTTCGGTATCTGATCCTCCAACAGATGCACCCATCCAGGAAACTGGGGAAGGTCATCTGGAGACTGTCCAGGTAACTGAACAGCCCTCTGTCACATTCATGGATCTGGACATGAGTGTTAATGACGAGGAAATCCTTATAGAATCTTCGGATTCTGAAGGTACTGAAACAGACTTGGAGATTCTTGATGCTTCTGTACAAGCTCAAGACTCTTCATCTCCAGTCTTACCTCCAGACGCAACAATTTCATTTTCACCACCACAAGTAAATGTGCCTATAGATATATCTTTACCAACAAATTTCGCTCCTTTACCAACTGGGCAATTCTCACTTGCTCGAGAAATGCCACCCCCACCGTCGCCGTTGTTCACACCTGAGCATTCTCAGCATGAACAACAATTTGATTTCCAGTCCTTTCTTCAACCACCACTCCAATAATTTCTTCAACTGCTGGCCTGACAACTGGGGAGACTTCCATCAGTTTGCCTCCTCCAGTTGCTCCAGTGGTAACTGCTAGTGGTCCAGTGACACCTTCTCCTTTGTCACTGGACAGTCAAGTTGTCTCACTACAAGCCGATCTCCAAAACCTTCTTACCAGGGTGGAGGAGATTCAGAAGACACTTGACAAGAACATCAAGTCATTCTCCAGATACCACAAAGATCATTTGACAAATATTAAGGTGGTCGATCTGGGGATAAACAAGTTTTCATCTAATGAAGACTTGGTGTTCAAAAAGCTTAATGAGTTGGTCACTGGCTGCAACAATCTAGCTGGTACTCTAAAGGAAGCCTTTGACCTAACTCACTCCAAGGTTCCAGTTCAATCTCCAACTTGCTAGGAAATACTGTCAGAACTTCAGAAGTTGACTTAAAAGAGATTGAAAGGCAGGTTAAGGAACTTATTGAAAGACCTGGCCTAGATGTAACTGGCCTTGGAGAGTATTTGATGACTTCGGTTGGTTAGAAAATAGAGGATACGCTGGGTGCTAGAGAAGAGCATTTGATTGAAAGGGTGATGTCTGAGATCACCAAGCTGGCCACTCCTCAGGTTGATCTGGCCCCACTAACCAGTGAGATCAACCAGTTGAGAGGCAGCATAGTAAGTTTGAACACCCAGGTATCTCTACATGCTCAATCTATAGAGAAACTGACAACTGAAGTGGAAAATCTGAAGAAGATGAATGATGAAGTTAAGGATAAGGTTGTCTCCGGTTTGGATGAGGATTCCAAGATCTTGAATGAATTGAAAACTGGTCAAGACCAAGTTGTTGCAAATGTCTTGACCCAGTCCAAGGAGACGAACCATTTATGGAGGTCCTTCAGGATGATGTGTGGCATCTTCAAAGAGTGTAAGGACATGCAGTCGTGGCAGCCTCTTGACCGGTTGCCATCTCACCCCTCTGAATGGGAAGCAATTAGGGCAGGTCTAGATGCTGCCAAGGGGAAAGAAGTTCAGTCCTTACACGACCAGTTGCACCTGGAAGGACTCCATCTGGATCTGGAAGAGAATTGGTTGTGGCTACCAGTACTGAAGCTGGTGAGCAGAGTGATAGGGGGAATGTTGGTTTGGACAAAGGTAAAGGTTTAGCTGGTGATGCATCTGCCCAGCCGGCCACTGGTGAAATGTTAGAAACTGGTAATGCTGACATACTACCTCCAGTTTCAGATAGTGATAGTAGAAAACTGGCTAGACTTGGTAATGACATCAAAGAAAGAAAGAAAATGAAACAAAGAAACCAAGTTGAGGCCAGGCCACATCTTGCTCAGATTAAGTTGCTGGATATGAGTGATGCCAATCTACTGGGTATCACTAAGGATGAGTATGTTAGGGTTAAGAATGATCCTAGGATAGTTGACCAGTTGAATGAAATGCTAGATGTAGAACTGGATAGACACTATCATGAGGATGAAGCTGAATTCGATGCCAGGAGCTTAAACATTTCAGTGGAGAAGGCAAAAGAGATTAGGGCCAGTGGGATTCTTAAGAGAATTGCAAATGTTAAAAAGGTTGTGAAGGATGTATTGAATCCACCATGAAGAAGGATTCCACAACCAAGAAGACCACTGACAAGAGATGCAAGAGATGCTGACCTTAGCACATTCGTTGAATCAACTGGCGAGGTATCCAATGAAGACATTAAGTCCGCTGTACTGGCTGCTGGTGCTGGGAGTATAAAAATCACAAATGAATCTGAAGCTAGAAACTACTACTCCCAGATCATGTCAACCAGAAGACATAGTGGTACTATTAATGGTGTCAATGTTACAATCAAGCCAGACACCAAGGTTTTTCAAATCGAAGTTAAGTATACTGGTGGGCCACTGGTTAGAACTGATGATCCTGGTGCTATACAGTATGGGTTCAGCGAATGGGTGGAGATGGTGAATGTTTTGGATGCTAAGGCACAAAAGAATAGGTTCGAGAAAGCATGGGTTAACCTTCTAAGGGGGAAGATTCAACATAAAGAAAATCTTGAGCAAAAGTTGAATATTGACCCTGAAGATACTCTGCCTATCTCTTCAGTTGCCAAGAGAAGAAGAACTGGCGAAGGGCCATCTCATTAAGTTCTTTCTTCAGTTTATCTACTTGTAATTTGTATTTACATTCTGTAACTTGTATAAATTTCATTTCCTTGTATAAATGAAGTTACCAGTTTGTAACCACAAGGTAGATAATAGATTAAAATCTAACAAACCTAAAGAAAAACCTAAGGCATTTATTGATCTATAAAAATGCCTTAGATAACTTAAATAGATTTAAATCGAACAAGTCCTTCCAGTTCACACTTGTACAGATACAAGAACTAGAAAAGACTTAGACTATATTTCTAGACAAATAGGGGGAATTTGTTAGGACCAGTTCACTGGAACTGGCCAGTCACCAGTTCACACTGACCAGTCACCAGTTGCATCTGGTGACCCAGTAAAACTGGTGACCAAGAAGATTTGTCCAGAAATATATTGAAGTCCAGTTGCACCGTACAGTCAACGCAACTGAAGACTTCCTCCAGTTGAGAACTGACCAAGTTGAAGAAGCATTCCAGTTGAAGTCGAAGACAACAAATGGAAGATAGAGAATGACAATGGCAGCGAAGCCCAGTTGGCATTCTAGTCAGTTACAAACTGGAGACCATCAGTGGAAAGCCCTTACAAAGCTTTACACTGATTACGAGGAATTGACTTATATGCTTTATGTACCTTTACCCGGATAATAAGCCTTATCTTATTATTTAAGTATTATAAGGTACATAAAGGTGGTTATGTAAAGTCACTTTAACATGCGACTTTACACTGCTTTTTAAGGAATTAAATGCTATTCCTTAAATACTCCCAACCACATTTGTACGGCTAAAGTTAACATCCCAATGTTAACTTTGCCTATAAATACAAGTCATTGCACAACCAAGAATTTAAGTATTCGATCTCACAAAGTTATTTCACAAAGACGAATAACTTCACACTTTGCAAACCTGCAATATTCTTGGTGAACTTGTGCAATCTTCGCTAAAAGGAACATTTCACAACTTTAAGTATTTCGATTGTCTTGAGAAATTCCGAGTATAGATCAATTGTATTTCATAGGTTGTTAGGATATTTACATTCGTGTATTATCTTGGTTCCGCATCAACCTTGTAATTTGTTTAAATCAATAAATAAATTACACATTGAAAAATACATATTGTCTCATCAAGTTATCTTACAAGTTACTTTGTATTATTGCATTGTTCTTTACTTATTGTCATTTATATAAGTAATCTATCTAGAACTTGGTATATACACACTGCAACTGGTCGTCTCCAGTTCAGTGCATATATTGCAAATTAACTCCACCATCGACATAGAGGTGTCTTCAGTAGTACCATCTAACGAGTTGGGACTTACAGACTGTTCCGGGCTGACGACATGATCAATAACTATAGCAAGACGGTTAGCCAATAGCTTTGCAATGATCTTATGTTGAAGACCAATTAGACTAACAGGCCGAAATTCAGCCATGGTATTCGGACAGTTCACTTTTGGTATTAGAGTAATAAAAGAGGAGTTACACCCGATCAGAATCAAAGCATTTTTATGGGACTTCTGAACCATTTTGATAATATCCTCTTTTAGAAACTCCTAGTGTCTTTTAACCATAGCGAAAGAGAAACCATCCGGACCGGGCGCTTTATCCCCTCCACAGCTCCACACTGCATTTTTTATTTCGTCCTGAGAAAATTCAGATTCCAGATTGGAAACTTGAGACTCTATAAGATGTTCGAATCTGGTTTCATCCACCTCAAAAGAAATACCTTCAAAACTCGAAAACTTATTAGCAAAATGCTCGTAAAAGCACTGTTTGATTTAACGGATTAGAAATCCATCTCCCATTGTGTTTAATGCCTTTGAGATTTCCAGACTGTCTTTTCTTATTGAGAAGTGCATGAAAAAACTTGGAATTTTCATCCCCCTCCACACTCCATTTCACTTTTATCTTCTGTTTAAGGTTAGATTTTTCCGATGGTCCCAATTGTGCAGCTCATTGACAAGATCGCGTCTTTTTTGGTGAAGATGAGTACCAACTCCCGAACTGATTTGATGATCAATAAAAGGCAATATCTTTGGTGATTCCGTCCCTGTTTCTTTCCACATTATTATCTTTGCACCACTTTCTTATTTCAGTCTTAAAAGCCTTCAATTTATCTTTAAAACCAATGAAAGCATTTCTGTTGTCTCTCGCAGCTGCCCAGCAGCTCTTCAGCAAATTGTCAAATCCTCCAATCTCCATCCAAGAACTATAAAATTTAAATGTTGGTTGATCCAATAATCGTTCAATGGCTAACCTGGGGGTTTAGGTGTAGTGAGGGTGTTTCGTAGTCGATTCCCTACCGGTCAGAGGGCATGAGGGCCGCTTTACGCCTTAGTATATTGGGTTTTTCTTCAAGAGGTGAATGAATCCTCTTGGATGTAGAGACGTCCCTATATATAGAGGATTGGAAACTTGGAGAGGAGGAAAATGAGTTAGGGTAAATCTTTTCCTCTTTTAAGGATATCTCCTATCTTTTAAGAAGATTTGTAGTGATCTCGTGTCCGAGGTATTCAAGTATTTGATATATCTTTCCTTTATAGGAGATTTAGATAGATATGAAAAGTTCTGAACATATCTGGAGCTTGGGATAGTGATCCTGAAAGCTTCGTGATAATTCTGAGTACGAAGGTCCTTTCCTGCGAAGGCTGTTGCTTCGTTACAGATACGGAGGTCCTTCGATATCGGAGGTAAAGCTCCGTATGCGGTATATCATCAAGCCCCTCAGTCCAATAAGATAGACGGCTAAGGGCTGTCTTGTTAGACTAAAAATTCTCAAGGGTCAAAAAGGTAAATAAATCTTAAAATAAAAATACCTTATATTGCTTACCAGATCGTTCCGATCATTTCCCCAATCTTGCATCTACTGTGCCCTAATTTCCCTTTTTTTCAGGTCAGTTATCATTCTTCGATTTCTTCCTTCGTTGTTTTTTAGAAATGGTTAAAGTAGGTCGTAGCGAACTTTCATCTGTGGTCACATCTGAGGGGTTAGGATGGTTTTGCTCCACCTACCTTTCTTCTTAGATAAGGCGGTTCGCTTACCGTCTTCTGAGGAAACCGTTGCCAATCCTCCTCAGGGTTTTGTGGGTCTTGTATATCGCCCATGTTACCCGTGGCAACCTAAGATTTCCGCTTTCCCCCTTTTTCCTTGATGTGATGAGCCATTATAACTGTCCTTTCTCCTTTATGCATCCCAATGGTGTTGCTCGTATTATTGGTTTTGAAATCCTCTGTCGCGCATATGGTGGTGAGGCGTCTGTTGATTTGTTTTCTGCTTTCTTTGATTTGTGCGATGCTGGTGAGTGGGTAACCATCCAAAAGAAACCCAAGATCGATTGCTTTTTGCCGGGTAGTACTGACGCCAGGGGGTGGAAAAATGAATTTGTTTTCATTGAAAGTTCCGTAATCCCTGAGGCTTACTCAGCGTTATTGACTGGTGAGAAACCGACTAAATTTAAAGAGTCGGTGCCTGCCCATGTGATTGAGTTACCCCTGTATCGCCAGATAATTGAGAATCCTGTCAAATTGGATCGTTATCCTGACATTGTGTTATACCAAGCCGGTATTTTGAAGCAGTAGCCTGAAGGTGTTGATTCCAGAATTCTTGTCGGAGGGAAAGGTGAGAATATTTGTCTTGTCTGGCGCTTTTCTTAGTTTTATCATTTTTTTACTTTTTCTGACATTATTCTCATTTCCCAGAGGTTACTTTGGCTGAGTTTGTGAAGGGGCCGTTGTTGGAATGTCAGCCCAAGTTGTCTGTGATTTTTGCAAAGTTGCTTGCTGGGAACGTTGTGGAGTCTGTGGCTGTTGAAGCTGAGAAGGAGATTGCTGCTGATGCTACCCCATCAAAAAAGAGGAAGGCTCCATCCAAGGCCTCGAAAGAAAAGATGAAGCCCAGTCCATTTTTGATATGCTGTTGCTAGGTGATCTGCAGCCTTCAGAAATGAATATGAGTGAGTTTTTCTTATGACGTTCTTCTTTCCATGGCACACTGGTTCATTATGTGTTTTTTGATTGCAGATGTTCCTGATCCTGAGGTGGTAGAGGATCTTCTCCTTCGTTTTGTTCCTGATGATTGGGTTTGGGAGTTGGTTGCGTTGGATGCTGGAAACCTTCAGGCTTCTTATGATCAACTCATTTATATGAGTACTATTGTTGGCACAATTATGAATGCTCGATACCGGCTTTTGGTTCAGCAATCTGCAGATACGGAGGGACGGTTGGATGGTTTGAGAAATCGTCGTCGTGAGGACGGGTCTTCTATTTGTGACTCTTGTAATAGCGAGGAACATTTTATTTCTCGCTTGCAAAATGAACTTCTTCTTGCTAGGAGGCAGATGGGAGCAAAAAGAGCATTGTGTTGAGTTTGCCAAACGACTGCAGGGCGCCCAAGCAAAGATGAATCAGATGGCATCTTTCTTTGAAACAAGTAAGAAGGCCCTTGAAGCAAAAGATGTCCGGATAGCTGAGCTTGAGGCTGAATTGGAGGAGGCTCGTCAGAAGGCTGCTGCTGCTGCTGAGGTGAAGTCCAAGAGGGTTATTTCTGAGGTTATTCCCTATGCATGTGTCGAATTGATAAGGAGTGAGGAAGCTGGTGTGCTGTTGGCGGAGGTTGTAAATGTAAATCGTGCCCAGGAGAGGGCATCTGTTCTAAGCCAATTAGCAAGAGATGGGTTGATTTCCCTCGCAGCGGACTCTGTTGATCAGACCTCAGAGAGAGTGTCGAAGGCTGAAGATGCTCTTGCTCGCACTGAGTTCCCATTTGTTAGGGATATCTCTTCCGATGACTCTGCCTCCGTTGATGATCTTTTTACAGAAGAAACTCCATGCCTCTTTGTGATTTCCAAAAGATACAATTTATTGTCGGACTTTTATTGTATTTAAACAATTTTATCCTTATTTGTTATACTCTCTTTATTTTGATTATATTCGATCGGCATGGCGCCAAGACTTTTATCTTTAATGCTTGAGTGTTAACCGGGCTTATATCTTTGTTAAGATTTTTCCGTGGTTTCGTTGGATTTGATGGGCGTCCCCTTACTCCAACTTTTTATATATTTTTTGTTTTACTTGTAAGTACTCATAATTATTTGCGAAAGTTTGCGACCCTATTCGCTTAAGTCTGATTTTATTAAAGGCAACTCTGAAATAGTTGTATGAAGTACATATGAGAGCTTTTTCTTGCCTTTTAGTGGTAGAACCGGCGGAGGTTGGTTGCATTCCATGGTCTCCCGACTGATTTGTCTTCCATGTCAACCAAGTCATATGCTCCGTTGCCGTAAGCTTGAGCCACTTTGTATGGTCCTTCCCATGTTTGGCTGAGCTTTCCACTGTTTTCTTCCTTGCTCTGACTATTGAGCCGTAGCACATAGTCTCCTGGCTTGAAAGTTGACTTCCGCACCCTTTTGTTGTAGTAGTTTTCTACTTTTTGTCTGTAGGATGCTGCTCTTATTGCTGCTATTTCCCTTCGCTCATCGAGAATGTCTAAGTTTAGCCGAAGGTTTTCTTCGTTATCTTCTATGTCTAGGTTGGATATTCTGCATGTTGATACTTGGAGTTCAGTTGGTAGGACTGTTTCTGACCCATACAACAAGCTGAAGGGGGTCTCTTTTGTTCCCCTTTTTGGTGTGGTTCTGAGCCCCCAAAGTACCAACGGTATCTCGTCTACCCAACCCTTCCGGGTGGGCCCCAACCTCTTTTCTATTCCTTTTACAAGGTCTCTGTTTGTGACTTCTACCATTCCGTTGCCCTATGGGTGGTACACGGATGTGAAGTTCTGCTGAATTCTTAGCCAGTTGCAGAATTCTGGGAAGGTGCCTTCCGAAAATTGTTTTCCATTGTCAGAGATTATTACGTGTGGTACTCCAAATCTGCACACGATATGTTCGAAGACGAATTTTTCTATGCTTTTCCCAGTTATCTCTGTCAGTGGTTTTGCTTCTACCCATTTGGTGAAGTAATCTATTGCAACGACCAAACATTTGTGCCCCGATGCTGCTAATGGCAGTGGGCCGATAATGTCGATCCCCCATTGTGCAAATGGCCATGCTGAGATGACGGATGTCATATCCTGTTTTGGCATCCTACTAACGTTTGCATGAAGCTGGCAGTTCACACATACTTGTAGTGTTGCTGAAGCGTCCTAGTGCATTGTTGGCCAGTAGTACCCAAGTCTCAGTATCTTTGCTACTACTGATTTTGGGCCAGCGTGGTGTCCACATATTCCTCCGTGCATCTCAGTAATAATTAGATTGGCTTCGTTTGGCCCTACACATCGTAACCATGGTGTTAGGAAAACTTTCTTGTATAGGATTCCATCCATGATTTTGAATTGTGGTGCCTTAATTCGTATTTTTCTGGCCTCATTTTTGTCTTCGCGGAGGAGTCCACTTATTAAGTACTCCCTTATGGGTCTCATCCAGTTGTTGGAGTCTTCTTTTGTTATTTCCAATACTTATTTTTCACTTATTGACCTATCTTTGAGTACTTCAATTAGGACGTCCTTGGCTAAGTGGGAGAAGGTGAGGGATGCCAATTTGCTTAATGCATCTGCTTTTTGGTTATGGTTTCTTTTTATATGCTCTATTTCAAATGATCCGAAGCAGTTTATGAGTTCATGGACTTTTTCCAGATATTGCTTGATTGTTGGTTGCTTTGCTTCGAATTTTCCCTGAACTTGCTTTGCTACCAGCTGGGAATCTACGTATGCGTGGATATGGCGCACCCTCATTTCTTTTGCTATACGTAACCCTGCTAGCAACGCTTCGTATTCTGCTTCGTTGTTTGTTGTTTCGAATTCAAACCTTAGGGAATATGTATATTCTTTTTTGTCAGGCCCTATGAGCATCAATCCATCTCCGGAGTCGCTCTTGCTTGAGGCTCCGTCGGTGTATAGCTTCCATTGATCACGGTCTTGATCTTCGGTGATGGTCAGTGTGCTTGAGTGACTTGTAACTCCGGTTTCTTTATTATGTTTGTTTCTACAATGAAGTCTGCTAGCAACTGTCCTTTCACCGAATTTTGTGCTCTGAATTCGATGTCATGTTCTCCGAGTTCGATAGCCCACTTAGCCATTCTTCCGGATTTCTCCGGTTTTAATAGCACCTGTTTAATTGGTTTGTCCGTTAGGACAACTATGTTGTGAGCTTGAAAATACCTTCGTAGTCTTCTGGCGGTATGAATTAGTGCCACGACTAATTTTTCGAGCTCCAGATACCGTGTTTCTGCTCCTTGCAGTATTCTGCTGACGAAGTAGATCGGTATTTGCTTTTTATCTCTTTCTGCTAGAGCTTACGCATTCTGCGGATGACGCTATATATATATAGCGTTTCTCCTGCTATAGGGGATGTCAAAGTTGGTAGCCCCGCGATATATTTCTTCATTTGTTCAAAAGCTTCATTGGCTTCGACAGTCCATTTGAAGGTTTTCTTGTCGATGCATCCTTTGAGCGTTTTGAAAAATGGGAGTTGTTTCTCCGCCCCTCTAGATAAAAATCTACTCAGCGCTGCCAACTTTCCATTCAAACTCTGGACTTCCTTTATGGAGGTTGGTGGGAGCATCCGTGAGAGTTTGTTTATTTTTGACGGATTTGCCTGTATCCCCTTCTTTGTTATGTAGTATCCAAGGAACTTTCCTTCTTCCACCCAGAATGAGCACTTCTTCGGGTTTAACTTCATATTGATGCTTCTTAGCGTGTTAAAGGTTTCCTGTATGTCCAATAACAGTTCGTCCTCGCTTTTACTCTTGATGACCATGTCGTCGACATAGGCTTCCAGTTCCTTCCTAACTGGTGTTGGAAAGCCTTATCGACCAACCGCTGATACGTAGCTCCTGCGTTTTTAGACCAAATGGCATTTTTGTGTAGCAGTATATCCCTTTGCTGGTGTAGAATGATGTATTTCCCTCGCCGCCTTTGGGCATTTGTATCTGATGGTAACCTTTGTATGCATCTAAGAAACACTTCAGCCTGTAATCTGCTACGGATTCGACCTTCCAGTCAATTTTCGGTAGTGGGTAGCAGTCTTTTGGCGTAGCCTTGTTTATGTTTGTGAAGTCTACACACATTCTCCATCCTCCGTCACTTTTCCTTACCATGACTGGGTTGGCTACCCATGTTGGGTACACTGACTCCTTTACTATTCCTGCCTTTAGAAGCTCGTCTACTTCTTTAAGTGCAACCTGATCTTGTTCTGCTGCTAAGGATCTCTTTAAGTGTTTGTAAATTCTTCCTCTTTCAGAAAGACTCCGGGATGGTTTGTAGCCACCATCCTTTGCCTCTCTTACTCCAAGGTTTAGGTCGGCCATTTTTTTTGTTGATCAAGGGTGGGCTTGGTGATTGTTTTATCCCACGGAAGGCGCCAATTTGTTTGATCCAAGAATCGTTCAATGGCTAACCTGGGGGTTTAGGTGTAGTGAGGGTGTTTCGTAGGCGATTCCCTACCGGTCAGAGGGCATGAGGGCCGCTTTATGCCTTAGTATATTGGGTTTTTCTTTAAAAGGTGAATGAATCCTCTTGGATGCAAAACCGTCCCTATATATAGGGGATTGGAAACTTAGAGAGGAGGAAAAAGGAGTTAGCGTAAATCTTTTCCTCTTTTAAGGATATCTCCTATCTTTTAAGAAGATTTGTAGTGATCTCGTGTCCGAGGTATTCGAGTATTTGATATATCTTTCTTTTATAGGAGTTTTAGAAAGATATGAAGAGTTCTGAACATATCCGGAGCTTGGGATAGTGATCCCGAAAGCTTCGTGATAATTCTGAGTACGAAGGTCCTTTCCTGCGAAGGCTGTTGCTTCGTTACAGATACGGAGGTCCTTCGATATCGGAGGTAAAGCTCCGTATGCGGTATATCATCAAATGGCGTGGGACAAAATTCAAGAGATTTCTGGGACACCAGGAGAGGACGGTGATCAGAAAGGATATCATCAAGCGCTTCAAGGCTCAAGTCTTGCCCAGTATCTAGAAAAGAATGATTAACAAGAACCCGATCTATTCTACTAGCCTTTGTCCCATCGATATTAAGTCTAGTATACTTATGTCTCCCCAACTGAAGATCAACGAGCAATCCCAAGTCAAGAAACCTATTAAAATTGTCGGCATTGGACTTTGAAAAAATAGATCCCATTCGATCTTCCCTACTTCCTATAGAGTTGAAGTCGCCACAAATTAAGAAATTACGAGAATGAGTGTCCATAAAATCTAGAATTTTTTCCCAAAGCTCAACCTTCTCATTCTCAAGCTGGGGCGCATAAACATAGACCATAAAACATTTGAGACTATTCACCACCCAGATGCCTTCTACAAATTGAAAGGAGTCCACCAGAATGTCCAATCGCCAAAACTTTATCAAAATCGTAGACAAAATTTCCCCAAAGATTTTTAATTCTAAAGGGATTCGAGATGGACATCATAGTTTCTTGTATAGACAAAAAATTGATACGATGCTTATTCAAGATACCCCGAAGCTTTTCTCTTTTTTTCTCACACCATGTTCCACACATATTAAGAGATAATATATTCATTGCAAACCGTCATTTACTCTCAACCTAACCATAGTTTCAGTAGCACCTGCTAAGTCCTCTTTCACAGTGTACCCCATATTTTTCCCCATGCCTAATATTTCTTGAGGTCTATCCTCACTAGAAGAAGCAACCGATGTACAAAAAGAACTATGATCAAAATATTGTTTCCGCTCTTCAAGTCTTTCAATTTGATTTTGGTCATCACCCTGGTCCTCCTTATTATAATTCAGAAACCTGCCTTTGATAGACCCAGGAGTCTCACTAGAGTTAGTGGACAATACCTTCGATTCGCTAACAAGTTTGGGTGGACACGACTTAGCTTTCTTACGAGAGGCCTCCTCGTTTGCTATTATTCTATTAAGCGAGAATATATCATCATTCTCCACGATGGGATGAACATGGCTCACTTCTTCATCTATAGGAGTAACCAGATCACTTATATTCGTATCTTGAGGAAGCTTTTCATTATCTAGAACAACCTTTTCCGTATCAATCTGGTTTTTTTCATTCGAAATATTGTCACCAAGTTTGATGTCGGTGTTAATTTCAACGTCTCCCAAATCTTCCTCATTATCCCGACATAACTGTTCGTCAAATTGTTCACTAGCTTGGATATCATTGTCAAAAGAACAACTCCCAAACGTATCCCTGTCCTATAAAATTAAATTACTTTATAGGTAAAGTTAGAGGTATTTCAACCTTAAAGAATACCTATCCAAAATAAATACACGGAGAAATCAAGTTATCGTAAAGTACTTTGGCCTTTTAGGCCAAAGTATTTTTTTTCGTCCCTGTGGTTTTTCGATTTTGCAGTTTTCATGATCGATGTTAACTTTTGGTCAAAATCATCCATGTGGTTTGTGTTTCGTCCTTGGATCCGTTAACCCCCTCACGTGCCTTGCACGTGAGGGGCATTTATGTCATTTCATCCATCTTCATGGTTTGTCTCTATGGTTAAGTGCAAAATTCATCCATATGGTTTGTCTTTTTTGCATTTTTCATCCTTGTATTTAACAAACCTCCAAACAAGAATTTAATCAAAAACCAAAAACAAACTCAAATCAAAAACCTATATATACCTACATATGAGGATCTAATTTAATACCGGCCGGTACGGCTAATTTAGTTTATTTTATTTTTTTATAAAAATGTTATAAAACTTACTACAATTTAACGAAAATAGTCAAAATATAATTATAATTCACTCAAAAATAATACCAAATAGATATTTTATAACAAAATATAAGTTTTAAAGTTCACAACTTACAAAAAAATAACATTAAAGTTTTATAAAAATAATTTTTAAAAAAATTCAAAAAATAAAATGAGAATAAAATACGTAAAATACGAAAAAAAAAATAAAAAAAAAAAAAAAAAAAAAAAAAAAAAAAAAAAAAAAAAAAAAAAAAAAAAAAAAAAAAAAAAAAAAAAAAAAAAAAAAAAAAAAAAAAAAAAAAAAAAAAAAAAAAAAAAAAAAAAAAAAAAAAAAAAAAAAAAAAAAAAAAAAAAAAAAAAAAAAAAAAAAAAAAAAAAAAAAAAAAAAAAAAAAAAAAAAAAAAAAAAAAAAAAAAAAAAAAAAAAAAAAAAAAAAAAAAAAAAAAAAAAAAAAAAAAAAAAAAAAAAAAAAAAAAAAAAAAAAAAAAAAAAAAAAAAAAAAAAAAAAAAAAAAAAAAAAAAAAAAAAAAAAAAAAAAAAAAAAAAAAAAAAAAAAAAAAAAAAAAAAAAAAAAAAAAAAAAAAAAAAAAAAAAAAAAAAAAAAAAAAAAAAAAAAAAAAAAAAAAAAAAAAAAAAAAAAAAAAAAAAAAAAAAAAAAAAAAAAAAAAAAAAAAAAAAAAAAAAAAAAAAAAAAAAAAAAAAAAAAAAAAAAAAAAAAAAAAAAAAAAAAAAAAAAAAAAAAAAAAAAAAAAAAAAAAAAAAAAAAAAAAAAAAAAAAAAAAAAAAAAAAAAAAAAAAAAAAAAAAAAAAAAAAAAAAAAAAAAAAAAAAAAAAAAAAAAAAAAAAAAAAAAAAAAAAAAAAAAAAAAAAAAAAAAAAAAAAAAAAAAAAAAAAAAAAAAAAAAAAAAAAAAAAAAAAAAAAAAAAAAAAAAAAAAAAAAAAAAAAAAAAAAAAAAAAAAAAAAAAAAAAAAAAAAAAAAAAAAAAAAAAAAAAAAAAAAAAAAAAAAAAAAAAAAAAAAAAAAAAAAAAAAAAAAAAAAAAAAAAAAAAAAAAAAAAAAAAAAAAAAAAAAAAAAAAAAAAAAAAAAAAAAAAAAAAAAAAAAAAAAAAAAAAAAAAAAAAAAAAAAAAAAAGAAAAAAAAAAAAAAAAAAAAAAAAAAAAAAAAAAAAAAAAAAAAAAAAAAAAAAAAAAAAAAAAAAATCTTAAAACGAGTTAAACACCCCCATGTCAGAGTTTTCACTTGTTGAGTCCTAAAAAGAAAATGTAGGTTATTGTGTTAAGCAAATTTTGCCACTGGAATGAGGTCAAAATATTGTTGTAGAACTCAAGTTATGGTCATTTGAAGTCAGTAAGGTCAAAGCTGTTTAACAGCAGCAGTGTTGGTTTTTAAAACGAGTAAAACTCACGTATATGAGTCGAATCTTGTGTTGGTCACTGAAGATAAAATGTGCTAAAATGTGCTAAAGTGTTAAGAAGAAGTGGCCACTGGAATGAGGTCAAAATATGTTGTAGAACTCAAGTTATGGTTATTTGAAGTTGGTAACGTCAAATCTGTTTTGTCAGTAAGAACAGCAACTGTTTGTGTTTTTAAAATGACCAGAATTCGCTCTTGAGGGATATTTAACATGTTGATCACTAAAGATAAAATGTACCTAAGTGTGTTAAGTAAATTTTGCCACTGGAATGAGGTCAAAATATGTTGTAGAACTCAAGTTATGGTCATTTGAAGTCAGTAAGGTCAAAGCTGTTTAACAGCAGCAGTGTTGGTTTTTAAAACGACCAGAAGTCACCTTTGAAGGACAATTCACATATTGGTCACTAAAGATAAAATGTAGGTATATGTGTCATGTAAATTTGGCCACTGGAATCATGTTAAAAGAGTAAGTAGAACTTGAGTTATGCTTGTTTGAAGTCTGCTAGGTCAAATATGAAAATGACGATTTTGATATGAAAGTAACTCTTGGACAATTGAAAATGATATAAGAAGTACATGTTATGTGAACCAACCCAAGATTATTATAAGATTGTAAAAGTTGGGTTGGGCATTGAAATGCTAGTAAAGGTAGTAGTGTATGGCTTGTTAGCCTTGTGTTTGAGATAATTGAGCTTGATGACCTTATATGTGTGAATTGTGAATTATTGCTAGGTGAAATGCAATATGATTGTTTGATGGTCATCTTGATTTTGGTTGTCGCGAAGGAGGTGAGTACTCTTGCATACCTTTATGTATACGTTGGGTCAATTACCATGAGACGTGGATATTCCGAGCATGGTAATTGATTTGGCTAGACCCGGGTGGGGTCAATTGTTATGAGGCCTAAGAACCTCCGGGGCCTAAGAACCCCGATATTCTCTAATGGATCCATATATGTTGTTTATTGTACAAAGGTGAGCATGTAGGTATGGCACGACGGTGTCATGGGTTACATGTAATAGTCCTTTGTGCGTTGCCCTCCTTCGTAGGTATAAACGTATGCAAGATTATTCACTAAGCTTTGCTTACTTTTTAGTTGTTTACCCTTTTTATAGGTTGTCCCGGATGCGGAAGAAAGTTAAGTAATGTAAAGATTGAAGTTAAAGATGCTTTTTGGTTATTGATTGCTTTAGCTAAATGCGGATAATGGAATTGGTAATAGGACCCATAGCGACCCCTTTGAACTATCGGCTCTTTGTACTCTTGTTTTGTCCTTTTGTAAATTATTATGATGTCTAGTGTTAGACTCGAGTTTTTGGGTATTTCAAATGGGTCGTTTTGTAGTCGTAATGTATTGATTTTGTTTAAATGTGTTTTGGAGAACTCATAATCCGTAACAGGTTTGGATGATGATTTTACGAATGGGTCATGCCGAAATTTCCAATTTTTGAATGTCGTCTTTTGTAATGTGTCAACTTGGGTAAATGACCCGTTTGATTGTAAAATGATTGCTTGGTCAAAGGATACTTTGTTATGCTTATTTCCGAGTCTAAAACTTATTTGAACTTAGAAATGTGGTAAATATGAAGTTTGGTTTTGATTCGGAATGTTACAAGTCGATCTAAGTGTCAAATGAAGTTTTGGATTACTGATCTGGGTGCTCACTGCGCCGCAGTGGGGTCCTTAAAAAAAAAAAAAAAAAAAAAAAAAATCTCTTATTTTCCTAAAATGAGTTCGGGTTCTTTCAAGTGGTATCAAAGCCGTGGTTTAAGGGATTTAGGTATTTTATTATTACACGGATACCTAGACTTAAACCATAGACGTGACTTGGCCTTATGTGTATAGTTCGGTTTCTAGTGACATACGGAAGTATTTAGCGAAGTTCACTTGAGGTGTTATAATAAGTAATTATAATAATGACTGCAGCGTTATTATGATCACATACTATAATAGCTCAAGTTAAGTCCGTTAAATATGGAAGTATGTTAGTGTGAAGCCATAGGTTGGAGACCTTATTTGGCAATGTGAATTGTTTTATGATTTTACTCGTTGATATCTAAGTATGATAGAATATGAGCTTTGCATGCTAACTGGTTTATTGAATGGTAAGAATTGAAAATTTGAGATTGGTTTATGAATTTAATATATTGCTTGATGATAGTAAAGAAGAAGGTATGATAGATACATAGTAAACGTGAAATGTATGCTAATGTGTATTTGCTTGTTTATATGCGAATGCGATAGAGCAAAAGTTTGCTTGAACAATCTGCAATGAGGCCATAAAAGTGGAAGTTGAGTTATAAGTTAAAGGATGGTTGTCACTTATAAGGAGAAAGTATGTCGAATAGTTGATGAATGTTGAATGTATGCGAATGAAGTGTGATATTATTTAGTGTAAGACCATTGGGTAGTGAGACCCATGGCATCGTTATTATTTAGTGTAAGACCATTGGGTAGTGAGACCCATGGCATCGTTATTATTTAGTGTAAGACCATTGGGTAGTGAGACCCATGGCATCGTTATTATTTAGTGTAAGACCATTGGGTAGTGAGACCCATGGCATCGTTATTATTTAGTGTAAGACCATTGGGTAGTGAGACCCATGGCATCGTTATTATTTAGTGTAAGACCATTGGGTAGTGAGACCCATGGCATCGTTATTATTTAGTGTAAGACCATTGGGTAGTGAGACCCATGGCATCGTTATTATTTAGTGTAAGACCATTGGGTAGTGAGACCCATGGCATCGTTATTATTTAGTGTAAGACCATTGGGTAGTGAGACCCATGGCATCGTTATTATTTAGTGTAAGACCATTGGGTAGTGAGACCCATGGCATCGTTATTATTTAGTGTAAGACCATTGGGTAGTGAGACCCATGGCATCGTTATTATTTAGTGTAAGACCATTGGGTAGTGAGACCCATGGCATCGTTATTATTTAGTGTAAGACCATTGGGTAGTGAGACCCATGGCATCGTTATTATTTAGTGTAAGACCATTGGGTAGTGAGACCCATGGCATCGTTATTATTTAGTGTAAGACCATTGGGTAGTGAGACCCATGGCATCGTTATTATTTAGTGTAAGACCATTGGGTAGTGAGACCCATGGCATCGTTATTATTTAGTGTAAGACCATTGGGTAGTGAGACCCATGGCATCGTTATTATTTAGTGTAAGACCATTGGGTAGTGAGACCCATGGCATCGTTATTATTTAGTGTAAGACCATTGGGTAGTGAGACCCATGGCATCGTTATTATTTAGTGTAAGACCATTGGGTAGTGAGACCCATGGCATCGTTATTATTTAGTGTAAGACCATTGGGTAGTGAGACCCATGGCATCGTTATTATTTAGTGTAAGACCATTGGGTAGTGAGACCCATGGCATCGTTATTATTTAGTGTAAGACCATTGGGTAGTGAGACCCATGGCATCGTTATTATTTAGTGTAAGACCATTGGGTAGTGAGACCCATGGCATCGTTATTATTTAGTGTAAGACCATTGGGTAGTGAGACCCATGGCATCGTTATTATTTAGTGTAAGACCATTGGGTAGTGAGACCCATGGCATCGTTATTATTTAGTGTAAGACCATTGGGTAGTGAGACCCATGGCATCGTTATTATTTAGTGTAAGACCATTGGGTAGTGAGACCCATGGCATCGTTATTATTTAGTGTAAGACCATTGGGTAGTGAGACCCATGGCATCGTTATTATTTAGTGTAAGACCATTGGGTAGTGAGACCCATGGCATCGTTATTATTTAGTGTAAGACCATTGGGTAGTGAGACCCATGGCATCGTTATTATTTAGTGTAAGACCATTGGGTAGTGAGACCCATGGCATCGTTATTATTTAGTGTAAGACCATTGGGTAGTGAGACCCATGGCATCGTTATTATTTAGTGTAAGACCATTGGGTAGTGAGACCCATGGCATCGTTATTATTTAGTGTAAGACCATTGGGTAGTGAGACCCATGGCATCGTTATTATTTAGTGTAAGACCATTGGGTAGTGAGACCCATGGCATCGTTATTATTTAGTGTAAGACCATTGGGTAGTGAGACCCATGGCATCGTTATTATTTAGTGTAAGACCATTGGGTAGTGAGACCCATGGCATCGTTATTATTTAGTGTAAGACCATTGGGTAGTGAGACCCATGGCATCGTTATTATTTAGTGTAAGACCATTGGGTAGTGAGACCCATGGCATCGTTATTATTTAGTGTAAGACCATTGGGTAGTGAGACCCATGGCATCGTTATTATTTAGTGTAAGACCATTGGGTAGTGAGACCCGTGGCATCATTATTGGGATAAAAGATCATCTAAAGTTTGGTGATGAGAATCAGTTGTGTATGGATATGATTTAATTGATTTATCAATGCAAAGAATGCTTTTGATATGAGTAATATAAAATTTTAAGGTTGGTTATCCCTATGTTAAATATGATTGTGTTAGTGAGATGTTGAAAGACCATACGCAGTATGGCAATGAAAAGTAATTGCGTAGTAACGTGTTTGAATTGGCAATTTGTGTGTTGGATTCATGCTACATGTTAGTAGAAAGAGCATGTTAAAAGATCTCTGCTATGATGATGATTTATGTGTGTAGATAAAGGACCATACGGAGTATGGTAAATGTGATTTTGACTTTGATTCTGTTGTTTTTCTTGAATGAGTATTTGACTACTTGATGCATGATGATAAAAGTTAAGATGAAATTGGCATAGTAAGAACATGAAGATAATATGGTAATAATGAATTCGTAATTGATAAGTATGGTAGTTATAAGAGTTAGAAACCTAATCGGAAATCCTTCGAGCCAAATTGTTTTTCTCTTCCTTCGCAAGCGTGTAGCGCAATATGTGAAGATGGGTTGGTTAAGTGTGAACGATGCCGAAATTCGTGGAAAGAGAAGGCGACCTAGTTGAATATCCATATTTGATAGAATATAATTGCCTTTGACGGAAGAAAGGAAACGGTCGATTCATGTTGGTACTGTTGCTCGTGCGTTTTGATAAACGTTGTATGGTAGTCGGGTCTTTTATATTTGAATCATCGACGCCGAATGGAAACCACGATTCACGGAGAATACTCTTGTTGTGGTGATTTTTCTTTTCATGAATTTTAATCGATCAAATAGTTCCCGAGAGGAATGATTATCCTTTTGATAAAAGCAAAGATGACATTATGCGCGTGTGTTTATCTATTCGTGAGCTCAATAAAGTAACAATCGAAGAAGAGTACCCGTCGACAAGAATCATGTTCTACTCGATCTTCTTATTATTTTAAGATGAATTTTCATTCCTTTTAATCATCAACTTAAGACGAGCGATGAAGATGTTTCCGGAAATGCTATCTATACTTGTTTTGAGAAGTTTGAATTTGTAGTTAAGCTCTTCGATTTTATCCATGATTTTGCAAATTTTCATGAGTCTTACGAACCTCAATGGTTTCGTTATCGTAAATGTTTTCATTGACAATGTTTATTCTAAAAGTCAACACGGTTACTAAGTTCGTTTACGCGAAGTAAAGGAGATATTATAAAAAGGGAGACTTCCCTGTCAAATCGTCGGATGAGCAGATTAAGAGAAGTGAAATTATCTCTATCGTGTGATTACCCAAAAGAGGGATTGAGGTCGATTCGGCTTGGAATAGTGCGGTGATGAAGTGGAGACGGCCTACAGGATCAATATAGATTAGAAGTTTCGTAGTTGACAGGTGATAAATGTCGCGTTACTTTCGGCTTTTGAAGATAGCCTCGCCGTTGACCGAATTAATTAGAAAGAATGTGAAGTGAACTAGGAGAAAAGAATGAGAAGTGGAACGAAATACTAAAAGAACTCAAGAAGAATCGTTTCATTCGCGGTTTAAAGTCCCCCGGAATCATTTTCACTTTGAAATTTTGGTGTTTTTATTTCTCTATAGCGTCAAATTTATCGGTCTTACTCAATCATATCAACTTTCTTTTCTTATCAATCGACGAAAATCTCACCATTGTCTAAGAAGTTGGTTAACTCTCTCGAAAGATTATGTCTACGAAGTTTAAGTGTCGTCCCGGTAAGCCCATGTAGTGGCGGATATTGTTAACCTGAAAAGTTTTCACCTTCCTTTATGTGTTTCACCGGTGTGCGGGCTAATCAATTGATTTCTCCAATCATTTAGAAGAGGTCCAAGAGAAAATTTGCGACGGGAACCTGAGCAAGCGAAAAGCCAGATCACGCGAAATATTTTCTAAAGATTTTTGCGGACTTACTAGACGTCATGATAGAACTTATAATCCTCTCCTTAACGGAACCAAATCGAATTTGCTCCATGAAACCTATAAAATTTGAATACTTCTTTCGTTCGGTATAACAAAGATGTGTCAAGATCTAAAGAGAGATTATTAGTGACCCCAGATGAAGTGGAATGTTGTTTGAAAGGAAATGTCAATTCCCTATTCGTTTTAGAAAAGCCGGACACCAAGAGTTGTGTAGCACGAATGTAGTGATAAAGATTCCTAAGATGATTGAAATGATAAAATAACGGCCTAATAGTCAAGGTTGCCAAGAATTTTATGCGGATAAAGGAGGGAGACTTATCGAGTTCAATTTTGGTGATTGTGTAATATGAAGAATTTATTTTACGAGTTGCATATGAGGTAAATCTAAGGTCTTAGTTTTCGATTCTTTCAAAATACCTGCTCGGGTTGTCAAGGTTACTTATTGTTGGAATTGCTCGAAGAACTTCCGGGAATTTATTCTACCTTGCACGATTCTCGCTTTATAAAGTTTTATACCGTCGAGGTTTCACGTGTACCTTCAAAACAAATCTAACTTCAAACGAATTAAAATATGATAAAATTGAGGGGGCACGTTGTTTTTGTGAAGAAACGTTTATGAAGAAGGTAAATCAAGAATATATGGGAGTGCAAGTGCTATGAAGACATGAAAAGGTCGAGGTTTTGATGTGAAATTGAGAGAAATGTTTTCTTTGTTACCGTTTTTTTTTATATGGCTTGGATCACGAGGTCGTGATCCGTTACAAGTGGGGGAGAGTTGTAACATCCTAGAATTTTTAGACCAATGAAAATTAACCTTATTAATAGTTTTGACATTAAAATGATTTCCTAGTATTTTATTTTAGGATAAGGGGTTAATTTAGTTGGAACTTTAGTGCATAGTGGGTATTTTTACCCACCAAAAATTGTTATAGGACGTGGCAGAGAAAGGAGAGTGCCAGCCATCTCCTATTTTGTGACTCACCCTCCATCTCCATTTTCTTCTTCTCCTTCTCAAAGCTTCTCTTCATTTCCATCCTCTTTACAATTAAAACTTCTAATCTCAAACTAAAGATTCATCCATCAGGCATAACAATAATAATCATCATTCTCTTGTAATTAAGAAATTGAAAAGTGAGGGTTTAAGTATGGTGGTGGTGGCCGAATTCAAGAGAGGAAAGGGGGAAAGAAGATGTTTTAATTCAAGTCTAATTTCTTGGGTTCTTAAGGTAACAATTTTCATAACCTAATTCCAATTCTTGATTTCTTTAAGAATTAGGGTTCATGCAATCAATTGTATTTGGGAAATTGGGGGTTTTATTGAATTAAGTTAAATTGCTTCTATACAAGTTAGGGTTCTTGTAATTTAATCAAATTTAGGGTTTTAATTGGGTTGCATGATAGATTTTGTTGAATGATAGTGAGAATTAGTTGGACAGATTCTGACCCTGATCTTAAAACGAGTTAAACACCCCCATGTCAGAGTTTTCACTTGTTGAGTCCTAAAAAGAAAATGTAGGTTATTGTGTTAAGCAAATTTTGCCACTGGAATGAGGTCAAAATATGTTGTAGAACTCAAGTTATGGTTATTTGAAGTTGGTAACGTCAAATCTGTTTTGTCAGTAAGAACAGCAACTGTTTGTGTTTTTAAAATGACCAGAATTCGCTCTTGAGGGATATTTAACATGTTGATCACTAAAGATAAAAGATAGGTATATGTGTCATGTAAATTTTGCCACTGGAATGAGGTCAAAATATGTTGTAGAACTCAAGTTATGGTTATTTGAAGTTGGTAACGTCAAATCTGTTTTGTCAGTAAGAACAGCAACTGTTTGTGTTTTTAAAATGACCAGAATTCGCTCTTGAGGGATATTTAACATGTTGATCACTAAAGATAAAATGTAGGTATATGTGTTAAGAAGAAGTGGCCACTGGAATGAGGTCAAAATATGTTGTAGAACTCAAGTTATGGTTATTTGAAGTTGGTAACGTCAAATCTGTTTTGTCAGTAAGAACAGCAACTGTTTGTGTTTTTAAAATGACCAGAATTCGCTCTTGAGGGATATTTAACATGTTGATCACTAAAGATAAAATGTAGGTTATTGTGTTAAGCAAATTTTGCCACTGGAATGGGTTGAAAATACGAAGTAGAACTCTAGTTATGAATTTTTGAATTCAGGGTCGTCATGCTGATCTTTCAGCAAAAATAATTCTGTGTCAGTTTTTAAAACGAGTAAAACTCACGTATATGAGTCGAATCTTGTGTTGGTCACTGAAGATAAAATGTGCTAAAATGTGTTAAGAAGAAGTGGCCACTGGAATGAGGTCAAAATATGTTGTAGAACTCAAGTTATGGTTATTTGAAGTTGGTAACGTCAAATCTGTTTTGTCAGTAAGAACAGCAACTGTTTGTGTTTTTAAAATGACCAGAATTCGCTCTTGAGGGATATTTAACATGTTGATCACTAAAGATAAAATGTTACCTAAGTGTGTTAAGTAAATTTTGCCACTGGAATGAGGTCAAAATATTGTGTAGAACTCAAGTTATGGTCATTTGAAGTCAGTAAGGTCAAAGCTGTTTAACAGCAGCAGTGTTGGTTTTTAAAACGACCAGAAGTCACCTTTGAAGGACAATTCACATATTGGTCACTAAAGATAAAATGTAGGTATATGTGTCATGTAAATTTGGCCACTGGAATCATGTTAAAAGATTGTGTAGAACTCAAGTTATGGTCATTTGAAGTCAGTAAGGTCAAAGCTGTTTAACAGCAGCAGTGTTGGTTTTTAAAACGACCAGAAGTCACCTTTGAAGGACAATTCACATATTGGTCACTAAAGATAAAATGTAGGTATATGTGTCATGTAAATTTGGCCACTGGAATGAGGTCAAAATATTGTGTAGAACTCAAGTTATGGTCATTTGAAGTCAGTAAGGTCAAAGCTGTTTAACAGCAGCAGTGTTGGTTTTTAAAACGACCAGAAGTCACCTTTGAAGGACAATTCACATATTGGTCACTAAAGATAAAATGTAGGTATATGTGTCATGTAAATTTGGCCACTGGAATCATGTTAAAAGATTGTGTAGAACTCAAGTTATGGTTATTTTGAATTGTAAAAGTTGGGTTGGGCATTGAAATGCTAGTAAAGGTAGTAGTGTATGGCTTGTTAGCCTTGTGTTTGAGATAATTGAGCTTGATGACCTTATATGTGTGAATTGTGAATTATTGCTAGGTGAAATGCAATATGATTGTTTGATGGTCATCTTGATTTTGGTTGTCGCGAAGGAGGTGAGTACTCTTGCATACCTTTATGTATACGTTGGGTCAATTACCATGAGACGTGGATATTCCGAGCATGGTAATTGATTTGGCTAGACCCGGGTGGGGTCAATTGTTATGAGGCCTAAGAACCTCAACCTCCGGGGCCTAAGAACCCCTATTGTTGTTGAGAAAAGGCCTAAGAACCTCTCGGGGCCTAAGAACCCCTATTGTTGTTGAGAAAAGGCCTAAGAACCTCCGGGGCCTAAGAACCCCTATTGTTGTTGAGAAAAGGCCTAAGAACCTCCGGGGCCTAAGAACCCCTATTGTTGTTGAGAAAAGGCCTAAGAACCTCCGGGGCCTAAGAACCCCTATTGTTGTTGAGAAAAGGCCTAAGAACCTCTATTGTTGTTTTGAGAAAAGGCCTAAGAACCCCTATTGTTGTTTTGAGAAAAGGCCTAAGAACCCCTATTGTTGTTTTGAGAAAAGGCCTAAGAACCCCTATTGTTTTATGAGGCCTAAGAACCTCCGGGGCCTAAGAACCCCTATTGTTGTTGAGAAAAGGCCTAAGAACCCCTATTGTTGTTTTGAGAAAAGGCCTAAGAACCCCTATTGTTGTTTTGAGAAAAGGCCTAAGAACCCCTATTGTTGTTTTGAGAAAAGGCCTAAGAACCCCTATTGTTGTTTTGAGAAAAGGCCTAAGAACCTCCGGGGCCTAAGAACCCCTATTGTTGTTGAGAAAAGGCCTAAGAACCTCCGGGGCCTAAGAACCCCTATTATTGTTGAGAAAAGGCCTAAGAACCCCTATTGTTGTTATGAGAAAAGGCCTAAGAACCTCCGGGGCCTAAGAACCCCTATTGTTGTTGAGAAAAGGCCTAAGAACCTCCGGGGCCTAAGAACCCCTATTGTTGTTGAGAAAAGGCCTAAGAACCTCCGGGGCCTAAGAACCCCTATTGTTGTTTTGAGAAAAGGCCTAAGAACCCCTATTGTTGTTTTGAGAAAAGGCCTAAGAACCTCTCGGGCCTAAGAACCCCTATTCTTGTTGAGAAAAGGCCTAAGAACCCCTATTGTTGTTTTGAGAAAAGGCCTAAGAACCCCTATTGTTGTTTTGAGAAAAGGCCTAAGAACCTCCGGGGCCTAAGAACCCCTATTGTTGTTGAGAAAAGGCCTAAGAACCTCCGGGGCCTAAGAACCCCTATTGTTGTTGAGAAAAGGCCTAAGAACCTCCGGGGCCTAAGAACCCCTATTATTGTTGAGAAAAGGCCTAAGAACCCCTATTGTTGTTTTGAGAAAAGGCCTAAGAACCCCTATTGTTGTTTTGAGAAAAGGCCTAAGAACCCCAATTGTTATGAGGCCTAAGAACCTCCGGGGCCTAAGAACCCCTATTGTTGTTGAGAAAAGGCCTAAGAACCTCCGGGGCCTAAGAACCCCTATTGTTGTTGAGAAAAGGCCTAAGAACCTCCGGGGCCTAAGAACCCCTATTGTTGTTGAGAAAAGGCCTAAGAACCTCCGGGGCCTAAGAACCCCTATTGTTGTTGAGAAAAGGCCTAAGAACCTCCGGGGCCTAAGAACCCCTATTGTTGTTGAGAAAAGGCCTAAGAACCTCCGGGGCCTAAGAACCCCTATTGTTGTTGAGAAAAGGCCTAAGAACCCCTATTGTTGTTTTGAGAAAAGGCCTAAGAACCCCTATTGTTGTTTTGAGAAAAGGCCTAAGAACCTCCGGGGCCTAAGAACCCCTATTGTTGTTTTGAGAAAAAAGGCCTAAGAACCCCTATTGTTGTTTTGAGAAAAGGCCTAAGAACCTCCGGGGCCTAAGAACCCCTATTGTTGTTGAGAAAAGGCCTAAGAACCTCCGGGGCCTAAGAACCCCTATTGTTGTTTTGAGAAAAGGCCTAAGAACCCCTATTGTTGTTTTGAGAAGGCCTAAGAACCTCTCGGGCCTAAGAACCCCTATTGTTGTTGAGAAAAGGCCTAAGAACCCCTATTGTTGTTTTGAGAAAAGGCCTAAGAACCCCTATTTGGGGCCTAAGAACCCCTATTGTTGTTTTGAGAAAAGGCCTAAGAACCTCTCGGGCTAAGAACTTAGAAATGTGGTAAATATGAAGTTTGGTTTTGATTCGGAATGTTACAAGTCGATCTAAGTGTCAAATGAAGTTTTGGATTACTGATCTGGGTGCTCACTGCGCCGCAGTGGGAGTCCTTCAGACCCACTGCGCCGCAGTGGGGCTTTTGGTCTCTCTGGTCCGTGGGTTTCCACTGCGACGCAGTGGATGTGTTTTGCATCACTGCGCCGCAGTGGGGTCCTGTAAAAAAAAAAAAAAAAAAAAAAAAAAAAAAAAAAAAAAAAAAAAAAAAATCTCTTATTTTCCTAAAATGAGTTCGGGTTCTTTATTTTTGTTTTGTTAGGATTAAATTGTTACCGGTAATATTTGTTTGTTTTTGTTTTGTATGAAAAGTTCTCCTGGATTTGTTAACGGCGAGAATGAAAAATGCAAAAACGGCAAACCACATGGACGATTTTTGCACTTAACTCTATAAAAAGACGAAAATGCCCCTCATGTGACTTGCATGTGGGGGGGTTAACGGCAAAGTTAAAACGGCAGGGACAAAATGCAAACCACGAGGATGATTTTAGCCAAAAGTTAACGGCGAATATGAAAACTGCAAAATCGAAAAACCAGAGGGACAAAAAAAGTACTTTGGCCTTTTATATATGAAACTGTTTCTCCCCATTTCTTTCACTTTGGGATGGAAATACAGATAAATCAATTTTGTAGCAACCATCATAAATTGGAGTTTTGGGTTTATGTTAATTCGATTGAATTGTAGCGTAATTAATATAGA
>CM067175.1:3462470-3477470 GCA_034093135.1 Erigeron breviscapus
ACTGGGATAAATCAGTTTGAAGTCGACGATCATTATCTGCAAGATGTACATATAAAGAAAGCTGATTAAGTGTTTTAATACAAGATTGTGCTAAATGTATATGTATGTGTAGGTTGTTAGTTAAGTGGCAGTATACGTGTATCTACCTTGCGAAGAGGTACAACCGAGAACAGCCCAAGGAAGCTAACGACGAAAAGAAAACCAATTAACCAACCGAGTGTAGGATTCTTTATATTTTCAGCAGCGTTGTCTTCATTTGATTGTTTGGCTACGACTTCACTCATGCCAAACAGGTAGCTACCGAACCCTCCTGTAGAATCATGCGATACTTACAAAATTAGAGACTGCAATATATACTTAATTGCATGGAGGTCAAATGATCAATTATATACCTCAAACTAATATAATGTGAGTAGTTAACTTCAAAATAAAGATGTTCAATAGAACAATAAGTGAATAAAACTTCATATATGTATGTCGAGCTCTTCCAGAATATTTTTAATCATTCACAAAAATAAAACATTTGTCCTTTATTTTTGGAAGGTAGAGCGGATAAATGGATAACACTCCCAACTTTGGTGCGCCTACGCAGGGTTCGAATCATGGCAATGCTCTAAAGGGTTTGCTCTCCCATGTGTTAATGTTTGGATGGTATAACGTTGTTAAGGCCCCCTCACCACATTTGCATATGACAGTATTCGAACCTTTAACCCTCTAGGAAGAAACCACAAGTGAAAAACTCCCTAACCACTAGCTATCACCATTCTGAATCCCATTTATGAATACTTATAAAGAACAATCTTTTGTTTTTAGTGACAGCTAGCAACAAAAAAAAAACTCTCCTGTCATATACATGTACCCAAAATAGCAAAATAGGCACTCTCTTTGCTTGTCTTTTGTTGTTTCATGATTTTTTTTGTTTGTTAACCAAAGGATACTTCGATAAAGTTCATATCGTTCATGTGAAGTTATAGTAGAAACAATCCTAATTAATAGAAGTGCACAGTCAAGACCTAAAGAGCCCATGATGAGCGATTTCATACAGTCTTACTTAAATATATTCGAATGATTCGAGTTACATTTTGTTCTACTTTGGGCCATTCCCTGTGGACCGGATTAGAACTTGCCCCTTCAAATTGATCATATTCTTTTTATTCTCGGTTTTCAATTCGGGAATATCCTGACCAAGTCTACTTGGGGAAACCGATACCAAATTCGATCAGTGCGGTATTTTACTGATGTACAGTTTCAACTTTCAAAGTTTCAAGTATTTTCACTCATCCTAACATGAATGCTATAGTTGTCTTTTTTATAAACTTTTTGATGTTTCAATGACAATGCAAAATCATCCCTTGCATTCTTAATTAAGAAAAAGACAAATATTCAGAAGAAAACACAGCCAGCCACGACACAAAATGATAGATAACCCTTAGAGGGGGTTAGGCTCCAAAGAAATAAGAGACCAAGAAAGACAGTGACTTTTAACAATTTTCTTCTTCATTCATAAACGAGAACTTACATGCTTTAAATAGCCAAAACATAAAAGGTGTTGGTTAGCCCAACGTGCAGCACTACTAACATAAAAATAGGAGAATGCACGGTTTACTACTAACTGCCAAGCCTACTTTATCTAAAATAGTAAAACTAATATGTGAAGTTGCTTTGTTGACCGAGTCTTTAACCGATAGGGACGTATCACGAAAACATCGTATATCCAGATATATATATTGTGGCCCAACTTTGGAAAGCGACTAGAAACCGTGGGTTGGCTTTGAGACCAAATTATATACATGTTATATGATCACTGTCACTATCTCCTAGTCCTATATTGGTCTAACAACGATGCAGTTACGTACTGACCTTTTCAAGCAACACATATTACGGGCACCAATGCGTCGGCCCACGTGTTGCATCAATATGTTTGTTGCCACCGCATTGGCTTGTTGGGCGTGTTGAGTTTTCTTTTTTTATGTTACATACACAAACTGAGTATTCAATCCCATGGTTAGGGATGAAAGTGGTTCTGTTATGGGTAATTAAACGAAATTTTTCTTAGAAAAATAAATGGTTTCCTTTTTTTCCAAACATTAAGGGAAAGTGAAATATTGCATGTACTTTAGACAACGGATAAAATGTGGATTATGAAACGTTACAAGTATTCGGAGGTACTAAAATATTAGATAAAACCGAAAATGTCTTCTTTAACCATCCTAGTAGAAAATAAGTCGAATAATTTAAGTAGTTACTTAATGACTTTTTTTTTTGAACATAGTCACTTAATGTCTTAAAGAGTTTGTCTCTCTATTCTAAGTGTCACTTAATTACCATAATGACATACAGATAATTACAACTCAGACTTTCAATTCTCAAACGTAAATCTAATTTAAAACTAGTAAAAGGTTAATGTTACAAATGATATGTATATTACATTCATCACATACCACAATAACTTTTATTGAAATTAATATCACAAATATGAAATAGTTAAATAAGAAATGATATATAAACAACAATTTATTGTATTACGAGTATTAATTCTTAGAATTTGCCATTATATTGCAACTTCGTACTTCTATAAATTGAACAACTGTAATATGTGTTGATCATACGTCTCATGCATATTAGAGAAAAAAAAGTAATGGAGGGAACCCTAGCCCCGGTACCACAATTGGATACCCATCGACTCACCACGTATGAGTCATATGATGCCGGTACAATACCTCCATCCTAATCCCCACATGATCTGGGCACCCCGAAGGATCAAACCGCGTATTTAAACTTCACATGTGGGTCTAGGCTTCATTGGTAACGGGTACCTTAAAGGAATTATTTTTTATGCCAAGCGGGGATCGAACTTGAGACCTTAAGGTCATCAAGTGATTGTCTTACCACTAGGCTAAATATAGCAAAATAGACAAGACCAAATACAAAGGTTCTGGCCGGATTCACATATTTTTTTCAATCTGTTTTCTACTATCACGTACGTCATTGGGCATATTACAGGATAATTATGATATTTAATATTTTTTTTTGAACGTTCGTGTCACGGGACGGCTAGCCGTTACATCCAATTGGGCAGGCAGTTACTAGCGACCGATCCACGAAGTCAGGGAACCACAGGGGAGGGAAAACCACACCAATTTAGCCGCTACAGAAGGCACGACGCTAAATTGGGGGAAAACCTTGATTGCTCGGATTCGAACCCTGGTCTTCAGGGCCCAAACGTCATTGCAACACGGGGATGTCCACTGCGCTATTAAGGCAGGGACGATATTTAATATTTAGTAGTTTCTTTTTTGTTGAATTCAATTAATTCCAAAGATTATTTAAAATCGAAAATTAATTAGGTGAAAATATTTGTAAAGATTTTAGTAAATATGGAGTAACTATTTTTGGATGCTGTATATTGTTAATCATTTCCTTGTTTCTCAACTAAACCGCCGAAGGCACGACATTTAATTGGGATAAAACACTGCCCCTCTGCAAGATTCAAACTTGCTTCACTGAAGGACTTTATTGTGAAATAATTACTTAAAATAGTACAAAATATTAATTGATTTATCAATGATGACTTTCTCGTGATTTAATTTGCGAAAACTAAGCGATATTATTGATTAGTTGTTAAAAAAGAAACAAAATCAACATGACCAAATAAATCTGTGTTTATGAACAAGTGAAAGAATAAAATAGAATAGAATACAAAAAATCGATGAAAATAGCCCCGAATCAAGTTTACTTTTTTTGTTACGATATGTATAAGATTGTTTTATATCAAACTAAATTGATATTTAAAATATTTATATATATTTTATAAGAATAAACAAATACTACTCGATTGTATTTTTATCTACTTATGCATGTTCTAAATCCTAACAAATTAAACATAATTGGTAAAAAACACATACCAGAAAATGCGATCCCAGAAGTAGCAACAACACAAGTCTGAATGACAGTATTTTCCTGCCTTGTAAAAGGTTGTTTCAACAACCCAGATTTATTCAAAAACTTTGTCCACGTTTTCACAAAAAAGAACCCCAACAATCCCGCAGAAACATTTAGCGACGGAATGATCCCAGTCGTTAGGTTAAGTTTCATCACAATGAATGTAAACATGATTCCTAGAATGAAACTAACAACGAATGCTCGGAAGGTTAGCTGTTTTTGCCATGGTGGTACCTCTTTGCATTCGAATATTCGTTCGATTGTTTCCATTTCAGACACGTCTTTATTTCCTTTCCTTTCGCTTTGATCGCTTTCGTCACCGGCTGTGATGGATTCTCTTCTTGATGATGATCGTTCCATTGGTGTTTATATATGATGATGACAATTGAGAGAGAATGTATAGTAAGAATGTTTGTGTTTATGTATGTGTGTGTGTGTGAGAAATTCGGAAGTGTGCTGGATATATGAGTGAGAGAGAGTGTGAGAGTTGAAATGGTTTTAGGGAGTGTTTTCAACAGAATCAAGTATATACGGAGCATGGGATCTTTGCATTGTTAAGAGTATCTAATGCATCTTTATATGTACATTTTTAACAATCTATAATACATCATGAAACATTTTACGGGTATAAATTATCGTGTTGTTACGGTTTTGTTATGATATCATACTTCGTAGACCTATAGCCCCCTAATAAGGCCATTATGTCATGGATACGTTGTCATATCAAAAATATTTTTATTTAAGGGCAACAACGCATTTGTATCCATGTGCACATTACATGTTCTCAATTACTCGTACATTTTGTTATTTATGTTGTGTTGTTATATATGTTTTTTAATAAAAGTTTTGCCAGATAAGATAGATTTTTATTTAAGGGCAATACGACAAAAAATACGTATCTTTGTGCAAGAAATTAAAAACAAAAAGCAATGAAAGTTTTCAATTTATTAGCTGAAAATATATTACTAGAAAACTTGTAAAGTAAAAAGTGTGCATAACCAAGAAATAACTGTTTATCTTCCAATAGCTTCATCTAGAGTCAATTTTTCTAGATCGGAGTATTGTTCAATTGATGCCACAGTTTGAATGAAGCTCTCTGGTACGAATTAAACAATTTTCATACACGGGTAATTGAATTATCGAGTGTTGATCCAAGACTTGTCATCTTTGATGTAATGCTTGTCATTTTCGCGGTTAATGAATCAATAGTTTCGTCTTCCTCCATTTGGAACATCTCAGATTCGGATTTGAGGGTTTGTAGTTTTGTCTTTTTTACACGATCAACTCCAACATTTCGAGTCTTTAATATATCCCAAACTTCTTTTGTATTTTTACAATTTGCTACTTGCAATATCATTTCTTTGGGTAATCCTTGAAATAAATACCCAATCGCAGTCTTGTCTCGCTTTTCATCAACTTTAGTTATGTAGAAACATTTTAATTAAACATTTTCATCAACTTTAGTTATGTAGAAACATTCTAATTAATCTTTATCATCAACTTTAGTTATGTAGAAACATTTTAATTAAACATTTTCATCAACTTTAGTTATGTAGAAACATTTAATTAAACATTTTCATCAACTTTAGTTATGTAGAAACATTTTAATTAAACATTTTCATCAACTTTAGTTATGTAGAAACATTTTAATTAAACATTTTCATCAACTTTAGTTATGTAGAAACATTTTAATTAAACATTTTCATCAACTTTAGTTATGTAGAAACATTTTAATTAAACATTTTCATCAACTTTAGTTATGTAGAAACATTTTAATTAAACATTTTCATCAACTTTAGTTATGTAGAAACATTTTAATTAAACATTTTCATCAACTTTAGTTATGTAGAAACATTTTAATTAAACATTTTCATCAACTTTAGTTATGTAGAAACATTCTAATTAATCTTTATTAGTATAACGTAAACGACTAGTATAATTAATTCGCTAAAGCAATAAATAAACTAATTATTATTATCAAAAACTAATCTTATTAATTATAAGTGCGGTATGCCGGTATATAATTAATAAACCAATTAAACTAACTTTAATTCTCTAAACTAAGATCAGCATGCATGCAAATATAGCAAACTAAACGTAAATAAAAGAGAAAGAACACTAACCGACTTAGTAGAAAACCCAAAGACTTCTTGTCACGAATAAGAATCCAAGTGTAGGACGCCTCAAGAGGTTACACACGAACAAATCACCAACCACTAGCTAGCTAGGTGCTAGCATTAACTTGATTCAGATATATATATATATTCAATATAGTGAAAATATAACTAGAAAGATAATGTCAAATTCCCCCACCAATGGGGGTGGAATTCAACAAAGCTCAAAGAGGGAGAATAGAAATGCACTTGGAAATGAGATTTAAACCTTAATATATAAGAATGTAAAACCCTTGGGTTTTACTCTTTTTCCTATGTGGATGAGGGATCTTTCCTATAATTTCTCCTTCCCCCCTTTCTTGTCTTACGCAACCGACCTAGGGACTCCCCATGGGTCAATCTCGTTTGGCCCATGGTCAAATGGGTTGGCCCACGGTGCTTTGGTGTCGACCCGGTTTTGACCCGTTTCTTATTCACCCAAACTTCATTTCCAATTCTATTTTCGAAAAGTTTTATATTTTCTTTATATTTACAAGTTCAACTAGTCTTTCAGTGTTCTTCACGTGCGACCCTTCGTGGATTATATCTAAATGGCTGTATAACTTCGTTGAGATATTTTCATAATTTTATCACATTCTCCATAGACCATTAGCTTGTAAAATAATCTTCTATTTAATCTACCATATTGTATAGTTTGTTGTAACATGCTAAACTTTTCTATCAGTGACTTTGACCGTTAGTTGACTTTGACTCCGTTAGTTGCTTAAATGCTTAAGTAATTAACTATTGATGTTTGAATAAAAAATGTACTACTTGAAATAGTTATTAATGATTATAGATGTTATTATAGTTGTCAGATAGTAATTAAGGTGCTCGCTTGGTCGTTTGAGTTCCCGGTTCGTTAGTTTGAGCTTTAACGGTCGTTAGATTTAAGTTAGGGGCACTTTGGTAATTGTGCAAGGGGTGGACGGTTTTTGGGGGATTAGGCATCACTAATCCCACATTTTCTCCAGAATTAAATGTGTGTAATTGAAGGTGTGCCTCCCTTTGTCTTTCTTCTTCAATTCCTTTGATTTCTTATTAAAATCGGAATAATTAAACGCTGGTATATCCAATCTATAATCATCTTTAAGGTAAGGATTGCAATCCCTACTAATTTTTAGTCATTTTCATCTATTCAATTCGTTCAGACCTGGTCTTGATCAATTGAATACGTTTTGTTGTTAGTATCAATGATTTCGGGTCGATTTGTGATCGTTTGGTACTAGGATTCAACTCTCTAATCATCCATTAAGGTATTGATCGAAATATTTTTTCTATATAACTCATTTTCATCCTATTATTTTGTTCATATCTGGGTTGTTTGATTGGTGGTTGATTAAATACGTTTTATTGATGGAATCGGTGATTTCGGGTCAACCGGTAACCGTTATTGCAATCGTTTGGTGTGTTGAGGATTCCTACAGGTATGTACATGTTATTAATGACCTTTTTATGATTCAACAGAGTCATATTGAGTGACGAATCGGATCTTTATCATAGGAGGGTGTTTATTGATTGAATTCATTCGTTTTCGTTGTTTCAGTGACCTAAAGTTTAATCCTTTGAATAATAAATCAATTGAGATTATTGATGATGAATTGGGGTCAATAATAAGTGTATATGATTTCTGGAAAATGGTTTAAGGTGTTGAAGTCGTTGGATGTTGAATTAGGTTTCAAAACAAAGGGCTTATGAAGGTCTGAATTTTCAGTCATCTTCCAAAAGTCATATCTTCTTTATAAAATTGAGTTAAGAGATTAATCTTACATTTTTGAAAATCTCCATGTGTCCTCTAAATTCTATATGAACAAATATTCTTTTGATTTTGCCTAGATCTAGGGCGAAATATGTCGATTTCCAAAAGTAGTCGGATGTCGGACGAATTTTGCAGGCCTGTTTTTTAAACGTGATAACTTGTTCATTAGAGCCCTTCAGAAGTCACACTTTACATTTCTGAAAATTTCTTTGAGTCCTCTACATTTCTTAAGAGCTAAGTTTTGTCTCATTTGGTCGTCTTGTATTCCAAAGGTTGTCTGCAAATGAAGGGTGCAAGTCTGAAACTCAATATCGGCGAGACAACTACTGGTCTCGGCGATATCGTGGCATGGACAACCTTTTGGTGCTTGCTGGAGCTTAATATCGGCAAGACCACCCTTGTATCGGTGATATCATGCATTAGAAGGGTCCACAATGCGTTTAATTATGTAGTTGACTTGTATTTCCATCATTCTTGTACCATAGGTTGTCGGAACTTGTAGCTTGCTCGGTATTCATGTTGACGAGTTGTTGTGCATATCTTGAGGTAGGGTAACTACCTTTTGACATGAGAAACACAACAAGAACTTAGATTTTATAATTAACGATGGTTAAAACCCATTTATACGCTTGTTAAGTTATGGGAACTTCAGGAGGGCTTACGGTTGGTTTTATGCATGCTATGCGTTAGTTAACTTTTGTTATTAATGTAATGCATGCTATATCTTGTGATGGTTGATATGATTGATTTGATAGTATACGGTTGATATGTCGTTATGATTTGCATGGTTGATTGAGATTGTGATTGCATGCTCGATGATGATTAGCCTTAGTTAACTATGGTTACTTATGATATGCATGCTATGATGACTTAGACAATGAATATGTTGTTTATGATGGTATAATTGATAGATGAAATGATGTTGAGATTGCATAGATTGACCTAGTTGAAAGATTGAATAGATTGATGGGATTGAATGTTGATTGTGATTTCATAGATAGACATGATTGAAAGGTTGAATATGGTTACATAGATTGATATGAATGAAAAGATGTTTTGGTTGCTTGTATTTGATTGAGATTACAATTGTATGATTGATTGAGATTGCGATTTATTGTTTGTTGTTGATTTATTGGCCTATACATGTAGTGCACTAGAGTCATCTAGGCTTTCCATGTTCACGGTTGCACGATAGGGGCCCTAAAACTATGCCATTGAAACGGTTGATAAAGCCCTAAGGTAAATATGGGTGACAATACTCAAGTATAAACTTACGGTTAAAATTGTTAAGCTTACCTCATGCTAGTCCCGGGAGGGGCTGGTGTGCTACAGTTGGTCGGACGGGGTAGTCATGATGTCCCTTACGACATGGTCACGATTGCTTGAGTTTGCCTGGTGGTTAGGATCGATCACCATGATTCGATAGCTTTGTTAAACGGCTTGCTTTTGGATTTGGTTATGCTTATCCTTAACGACGCCGATGGACCCCGAAAGGACTACCCATCATGTCGGGTGCAAGGTTCCTTGAAAGGTCGAATGACCGCCTATGCACAACCCGCGATTGATTTACTTATGTGACGTAAGTCACTACTTAACGATTGAAAAATGACATAACCTATGATTGATGATTGATGATTGAGATTGAAATTGAGATTGACAATGATGATTGATGAGATGATTGAGGTTGCTAGGCACATATATGAATGATATCTTTCTATTGTGTTATTCGGTTGACATGTGAATTGTTATATGTTTGACATGTGATGATGATTGTTATATGCTTGACATGTGATGATGATTACTATATGCTTGACATGTGATGATGATTGTTATATGCTTGACATGCGTATGATATTTATAAGATTGATTTAATTGGCAACCTTTTTATACAACCTGTGGTTATCTTACTCGGCTTTTTAAGCTGACACTTGTTTTGTTGAAAATGTTGTGTTTCCTCAGGTTGGTCATTAAAGATTTCATAGAGTGAGGCAGGGTAGATGGTTGCTTTGACGAAGACTTTATAATGCCATAGACTTGTTGTAATTATGAGAATATTTCAATATATATTTATACGGCCGCATATCTATGAACCATTAGGGTCACACACATAGAACGAGGAGGGTTTAATTGAACTTTATATAAATAACAAAAAATCTATTAGAAATGAAAATAACTAAAAGTTTCCAAAAATAGATTTAGAAATGTCGAGCGGGTCGGAACCGCAAATCGGGTCGAAAACGGGATCGGATATCAAACACCATGAGTCGACAAAGTCGACCCATGGGGGTCCCACTAGGTCGGCGCCGAGCAAGAGAGGGGAGGGGAGGAAAAGGAAACTTTGTGAAAGTATTCCTTGTCCCACATTGATTAGAAGAAGGAAACTTAAGGGTTTTCTATGCCTATATAAAGAACCCTTATTCCTTCTTTAATCCTTGCACCAAAAATCTATTTCTCCCTCTCTTTTCTTTGTGAAGTTCGACACCCTCACCAAGGGTGGAGAGCATCGCGACTAGTTATTTTTTGGTGGGTTTTTGTTATAACATAAAGTTATAGCTAGCACTAAGTTAAGTGCCGAAGATCCGTTCGCGTGTACGAGTCTTTTGAGGGGCGCGACTTCGGGCTCTTTTTCGTGGCAAGTAGGTCACGTTATTCTTGCTCAAGAATAACGTCTTCGGAAGGTCGTCTAAGAGGTTAGTAGTTCTTCTATTTATTTATTTGTTTAGTTATTATATGCATGCGCGATAGATCTTGGCTAGGGAATTAAATAGTTTAACTGGTTTATTACATGCTTCCGCTCTAGTAATTAACTAGGTTAATTACTTATTCATTAATTATGTTTTTGATAAAAATTAATATGTTTTAAATAATTAAACGTTTTTAATTATTTACAAATTAAACCTTATGTTTTATAAAAGTTTAAAACATGAGCCTTGATTAATGAATTATGTTTATTCATGGAATAAACATCATTTTGGTTAATAAAATCCCAACAAAACTGTCTCATTTAATTATACATTTAATGCTTATGTCGTTGAGGTCATATTGTCATTGGTTGTTGATTTATTTATGGATTTCTTAGATTGTCGTTATGATGCAATAAGTAACACCAAAACTGTGATTGACATTTCGGTTAGGAAATGATGATGTTTTAAAAGGGACCTTTCCGCACTTAAAAACCTGCAAAATTTGACCTAGACGTCTAATGGCTAAAAATTGCTCTCTCTCTTTAAGTCCGAGGGTTTATTCTTCTATTTATAAGGAAGTAAGTAGGTTATGGGTTCGGAGGTACGAGCGGCGCTTGTCGGGGGACACGAGCGGCACTCGTACCCTTTTGTTGCAAGGGAGCGACGCTCAAACTTCCGAGTTTGAGCGTTAAGCTTCCGTTTCACCGTCTTTTGTCTTGTAAAGTTTTTTGCCATCCAAGTTGAGTTGGTAGATGACATGTACCCTGATTTGCATCTTTCGTGAACCTGCGTTCATATTACATCTCAAAAGTACCAAAAGTTAACGCATATAAACTCATTTTAACACTAACAATGGCCAAAAGATATACACTAACAATGGCCAAAAGATATAGGGGAAAACTCATAAATGAATCACTTGTTACGTTATGGGGACTTACGGGAGGGCTCATGGTTGATATTTATGCATGATATACTTTAGTTATTTATGGTTAACCTTCTTATGCATGCGATTTTGTTTAAAATTTTTAGTTCAAGAAATAAACTTTCAATTAAGCAACTTCAACTTAGACAAGTAAGACGCACAAATCTGATCGAAAGCTTTCAATTAAGCTTATGGTAATAGGACATGCGGGAAGTTGCTTGCCATTGAGATCATAGAGTAACCAGGTTGCCAATATCATCAAGTGCATAATGCTTTTGTTTTGTTCGTCTGTATGGTCATATTTGCTACTGAGCAAATTATAATATAATATGCAAATTAACTTAAAGCAATCACTAAAGTCACTAACATACCTTGTATGCATCAAAGAGTTTTAAGGTTTATGGAATGTATCTACTGACCAACTCTACTTTCCCATTTCTCAATCTTGTGTTCTAATCATTCTACACACGTATATTGTAGATTTCAGAACCTTCCTTAATTCATCGGTCAAAAAGCGTTGCTTGACCCATACCCAACCCACACAACCCACCCGAATTGCCACCTTTAGTTGACAGTGAATATTTTAAATCAAAAAACATGCATTGAAAATGAACAACTTGTAGGATAGTGAGTACATCAATGGAAGACATGGTAACAGGGACATGGAGATCGAAAAAAATAATAAAGGTGCTTCAATGGATGGCTCCATCCGAGACCTCTCCGCCTTTTGGATGGCTTCATGGTTGAGAAAATCTTCTCATGATTCTCAGCCTGCAACATTAAGCCAAAAAAAACAAAAAAACAAATCACCTTAGTCACTACATATTAAAAGCCTAAAAGGACTTAAAATAAGTTCATGATGGTGGTATTGCTACATCATAGCAATTTCAACGCATTTATCCAACCCATGCATTTTACTATAACGAATAAATACATCATACCCTAAGCATGACTGCATGAGAGAATGAGAACATGACTGGTGAAACATATAACATCACCGGTTATTAACACCATAACTAACAAACTCAAAATTAGTATTACTAACAATGAAAAATTTTAAAAGACGAATTCAATTTCAAAGGCGCCTATTTAGACCTCATGATTGGATTGTATAACAATATAATGGTTTGAGTGAAATAACCAAATATACCCCCAAGGCCTCAATAAAATACTTTTGAAAGTCATATAATTATTGGAAAGTACCTTCTTTTTTTTCCCCATCATTTGTAGGTATTTCATCAAACACATAAAATTCTTCCGTGTGAGAGATATCCCACAAATTAGAATAACATGCAACAACAAAAACCACCTCGTTTAAGAACTCCTTATCCACCAACTTAATAATCGCAACTTGTTAGCATTGGAAGAAGAATAATACTTTCAATTACAAACAAAAACCACCTCGTTTGAACTTTTTCCATGAAGCCAACTATTCCAATGAAGGATAGTATGGTTAAAACATGTTATATAAATAAATCATCCAGCAAAACTATAAATTTCCATAAGAAATTCTAAATCTGAAAATAATTAAAAACCAATTAATAAAAACAAGAATTATTCGTTTAACTATTCACATAACTACATATTAGAAAAATAAAAGATCTATATTGAAGCGGCAACTCGTGGAGATGCGATTTGAAACCTTAGATTGATGATAGCATATTTGAAATCCAAAGGAACGGAGCGTGAAGAGCATCTGGGGGATAAAACAGAATTAAAAGAAGTGTCAAGAGTGTCTTGGATAAAGGAATAACTTTCAAATTTCAAACACAATATGAAGGAGCGCGTTTATATTTTTAAGACGGATTTTAAGATACAACTCATAGGGGTGTGAGTAATTAACTAAGGGTAAAAAAGTAATATCATATCTCTTTTTTCAACTGGGTCTTATAATCTTTATTAAGGGCATGTTTGGTTGGATGTATTTAGGGTTAGGTAATGGGTGTGATGATAAAAACCAATGGCTGGTTAAAAAAAAGCAGTTAATGAATACTAAAACTGGGTAATGGCCTTATAGATTAAATTTGGGGGAATTGTTATCAATACCCTCTTTTTTTTCCCCATAATTAATCATCCATGTTCTTTTTTTATTTTATTTTATCTTTCATCCCATTTCTTTCTCCTCCATCAAAAAATTATCACAGTGCTCTATCATCACAAATATATAATGTTTATAAAACAAAAGTAGATCTATCGATTGAAGCAAAATAGAAAACTAATACAAATCATTCAAGGTATGTCTTTTTATTTTATCTTTCATCTTTTTTTTTTCCTCCATCAAAAAATTATCACAGTGTTCTATCATCACAAATATATAATGTTTATAAAACAAAAGTAGATCTATCGATTGAAGCAAACTAGAAAACTAATACAAATCACTCAAGGTATGTCTTATTATTTTATATTTATCTTTACTACTTATTTTTCTTTATTATTTTCGAGTTTTAAGAAAATATTATATTTTGCAATTAGTTTGGTTTTAGTTATGATTGGATTATCTATGTTAAGTTTTGATAAAAAAAATTTAGAACAAGACCATATAAATATAAAGACTAAAAAGTAGTGTAGTCATTAAAGAACCAAACAACACTAATGCAATGATAAAGCGTAGCGTAAGTAGTAACGATAAGCTTGCTATTTAGACACATTTCTTAGGGGGTGTTTGGCCTAACTTATATTTTTATGCTTATGCTTTTATTTTACAAGTTGTTTATGTTTATATTTTATAAGCTTACAAGCTCTTTTGATAGTGTTTGGATTAGCTTACCTAGCTTATTAACTATTTCAATGGCTTGTGTTAGAAAACCATTGTTGGAGAAGCTTATCAAAACTAGCTTATATAAGCCCAAATGCTTATGTTCAATAAGTTAGGCCAAACACCTAAATGACTTATCTTGTGAAATATAAGTCAAAAAAGCAATAAGCCCCATAAATAAGCTAGACCAAACATCCCCTTAGTTTTTAATTATTAACATGAAAAAGAACTATGAAAAAAAGCCTTACAAAAAAAATAGAGTAAGTTACACTTTTTGTCCCTGAAGTTGGCACGTTTTTCATTTTTCATCCCTAAAGTTTAAAAATTACAATTTTAACCTTAAAGTTGGCCAATTTATTCAATAATCGTCCTTTGGCCAGACGACGTTAGTTTTTGGCCGTTAACGTACGCACGTGCTAAACACGTGAGGAACTTCAGGGACGAAAAGTGAAAAATTAAGCTACTTGAGGGACGAAAAATGAAAATCATACAAATAAATTTATTCTTCCATTCTTTCTTTTCCGATCATCTTTTCTGATGGAATTTTCCCACTAGACATTTATTTTCCGATGATACCTAATAAATGTGACATCCGTCAAAATTCCATTCAACAGGATTCTTAATTAAAATCAATTAAGATGTTCTTCGCTTAATTTCCAAAGTAATTTAAGATATTTAAGGCATGATTAGGTGAGCAAGTGCATGTTTAAACTTTCTAATTGATTATATGATTAATCAATCTATCATATGAACTATTTTATCAAGGTTAAGAATCTTGATAACGA
>CM067175.1:3482470-3528726 GCA_034093135.1 Erigeron breviscapus
TAACTCTTTAAACTTCATCCCAAAGGTTCACGTTTGTTGTCACCATGTTTAGGAGACAAGTCATTTCTGTTTTCTTTTTTTTTTCTCTTTCCTCACATTCATAATGAAATTAAATGAGAGTCTCCAGTGTCATTTAGGGTGCGGATGCTGGATAACAATGGTAGAAGTGGTTTGTTTGTGGTCGCATGGGAAAAGGGATGTGTGGTTAGTGTGGCATCTAGGGTGTGGGCTTATGCATACCTGACCCTTGTGATGCTCGTTTTTCTTCTTCTGTTTTCCCGTCTCTTTTTTTTTCAATAATTGAGTGAATAATTTTTGTAGGTTTATGCATACCTGATGCTCTTGCTAGGCTCGTTTTCCATCCACTGTGTTCCTCTCTTTTATAATGAAAGTTTTTTTAACAATTTTTCTACCATCTTAGCTAGCTCCGGACTATCCGTTTCATCTTAACAGTATCATAGGGTAAGGAATACATTGCTATCTGTCAACTACTAAGCACTTTATTAAAATTAACACGGGTTAGTTTGAGGGAGTTGTTCTACCGCCTGGGTCAAATGATCTCATTGTCTTGATTAGTTCATGTGAAACTTGCCAATGTGTTATTTGTGTGCAGTTGTTTGGGAATCTAGATGCTAATCTTACTATCTGTTACAGTTTGCAGCACACCAAAACGAGAAGCGGGGCATGCATATGAAATAATTACTTGATATTAATGATCCTTTTTCTTAAGTTAAAATTTTTTCTTGTATTTTGTCATTACATAAGTTAGGTACCCTAGTTATATGTTGAATCTCATCTTTCTATTTATAGCATGTAAATCTAAGATTTCTGTTGAATGTTGGGTCAAACTATATGAAAAGAGGAGGTGATTTCACCAAAACTATATTTTAAAGATCATTTTTATATGATTGGGTCATGTCATATAGTACTGTTTGCATTTGTAGTTCTTTTAAGTTTTTGGTGTAAACTTAAATGTGCTCAATTAGATGGTTTCTGTGATTAGTGTTTTGGGGATTAAGTGTACTCATCATAGTTGTCAAAGGCAAGAGCATCATGCGCCTAGGTGCAAAAAGCAGGCGAGGCCCAACAAGGTCGCTTGGATACCCTAAGCCCAAGTCAATAACTGGTTTTAAGGGATATAGAAACCTGTTTTTGATCTCATTTTGTATGGGGGAGGTTTCTATGTTAAAACCTGTTTCCGTAAGGGGTTTCTATTCTTTTTATGGCTATAGAAACCTGTTTTTATTCTCATTTTGTATGGGGGAGGTTTCTATGTTAAAACCTGTTTCCGTAAGGGGTTTCTAACGTTTTCTTAGTAGTGTATGAAGTATGTTTTTCTTCTATTTTATATTTTTCTTCAACATAAACTACCTTCATTAACGAATTTTTTTCGATTATGAATAATTTGGTTTGAAGTTTTTTGTTTTCAACTTATGAACAGTTTTTTTGGGATTTTTGGTCGAATGATCTATTGGTTTTTGAATGGTATTTAGTAATTTGAATGACATTTGGTTTTCTTACTTAAGTGCGCTTTTTTTTCTCGGACCCGCGCTTTTATTGCGCCTCTCCCTAGGCCACATCTAGGGTCATTGCGCTTTGAGTGGACCTTCGCCTTTGACAACTATGGTACTCATATATGTTATGCATACAGTTCTCTATGGGTTATTAGAGACTGGCTATATTTTCCAACAAATAGGGTTTAGAAATGGATTTGGACTGCTGATAACGTTGTGCAGGTTTTGGGAAAAGATCTATTTCTGAATATTTAACAGCTGTAACATTATTAACGTTATTGTGTAAAAGAGCTCAATGCTGGAATCAAGATAGATCGCAAGTGATGGTGTTAGATTTGAGTTAGAAGGAGAGATGTTGGTATCTAAAGCATCGTTATGTTACTTATGACTGTAGGTTCCTATGGGAACATGTTTTCATTACTCCATAGAGCATCAAACATTCAGTTATCATATACTTGCATAATTTGAAGTATGCTCATCCCAGATGATCTTTTGTAGGAGAAAAGGATATTTCTATCGTACAATATTACATATAAGTATATCATGTAAATACTAAGTTGGTTATATCAGCCTCGGCACTCACTGAAGGTCCTTCAGGCGTATGCTACATAATGGAGTATGTTTCTTCTATTTCTTTCTCCTCTCTTTACTCCATTCATGTGATCTGTTCTTTGTATGATTATGGTGAATGCCTTCCATTGTTCTACATTCTCTGGTCTAGAAGTGTTTTTTCATTCATTTTTCTGTGCATCAAATTCCTTTTCTCATTTATCAAAGAACATAACTCTACATACTTCTAAGTAGTAACAGTTTATAAAAAGTTTTAATTATATAACAAGAGAAACCTTGGCTGTCTTAATCCTTGAAGTTATCAAGTACTTCAATAGATTGAAGCAGGGGGGTCAGTTTGAGGGATGTGTTCTACAAACATGGGTCAAACCAACCCATTATTTGATTAATTCATGTGAAACAAGCCAGTGTTTTATTTGTGTACTATTGTTTGTGAAACTTAAGTGCAAAATTTACTACTTATTTGGTACAATCTACGGTACAGTACACCAAAAAGAGAATAGGAAATGCATGCAAAATAATGTGTTGATAATTATGATTCATATCTGAAAGAAAACTATTGTCTGGTATGGTATCATATTTTTACCAAACATACATCTTCTACTGTGGTTATTTTGTTTCTTCGGTTCCCAACTTGTTCCTTGTTTCATAAGGTTATTGAACCTCTAGAACTTTATATCTTGGAAGAGCAATGTTTTTACTTGCTACTTTTTATAATCAACAGCAGGTTTCGTGCTTTTTTCTTGTCGTTGATTAGTTACGTTTTATATTGCCATTGTGTGGCGATGGCAATACCTAAAGAACCTTGTATTGGAGGCTTTGGCTAAAATAGGCATTTGGTATCTCAAGGTAGTAGACCATCATGGACTTCTGTTAACAATTTGCCAAACTCAGAGAATATACAACAAAATCATATATTTTAATTGGTCTTCATATATAGCGGTATTTATCTCCAACTCTCTATTGTAAACTGAAATGACCCGTGTGTTGATGTGACAAGTCCTTTAGTTTGGTGATAGCTGGTGGTACGTTAGAAGTGGTGTCCAATGCTGGAGCTTAACGGTGAAGGTGATTGGTGGTGGTAGTGCAGGGGATGGAGAGATAGGGTGATGTTGTGGAAGAAAGAATGGCATGTCAAATTGTGATTGGGTCTCAAAAAATGTGGTGTTACATTATTGTTGGTAATTTTGAATCTTAAATCTGAAGACTGCTAAACGATTATATATGACAGGGCTTAGAAACGGATAGACAATACCTTATACCTTGGAACAGTTTGTGCGAAGATATATTTTCTCTACGTAAAGGAGCTCTCACTTTATAACATGAAAGAGAGGCAAAACTGTAAAAGAGGGCAAAATCTGGGTTTGTATCTGATGATGATGATGATGGATCTGTGCTAGTGTGCTAAAAGAATGATATAGGTTGGTCTTAAGATATCGTTATTGGCGGCAATGTGGGTACCATAACTAGCCTTGCGTCGGTGCAAATTTACAACAAATGACTAATTTTCGATAACTATTAACCTTTTAGGAGGTTTAGGCCGCTTTTGGCGATTTTGACGAATTCGAAGCTTCATTGCTTAAAAGTACATTTCAAAAAATTCAAGTTAGTTCCACCAACAAAGAACACTACCCTGTTCCTAAAATAAGTTGCGCTTCACGGGATAAACCTACCTATATCTGGACCTTCCTTCCGTTGTAGTTCCAACAATGGTTATAAAGAACGATTAAGTCAATTTTGACTGGATTTCTAGTTCAATGTTGGGAACATTTCTAATTTCGAGTATCATTATATATTAAATATCCAAATGACTTTGTATCTCTCTTGTGAGGTTTCAATTTTTAACTTGCTGTTGTAGTTCTGATTTTCAGTGTCATCCTATTGTTTTTTGTAGGACTATAATGAACCTTTTCCGCGTCTTCTAGTAATAGAACTGATTTTGCATTCCCTCTTTTTGGCTGGTTCTCAATTTATCAAAATTATGGAAAATTCTTCACTTACCTGTAAATTCTATAATGGTTTAACTTTGGTCAAGACCACTGTATAAGTTTTTTGTATATTGGCTACTATTATTATCAAATGGTAGATGATAAAAAACCAGTGTACAACTTTCACCGAGCGTTTTACATGTATGCTAATAAAGAATTGTGGTGTGTAAATCAAGATATGTGGTGCTATCTCCAAGTAGAAAAACATTTAGCACGTGAAATTTTTAACCACAAAGGACGTCGATACGATTGGAGCGAGTAAATTTCAAGGATGTGTCCTGTTTAATCAATTGATGAGAAACATGCCAGTGTTATTTGTGTACAATTGTCTGGGAATTTAGATGCTAATCTTCCTATCTGTCTATCTGGTACAGCTTACAATTACCCAAATTCGGAACCGGACATGCATACGATATCATGACTTGATGAATTATGATGTATCTTTATCATCGAATGATTGCTTTGTATTTTGTCGCTTGTTGCTTCAGCTAGAAATTAAGAGGAAAGCTTGTATTTCAGCTTTCCAACTTGTGTATGGTCTCATTGATTCTCAGTATTTTTGAATTTATAGAATCTTATCTCTTGCACACAAGAGGGAAGTTTTCATTTCTTTTAAGCCAATATCAAAACTCATGCCCTTTCCTGTAATTGATAAATTTGTGGTACTTTGCTTTTGTGTGGTGATGTCTTTTAAGTCAAAAGCTAGAGCACCCAGATCATCTTGAGTTTTGGCCTGGCTAATTTAGGAATTTCTTAATCATAGGGTAGAAAGCAAATAAATCTAGGATGCCTATTATAAAAAGGTTTTTGGATAAAAGCCTGAAATTTTTCACTTTGTACAGAATTGCACGATAATCTTTTTTATCACCCTACTGGCTCAACTAACTTTCAAAATTTGTTCATGGCTCCAACTAGGTCACGAGTCACAACTAGGGCTGTCAATCTCGACCCAACCTGAAACCCAACCCGAAAAAATCAGGTTAGGGTTGTGAAATCTCAACCCGTCAACCCGCTAACTGTGACAACTCGTGATTTATTAACAACGGGTTAGTCCTAATCTCGATCATTATTATAATTTCGTCTAATATAGAGATTATGACGTGGAAATTATTAGCTAATTGAACATTTGATATAGTTCAATTAGACGTATCCTGATGACGTAGACTATTAGCTATTTAGACGAATGTCGGGTCTGAAAATAAAGTTAAATAAAGAATTAAATGTTATAATTGAACCCGGTAAATTGACTGTCTAAACGAAATATTTCTAAAAGTTTAGTTTATTTAATTTTATTTATTTGTCTCGACTAAAATGAGACGAGGGAAAATACCTTTACTTTACATTTTGACTTTTAGGTCAAACGGTAATTAATCGTAAGCATTTTACCAAATTAAGGGTATTAAAATTTTCTAAAAGAAGCCACATGGGCTTAAATTGGTTTGAAAGGCTGGGAGGGAAACAACAAACCCCCCCATCACCCTTTTTCTTATAAGCTCCTGACAAACACACACACACACACAGAACACACACCATCACCAAAATACTTTCAAATCCTCCCAAATTATCTATCATATCATCATCAAGAATCAGATTTTTGTTGGGCAAAAGAAGTAATCATCTATTAGTTTAAAGGGGTTTATCATTTTAGTGGATAATCAAGCTTTAACATCATCATTTTCATCATCATCTTCATCAAATTCCTCAAGAACACCATTTTTGGTAAGTTAAACTTTTATTCAATCTTTTGATTTTATTTAAATTCATTAAAGGGTTTATTTCAGATATATAATTCGAAATAGAAGCCTATGAAAGTGGTATGAAATTAGGGTTTTGGTAATTAAAGGAAATATTGACTTAGAATTTAGTTTTTGGTCAAAATGATTGAAGTTACGAAATGTTTGATGAAATGGTAAGTTCAAAGTCTTTTGAACAGGTTAACACTTATTAAAAATGAAAGGAATCGATTTGGAGTCGACATGGTTTGCTAAAAATGGTCATAAACCAGGTTTTTCACCTGGTCAGGTGGAACTCGCGCCGCGAACCTTCCAGGTCGCGCCGCGAGTTTTGTGACTGTTTGACATTTTCAGTTTTCGATAACTGGAACGTTTGAACTTGGTGAATATCGAATGGTACTTTAGACTACCTTATAATGACGATGTCATTGATATTACCAACTAAAGTTAAATAAAATGGAAGTTAAGTCACATTCTTGGTTATGGCATTCTAGGGTCTATAGCTAAGTAGTTGTACGTAGGATACTCGTCGTCAAGAGATTTGATCCTCATTATTGGTAATGATATCATAGGTTTTGGATAACGTGGAGAATTGACTGTGGATCTTCTCGAGCTACATTATACCTTTTAGCATTTAGATCGCTAAGGTGAGTTTATGGAGCCCTTTTCCTTTTACTTTGGGCCTGAAAAGCATGTACTGTTGTATACACTATTTATTAAATAAATGATTGTTTTGTGAGTATGCCATGTGATTTGGATGCTTAGATCATTTGACTTAAATTTGCCATGTTGGGCTGTCGAAAATGTGTATACGTGTCATTTATTAAATGTTGGATAAAATGACGTTGGATTGCCGAGTGATGGCTGATTAAAATGTTTCCTTGTGTTTGACAAACTAAAATGTTTCCCCCTATTTGTAAATTGTCGGATGTTGTATTCTGACTGTCTTGGTTAAGGTCCGCACCCACATGGAACGGAAACCTGTGCGAGGCATATTGGCTGATACTGTCGGATGTTGTATTCTGACTGTCATATGCTGTCATCAGATCTAGATATACTGATTCACGTGATATAAGATGAGTTCAGATTTGATATACTGACTATCTTGTTATAAATTGTGATATAAGAGTTGTCAGATCTAGATATACTGACAGTCTTGTATAAAAGGTCGGATCTAGATATACCGACTGTTTTTGAAATAAAAGTATTGTTAGATGTTGTATTCTAACTGCATATGCTGTATCAGATCTAGATATACTGACAGTCTTGTATAAAAGGTCGGATCCAGATATACCGACTGTCATTGCTGTCAAATCAGATCTAGATATACTGATTGACGTGATATAAGATGAGTTCAGATTTGATATACTGACTATCTTGTTATAAATTGTGATATAAGAGTTGTCAGATCTAGATATACTGATTCACGTGATATAAGATGAGTTCAGATTTGATATACTGACTATCTTGTTATAAATTGTGATATAAGAGTTGTCAGATCTAGATATACTGATTGACAGTGATATAAGATGAGTTCAGATTTGATATACTGACTATCTTGTTATAAATTGTGATATAAGAGTTGTCAGATCTAGATATACTGATTCACGTGATATAAGATGAGTTCAGATTTGATATACTGACTATCTTGTTATAAATTGTGATATAAGAGTTGTCAGATCTAGATATACTGATTGACAGTGATATAAGATGAGTTCAGATTTGATATACTGACTATCTTGTTATAAATTGTGATATAAGAGTTGTCAGATCTAGATATACTGATTCACGTGATATAAGATGAGTTCAGATTTGATATACTGACTATCTTGTTATAAATTGTGATATAAGAGTTGTCAGATCTAGATATACTGATTGACAGTGATATAAGATGAGTTCAGATTTGATATACTGACTATCTTGTTATAAATTGTGATATAAGAGTTGTCAGATCTAGATATACTGATTCACGTGATATAAGATGAGTTCAGATTTGATATACTGACTATCTTGTTATAAATTGTGATATAAGAGTTGTCAGATCTAGATATACTGATTGACATGATATAAGATGAGTTCAGATTTGATATACTGACTATCTTGTTATAAATTGTGATATAAGAGTTGTCAGATCTAGATATACTGATTTACGTGATATAAGATGAGTTCAGATTTGATATACTGACTATCTTGTTATAAATTGTGATATAAGAGTTGTCAGATCTAGATATACTGATTGAGTGATATAAGATGAGTTCAGATTTGATATACTGACTATCTTGTTATAAATTGTGATATAAGAGTTGTCAGATCTAGATATACTGATTCACGTGATATAAGATGAGTTCAGATTTGATATACTGACTATCTTGTTATAAATTGTGATATAAGAGTTGTCAGATCTAGATATACTGATTGACAGTGATATAAGATGAGTTCAGATTTGATATACTGACTATCTTGTTATAAATTGTGATATAAGAGTTGTCAGATCTAGATATACTGATTAACGTGATATAAGATGAGTTCAGATTTGATATACTGACTATCTTGTTATAAATTGTGATATAAGAGTTGTCAGATCTAGATATACTGACAGTCTTGTATAAAAGGTCAGATCTCGAAATAAATATCTAAAATTTTTGTATATACGTGTTAGTTGAATTATATTCACAGCATGCTGTACATGTGGTGGGAAGGCTGCGGGTGACCCTATACATAAGCATTTAAGGCATGTTAGGAATAGAAACTCGACTCGTATGTGTATGCATAAGGTTTATATACGTGATAGTTTGGATTATATTGACAACATATTTAAATGTGGTGGGAAGGCTGCGGGTGACCCTATATATAAGCATTTTAAATATGTTGGTAATAGAAACCCAAACCGAATGTGTGTAATCTAGACAAAGATTTCTTTAAACTTCAATGTTGCGTACTGTCACATTCAATTGATTTCGTGCTGTCTTATCCAGTAGACTTATATGGATTATTTGACTATCTTTTCAGACTAGTCATGTCGGATGGAGTTAGCTCTAATGCTGTTGTACCTTGTACACCTCCAGTTCCTGTCTTGGTAAACTCCATTCCATATGTTCCTGACTCTTATGAAGAGGAACCAATGGAGAAATCGGGCAATGAATCTCGCCCTATCAACCTTGTATCGTCATCCAGTGAATCTGGAAGTGAACATGTATCTATCCATGTTCAATCATCTGTAACACCGGTATCTCCATATCAGAGGAGGACTACCGAGGGAGCTCATATGCTTTATGCTCCTAGAGACCCTTATGCTCCTGGTCCCTCTGCACCAGTTCAGGGCAACAGTGGACCTGGTCTTTCATTCTTTCAGGGAGATCCGTATGCTGCGGGTCCCTCAAGAGTGCCTGTTTACAATCCACATGCCGTTATGCCAGTTGCATCTGCAGCTGATAGGATGGAATATTATCGCCGGCAGCTGTCGAGGATGAACAATTCCCTCATCTGCACCAGAAAGAGTATGGAGAATCAAGCTCAGGAGTTGACTGGAGCTTATCAGCAGGCGGCTGAGGCTATGACTGTGGCTAGGGAAGGGAGAGAAGCTATTGGTAGAATGGTATGGATACTATCAGTCGTGGTGGTCTTGGTGGTGGCATTGCTTGTTGTAGTTCTTTTCAGGATGTAATCAGTAATAGTTGTAGTAGTAGTAACGTATTGTAAGCCTTAGAACAATTTACAACTCATACATCTGTATTTGAGTTGTAATCTTTTTGGTGGATGTATTTCCCACGTATGTCAGATAGTAATTATTCTGACTGTGTAATGTATCATCGTGGATGTAGTTCCCACATGAATTGTATGGTGGATGTAGTTTTTCCCACAAGATTTTGGAAAAGTACAAGTCAGATTATGTAAAAAGTTTTCGGTATAAATGAAATATGATAGTTCTTCGGCTTACCTACTTGTTCAAAACTACGTCACTTGCTCATCTCAATTCTAGAAGTATAGTGTTCTATATTTCTTTTCTTGTTTAGTTCATGAGTTCAAGTAAGTCGATAAATTGTGACTTGTGTTTGGCATCCTCTTATATCTAAAACATCTTGAAAAGCTACAATCTTTGTTGTTCCTACGAGGAAAACCTCTAAATGACATTTTTGGTTTATGTCTTAGACTTATGGCTCCCAAGAAAAGAGGCAAGGTCCAGAAGAAGGCTTCTCCCAAGAGAGTTACTAGATCAACTCCTCAACCCAATACAACTGAACAGGAAGAACCTGTGAACCAGCAAGAACCAGAAACTGCTACTGCAAATATGAACACTGGTCTTGGATCTACCCCACGTGCTGACGGGGAAAATAATATGGCAGCGTTTGTGACACAACAACTGTTGGCCGCCATGCCTACTTTAGTTGCTCAGATCACGGCAAGCATGAACGCCAATAATAATCATCACACTGATAATAGTAACAACGTTGAACCTACTGCGGAACGAGTTATTCCTAGAGTTCATCTGCACGGGACAGACTACAAGACCTTCACATATTGTAAACCAAAAGAATTTAATGGTACCGAGGGCCCGGTAGGTCTAATAAATTGGCTAGAAAGTATAGAGGCGGTGCTTCATATCAGCCGTTGTGCTGAAGAGAACAAAGTGGAATATGCAGCTTCTCAGTTTCAAAAGCACGCTTTGTCTTGGTGGAACGAACAGATTAGGACTCGTGGCCGAGAGCCGGCATATAACATACCTTGGATGAACTTTAAAAGGATGCTAATGGAGAAGTACTGTCCTAGGGAGGAAGTACAGAGGATGGAAAACGAATTTTGGAACCATGCTATGGTTGGATTAGATAACGAGAAATACACTACTCGTTTTCATGAGCTGACAAGGCTAGTTCCTCGTATGGTGGATACGGAGGAGAAGTTAGTGGAAAGGTACTGCTATGGATTGTCACCTGACATCCGAAGATTGGTGGCTGCTTTTAACCCCATGACTTTACAGGCGGCAGTTAGTGCAACCAATCGGATGGTGATAGACTTGAAAAGAACCACTGGTCCTTCTGTTGGAACTGAAGTGGTCAAGAGAAGGAACGATCAAGCCTCTGGTAGTGGTTTTGGAAATGGTGGAAATGGCAAGAGGTTTAAGGCTGCCAGAAACTTTGCAGTGGTCCCCCAGAATATTAATAGAAACCCTGGCACAGACGGAAGATGTATCAGGTGTGGCACTCGTCACATAGGAAATTGTCCTACTTGCCACCGTTGTAAAAGAACGGGACATCAGGCAAGGTTCTGTAGGGAAAAGGTACCAAATCAGTGCTACGAGTGTGGAAGCGAAACCCACCTACGACCTGCATGTCCAAAACTCAATCTGAACCCGAACAATAATGCTATAGTTCCAGTAAGGAACAATGTGGGAAACCACCAAGCTAGAAATCAAGGAGGCCGAGGTAGAGGCCGAGTTTTTGCTTTGGATGCTGCTGATGCACGACATGATCCCAATGTTGTGATAGGTACATTCATACTCAATGATCATTATGTTTTTATATTATTCGACTCCGGTGCTGATAAAAGTTTCATATCCTTAGAATTTAAGTCTCGTTTTGGTATAGTAGCTACCCCCATGAAAGATACTTATGTTGTCGAATACGCAAACGGTCAAAAATATATTGCTAGAGATCATTTAGTAAATTGTAGTTTGGTATTAGCCGGTAAAAATTTTAAAATTGACCTAATCCCCATAGAACTAAGCAGTTTTGATGTGATTATTGGTATGGACTGGTTGTCAAAGGTTAGAGCTAATATAAGTTGTCATGAGAAAATTGTTAGAATACCTCTACAGAATAACGAAACCCTAGAAGTGCAAGGAGATAAGGCAGGAAAGAAATTGATCTTAGTATCAGCAATAAAAGCTAATAAATATTTACAAAAAGAACACCCTGCTTTCTTAGCATTTGTAGTAGAAAGAAAACCAAAGGGGAAAGAAATGCAAGATATTCCTGTAGTTAGAGATTTTCCGGAGGTGTTTCCTGAAGATTTGACGGGACTTCCACCTCACAGACCAGTAGAGTTTGGAATAGATTTGATTCCTGGAGCTGCACCCGTGGCCAAGGCACCCTATCGCCTTGCGCCATCAGAAATGCAAGAATTGTCCGAACAACTTCAAGAGTTGTTAGCTAAAGGACTAATTCGTCCAAGTTCATCACCTTGGGGAGCTCCAATCCTATTTGTGAAGAAGAAAGACGGCTCGATGCGGATGTGTATTGATTACAGAGAATTGAACAAGTTGACTGTCAAGAACAGGTACCCTTTGCCTCGTATTGACGACTTGTTTGACCAATTGGAAGGTGCATCACACTTTTCCAAGATTGATCTCAGATCTGGGTATCATCAACTCAGAGTCAGAGAGACGGACATTCCTAAAACAGCTTTCAGAACTCGTTATGGGCATTATGAGTTTTTGGTTATGCCATTTGGCTTAACCAATGCACCTGCTGTGTTTATGGACCTAATGAACCGAGTATGTCGACCGTATCTTGACAAGTTTGTCATTGTATTTATTGACGACATACTGATATACTCAAGGAATAAAGATGAACATGAAGGTCATCTGAGAACAATTCTGCAACTACTCAAGGATCAGAAGTTGTACGCTAAATTTCTCAAAATGTGAATTCTGGATTAGAGAGGTACACTTTTTGGGTCATGTAGTAAATGCAGATGGAATCCATGTGGACCCATCTAAGGTCGAGGCGATAAAGAAATGGGAAGCCCCAAAGACTCCGACGGAGATCCGTCAATTTCTTGGACTGGCTGGCTATTACAGGAGATTTATTGAGAATTTCTCTAAGGTTGCTCAACCTTTGACGTTGTTAACTCAAAAGACCAAGGAATTTATTTGGCAGGATGCCCAGGAAGAAGCATTTCAAACGTTGAAAGACAAGCTCTGTAATGCTCCTATTTTAGCATTACCAAATGGAGTTGAAAATTTCGTGGTATACTGTGACGCATCACATCAAGGCATGGGATGTGTGCTCATGCAGGAAGGTAAGGTCATTGCTTACGCCTCTAGACAGCTCAAGATCCACGAAAAGAACTATACAACCCACGATCTTGAACTCGGAGCGGTTGTTTTTGCCTTAAAAATTTGGAGGCACTATTTGTATGGTACAAAGTGTACGGTATTCACAGATCACAAAAGTCTTCAGCATATCTTCGATCAGAAAATGCTGAATATGCGACAAAGACGATGGGTAGAATTACTGAGTGATTACGATTGTGAACTCAAGTATCATCCCGGTAAAGCAAATGTTGTTGCTGACGCACTAAGTAGAAAAGATAGAATTTCACTATCTGTCATAACAAGAGCAAGTTCTTACCTTGGCTCATCATTAAGGGATAGAGTTTTAGATGATCAGAATGATGCCTTACGACCAGGGCGTATCGAGAAGGAAGCATTGTGGGATGCCGAACGGTTATTTGAATTGGATGGCGATGGGATCAGACATGTCAAGGGCAGAGTGTGGATTCCCAAGTATAATGGACTTAGAGAACTCTTAATGAATGAGAGTCATCGATCTAAGTACTCAATCCATCCTGGTGCTGACAAAATGTACCATGGGTTAAAGGATTTTTATTGGTGGCCTGGTATGAAAAGAGAAATCGCCACGTATGTTTCAAAGTGTTTAAATTGTTCAATGGTTAAGGCAGAGCACCAAAAGCCTTCTGGGCTGCTCCAGCAACCCCAAATTCCTGACTGGAAATGGGAACAGATTACTATGGACTTCATTACGAAGTTACCTCGAACCTTGAAGGGTTACGAAACTATTTGGGTCATTGTTGACCGATTGACGAAGTCTGCACACTTCATTCCCATACGGGAGAATTGGAAAATAAAGAAATTGTCTCAATTATATATTGAGAAGATTGTGTCACTTCATGGTGTTCCTGTATCTATTATCTCGGATCGTGATGGTCGTTTTACTTCTCAATCATGGAGGTATTTTCAAGACGCTTTGGGCACTCAGTTGAAATTGAGTACGGCTTACCATCCACAGACGGACGGGCAAAGTGAACGTACCATTCAGACTTTAGAGGACATGCTTCGGGCATGTGTCATTGACTTCAAAGGTAGTTGGGATACCTTTTTACCGTTAGCTGAATTTTCATATAATAACAGCTATCACACAAGCATAAAGTGTGCCCCTTTTGAAGCTTTGTATGGGCGGAAATGTAGATCGCCTGTTTGTTGGCTTGATGCTGGTGAGCGTCGTTTGTACAAGTATGGACTGGTTCAGAAGACTACTGACCAGATTGTTGAAATTAGGGCACGGCTGAAGGCGGCTCAGGATCGCCAGAAGAGCTATGCAGATCGTAGAAGGAAACCCCTTGAGTTTCAAGTGGGTGATAAAGTTATGTTAAAAGTGTCACCTTGGAAGGGCACTGCACGCTTTGGAGTGAGAGGAAAACTTAGTCCTCGTTATATCGGACCATTCGAAATTGTTCGAAGGATTGGTTCCGTGGCTTATAAGCTCGATTTACCCCAGGAGCTTGAACATGTTCATCCCACATTTCATATATCGAACCTAAAGAAATGTTTAACTGATGAAACGTTAGTTGTACCTGAGGAAGAGTTGCAAGTAAATGACTCTCTCCAATTTGTAGAGGAGCCTGTTGAAATTTTAGACCAACAGCTCAAACAGCTTAGACGAAGTCGTATCAAATTGGTCAAAGTTCGTTGGAACTCAAAACACGGACCGGACTCGACTTGGGAACGTGAGGACTATATGAGAGATAAGTATCCTCATCTTTTTACTAAGCAAGACTTGATTTCGGGACGAAATCCTTAGAAGTCGGGGATGCTGTGACAACTCGTGATTTATTAACAACGGGTTAGTCCTAATCTCGATCATTATTATAATTTCGTCTAATATAGAGATTATGACGTGGAAATTATTAGCTAATTGAACATTTGATATAGTTCAATTAGACGTATCCTGATGACGTAGACTATTAGCTATTTAGACGAATGCCGGGTCTGAAAATAAAGTTAAATAAAGAATTAAATGTTATAATTGAACCCGGTAAATTGACTGTCTAAACGAAATATTTCTAAAAGTTTAGTTTATTTAATTTTATTTATTTGTCTCGACTAAAATGAGACGAGGGAAAATACCTTTACTTTACATTTTGACTTTTAGGTCAAACGGTAATTAATCGTAAGCATTTTACCAAATTAAGGGTATTAAAATTTTCTAAAAGAAGCCACATGGGCTTAAATTGGTTTGAAAGGCTGGGAGGGAAACAACAAACCCCCCCATCACCCTTTTTCTTATAAGCTCCTGACAAACACACACACACACACAGAACACACACCATCACCAAAATACTTTCAAATCCTCCCAAATTATCTATCATATCATCATCAAGAATCAGATTTTTGTTGGGCAAAAGAAGTAATCATCTATTAGTTTAAAGGGGTTTATCATTTTAGTGGATAATCAAGCTTTAACATCATCATTTTCATCATCATCTTCATCAAATTCCTCAAGAACACCATTTTTGGTAAGTTAAACTTTTATTCAATCTTTTGATTTTATTTAAATTCATTAAAGGGTTTATTTCAGATATATAATTCGAAATAGAAGCCTATGAAAGTGGTATGAAATTAGGGTTTTGGTAATTAAAGGAAATATTGACTTAGAATTTAGTTTTTGGTCAAAATGATTGAAGTTACGAAATGTTTGATGAAATGGTAAGTTCAAAGTCTTTTGAACAGGTTAACACTTATTAAAAATGAAAGGAATCGATTTGGAGTCGACATGGTTTGCTAAAAATGGTCATAAACCAGGTTTTTCACCTGGTCAGGTGGAACTCGCGCCGCGAGCCTTCCAGGTCGCGCCGCGAGGTGTAACGAATTTCGAACAGAAACCTGCACTTGATTTGACTCGCGCCGCGAAACCTCCAGGTCGCGCCGCGAGGAATATAGCAAGGTCGCGCCGCGAGGACCTCTGGTCGCGCCGCGAGTTTTGTGACTGTTTGACATTTTCAGTTTTCGATAACTGGAACGTTTGAACTTGGTGAATATCGAATGGTACTTTAGACTACCTTATAATGACGATGTCATTGATATTACCAACTAAAGTTAAATAAAATGGAAGTTAAGTCACATTCTTGGTTATGGCATTCTAGGGTCTATAGCTAAGTAGTTGTACGTAGGATACTCGTCGTCAAGAGATTTGATCCTCATTATTGGTAATGATATCATAGGTTTTGGATAACGTGGAGAATTGACTGTGGATCTTCTCGAGCTACATTATACCTTTTAGCATTTAGATCGCTAAGGTGAGTTTATGGAGCCCTTTTCCTTTTACTTTGGGCCTGAAAAGCATGTACTGTTGTATACACTATTTATTAAATAAATGATTGTTTTGTGAGTATGCCATGTGATTTGGATGCTTAGATCATTTGACTTAAATTTGCCATGTTGGGCTGTCGAAAATGTGTATACGTGTCATTTATTAAATGTTGGATAAAATGACGTTGGATTGCCGAGTGATGGCTGATTAAAATGTTTCCTTGTGTTTGACAAACTAAAATGTTTCCCCCTATTTGTAAATTGTCGGATGTTGTATTCTGACTGTCTTGGTTAAGGTCCGCACCCACATGGAACGGAAACCTGTGCGAGGCATATTGGCTGATACTGTCGGATGTTGTATTCTGACTGTCATATGCTGTCATCAGATCTAGATATACTGATTCACGTGATATAAGATGAGTTCAGATTTGATATACTGACTATCTTGTTATAAATTGTGATATAAGAGTTGTCAGATCTAGATATACTGACAGTCTTGTATAAAAGGTCGGATCTAGATATACCGACTGTTTTTGAAATAAAAGTATTGTTAGATGTTGTATTCTAACTGCCTGGTCTTTTATAACTAAAGGTCATTGTGTTGTATCAATGACGAATAAACATTTGGTCAAACATACTGTAAACTCACCAACTATTTCGATAGTTGATCCTCTCAAATTTCATGCTTTTCAGGGAACCAACAGTAAGTATTTGGAAGCGTATATGGCATTTTGAAGCCATCTTTTGAACATTGGACGTACAATTAGCGTCAGACCTCTGAGGACTATAGCTTTATTAGTCCTAATTGTACTTAGCTGTCCATATGTTATATTTGTATTTAGTGGGCCCATTTCCAATTGAGGATAGTTTGTATCCGTGTATTGGGGTCCACTTCCGAACGATTATACTTGTAATAAACTCGTATTTGGATTAATGGATGTAATCTCTATTTACCTTCTGATTAGTACGCAATTACTTGTTAACCCTGTATTTCCGCTACAACGGGGTGTGACACTAACCACTAACCTGATTTTTTTTTGTTGGGTTCGGGATGACCCTTTGGGTTAACAGGTCGATTCGCCAACCTGAAAATAATTTAAATTTATATAATATTTTTTAATAGGTCGACCCATCAACTCATTTGACCCGCCAACTCGTCAACCCATGACCCATTTGACCTGAAATCTACCCACCAACCCACAACCCATATGAAATTTTTGACCTGAAATTATTAATGGGTTGAGTTAGGGTTAGAGATTTTCGACCCGCGAACCCGAACCTGCCAACCGAACCCATTGACAGCCCTAGTCACGACAGTATCTATCAAACCCACCTAATATACTAAACTAAAATAACTTTCTAGATCGATGTTTGAACATGCCATCAGGTTGCAAACTGACAGGTCTGTACGACAAATACACCAAAGCCGAGTGTATCATCGGAAAATGTAAGCTACATTTATCTGAAAAAATCTTTGTCTATGCATATGTTTATCATTTGTTAAAGAGGGCGGCCTTAATTTTTCTCAGATAGGACGACCCGGGCTTTTTTTGATAAAAAAAAAATGTTCCGCCATGCTCTATGGCTCGGGTTTCTCACTTTGTGTACATTCAATTACAACTGTGTGGAAAGATTTAACCATAGGAATTCTTGAACTACGATCGTGCACCTAGCTTAAAGTTTGTAGGCAGTAGGTTGAAGATGCACAAATTATAAGGGAATGAGAGTGGCTAGGATGCCTAATGATAAACTTGAGTATTGTTGATGATATTTTATTGTATCTATAAATAATGACACTTCAAATATTATTTATCAAACCATAAAAATCATTAATCACATTTTACGATTATTTAAGCATTAGAATAATCCACAAATGTTTTATGAACTCATCAACGAAACAATAATATATTTATATAAGAGGGCGGCCTTAATTTTTCTCAGATAGGACGACCCGGGCTTTTTTTGATAAAAAAAAAATGTTCCGCCATGCTCTATGGCTCGGGTTTCTCACTTTGTGTACATTCAATTACAACTGTGTGGAAAGATTTAACCATAGGAATTCTTGAACTACGATCGTGCACCTAGCTTAAAGTTTGTAGGCAGTAGGTTGAAGATGCACAAATTATAAGGGAATGAGAGTGGCTAGGATGCCTAATGATAAACTTGAGTATTGTTGATGATATTTTATTGTATCTATAAATAATGACACTTCAAATATTATTTATCAAACCATAAAAATCATTAATCACATTTTACGATTATTTAAGCATTAGAATAATCCACAAATGTTTTATGAACTCATCAACGAAACAATAATATATTTATATAACTTTTATTGATAATTGATATAATTGTTATCGGGAGTTTATTATATTTTTATTTTATTCCATGTAAATACTGTTCTGATATAGTATGGTTGCTTTATTTTTTATCTTCATCTTTTGGCCAGGGTTCTTTTGTGGATAAAGGTAAAACGTCTATGGTCTACATCTCGAATCTCACCTCTCATATGCTCTTTTGGCTGCGGTTCTTTTGTGTGTAAAGGTAAAACGTCTACGGTCTACATCTCGAATCTCGCCTCTCGTATGTTCTACTTATGATGGGCTTGTTTACTGTTCTTGTTGTTTATGTTTTTGGGAGTTTATACTTCTGATTTTATATATTGGCAATAGTAAAAATATCCTGTTGTCCAATAATGTCACCCTTCGTATATTTCACAAAATCACACTAAATAATTCATGAGTGTGACAACTCGTAATTTATTAACAACGGGTTAGTCCTAATCTCGATCATTATTATAATTTCGTCTAATTTAGAAATTATGACGTAGAAATTATTAGTTAATTGAACATTTGATATAGTTCAATTAGACGTATCATTATGACGTAGACTATTAGCTATTTAGACGGAATGCCGAGTCTTAAAATAACTTTAAATGAGATATTTAAAGGTTATGAATTTTTCACAGTAATTAGACTGTCTAAACTTAATATTTCTAAAGTTAGTTTGATAAAGTTTTATTTACTTGTCTTAACTAAAACAAGACGAGGGAAAATACCTTTACTTTAAATTATAACCTTTTAGTCAAACGGTATTTAATCGTAAGCATTTTACCCAAATTAAGGGATAAAAATAACACAAAAAGGAGCCACATAGGCCGGCCCCTTTTCTTTGTGGCTGGAAATTAAACAACCAACTCCCTCCCCCCTTTTTCTTCTTTGTCTACATCGACACACACAAGACACACAACACACTCCCAAAAATCACCCAAATACTCTCAATCTCTCTATTCTTCTTCTACATCAGTTTTGCAAAGGAAAGATTGAAGGATTTTAAAGCTATAATTTGGTATTTGCATCATCATCACCATCTTCATCCTTATCTTCAAGAACATCAATTTTTGGTAAGTCTAAATCATCCCTTTTGCGTCTATTTATGTTTACTTACTCTTTTCTAGTCATTTCGAGTTTTTACATGGCCTAAAACGACTTAAAATGGAATTAGGGTTTAAATAGGGTTTTGGTTTGATTTGATCGTTTCGGAAGGATTGATGATGTTATGGATGAAATTATGGGTTGGGTTATGTGTATTTATGGTTTATAATGTTTAGTTATGCTTCAAAATGAGTTACAAGCTCCTACAAATCGTTTTGGATTGAGTTGGGTCGAGTTTGAAGGGTTTTGGGTTTGGATTTCCTGCATAACCTGCAGCTACTGCTTCTGGTTCAGATTTTGGCCACTGCGGCGCAGTGGCATGGGTTAGCCCACTGCGGCGCAGTGGCTAGGGCCTGTTCTGTGCGAGGTTAGCTCACTGCGGCGCAGTGAGCTTGGCAATGGCTCACTGCGGCGCAGTGGATACCCACTATAAAAATTTTGCGCGTCAATTTTCAAATGTTAATAACTTTTGATCCGCGACTCCAAATAAGTCGTATGACCTATCGTTAGAATCGTGTGAAAGTCTATTTTCTTATGATACCATTCATTTTGTATGAATCTTTCTCCATTTCTAAAAATGTCGAGTCAAAGTGTTATGTTTCACACTTGGTAATGTTAAAGAAGTAATTGTGGGTTCGTGACTTGACTTAAATGAGCTAAACCAACTTGTTTAAGACTGTATAGTTGACATTATGGTATTTTATACTACTTTTAATGACTATGTCATTGATTTTACCAACTAAAGGTAAACAAAATGAAAGTTTGGAACACGTTCTCGGTTATGGCATTCTAGGGTCTATAGCTAAGTAGTTGTACGTAGGATACTCGTCGTCAAGAGATTTGATCCTCATTATTGGTAATGATATCATAGGTTTTGGATAACGTGGAGAACTGATTGTTGAATCTTCTCGAGCTACTTTGCACCTTTTAGCATTAGATCGCTAAGGTGAGTTTATGGCGCCCTTTTCCTTTTACTTTGGGCCTGAAAAGCATGTACTGTTGTATAAACTATTTGTTAAATAAATGATTGTTTTGTGAGTATGCCATGTGATTTGGATACTTAGATCATTTGACTTAAATTTGCCATGTTGATGGTTGTCGAAAATGTGTATACGTGTCATTTATTAAATGTTGAATGAAATGACTTTGAATTGCCGTGTGATGGTGGATTAAAATGTTTCTTTGTGTTTGACGAACTAAAATGTTGTCCCTGTAGTTATCATTGTTATGGAACCCTAGTGGTTGTATGGTCAGACTTAGTTCTTGACTGTCTTAGTTATGGTCCGCACCCACTAGTAGAAGGAAATCCTGTGCGAGGCATGTTGACTGATACTGTCGGATGTTGTTTCCCGGCTGTCATATGCTAGTCATAAACATTGTTGTGGTGCGCACCCCATTTTAGAGGGAAATCCTGTGCGAAGCAATGTAGCATAGTGACTGATACTGTCGGACTTGGCTCCCGGCTGTCATATGCTTTAGTCGGACTTAGACCCCGGCTGTCTTGTTATGAAATATTATCAAGTGTTGGATTCTGATTGTCTTGTTGAAAATAACTACAAGTCATTGTGTGCTCACAATGACGAATAAACTAGGTCAAACATTCTGTAAACTCACCAACTATTTCGATAGTTGATCCTCTCAAATTTCATGCTTTTCAGGTAACCAACAGTAAATATTGGAAGCGTATTTGGCATTTTGAAGCCATCTTTTGAACATTGGACGTACAATTAGCGTCGGACCTCTGAGGACTATCATTTTATTAGTCCTAATTGTACTTAGCTGTCCAGATGTTGTTATTGTGTTAAGTGGGCCCATTTCCAATTGAGGATAGTTTGTATCCGTGTATTGGGGTCCACATCTGAACGATTATACTTGTAATAGACTTGTATTTGGATTAATAGATGTAATCTCTATTTACCTTCTGATTAGTACGCAATTCTTTTGTTAACCCTGTATTCCGCTAAAACGGGGTGTGACAATGAGGGGCATGGGTGCACCGTCAAAATATGGATTCAAATCTTTTATGTACTGTGGGGTCTGTGATGTCAATTCACAAGTGTGTCACAAAAAGTTTAAAGTTAATTTCTTAAAGAATGTCTAGGTCAGATTTTTTTCACTAAAGTATGTCAAGATTATTGAATGAGCTTGTCCTTTGTGCTATATGTTTCTACTATCTATCTATCTACCTCATGGAAGTAGAGTGCCCTCCAGTTCTTTATTCAATTCAATGCAGTGTCACAGAGGTACCCTGCACTTACTCATGTGGTTCTAACACAGACTTTTCAGCCAATTTAGACATTTTTTGACCAATGGGTCCATCAATATGATATCAGGAACAATATATAATAAAATAATTAAAATTATGGTCCTGCTTAATCAATCAAATAATAAACCTACACTCTTGTTATTATGTTACAATTTTGATGTTAACTTATCAAACCTTCATCAGTCTTGACACCTAAGGACAACTTTCACATTCACTACAATCCCTACATATGTAGGATATGTAATCCACACCCGTGACTCGTTAGTGAGCGTCGTGCCTCAGGGCAACTCGTTTATTCCTAAAAAACTTCTTATAATTTAATCCATAACAATTTTCCTACATATGTAGCCATGTAGGGTATGTAATCCACATTCATGACTCGTAAGTGAGCGTCGTGCCTCAAGACAACTCGCGTATTCTTGTCACGGGCTATCAAAAGGACTATTTTGAATGTCTAAAGTAGGAGTGTGGAGCAGATTAGCCCGAAGTATTGAACTGATTTGGTTACGTATAAGTGATTGAGGTTATCAAAGTTGATATAGAACCAAAAAATTGATGACGGTCAAGTTTAAGAAATTTGATGGGTTTTTTTTTTCCATAAATAATTTGGGGGGTTATAGAATAATTAGTAATGTGAAAGGTTGGTATTATTTAATACTAGTGTGTCTATATATTGGGATGTAAGTTTTCTTAATAAATCAGATTATGATGATATGAAAAAATAGTTTTTCTCTCTATTCACAAGTGTGTGTTTAGTGTGTGAAAACCTCTAATTTTCGGTATTCTTTTGAATCAACGAATTTTAGAAGAGTTGTTCCTGATATTCACGTAAATCAACAGGTTCAATTATTTATCCCTTTTTTCTCGCTGCATCATTTGGTAATCAAGCCAAAACTCCTTATCAAAATGTCTCGTTGTGACGATTTTATCTACGATTCACAACCCGTGTATGATGTATACGATGACGAGGATTGGTATCATTGGTTCGGGTCTGATGATTGCCCATATGGCGAGGAGATTGATGAAGAAGATTACATGCCAATTCGAAAAATACCCAAAAATCCGTTTATGTTCGTCCAGATTTGCGCAGTTGCGGGAAAACAGGCGGCACGGATTCGTTCACCGTTGGATCTCTCTGATATTTGGATATGTGATCCAAGACTCATCGAAGCAAGATCTGACCGTTGGGATTTTCAATTGGAGATTTCTACAAGGAGTTATGTTTTTTTGAAGTTGCTGCAGTTTGTTGAAGATGGTGATTGGTATGCTTGGACAACCGGTGATGTGAAGGAAATCTCTATGAAACTGGAAAAAAAATATTGGTGGGAGATAAAATTTATGGGTGATCCAATCCGGTATGTTACTGATAAAAATTGTTGGGGTTCTAAATATTGTGCTATGATAAAAATTGTTCCTTTTTTCAAGCCGGATAAAATAGGATTTCCATCGGAACAAAATTTGACTACAGATCCCATTATTTTTGAAATCCAAAATGGAATAGATTTGCTTGTGGTACAAAAATCTTTGTTTGTTTGTGGTAAAGATTTTGTAAGTGATAATTGTGTTCAGAGGCATGATAGGAATGGAGGAAGTACACGTGGAACTTTTGGGTTTAAATTTTCCACTAGATTACCTTCTAAGCATGAGGCATATGAGATTATATTAAAATTGCTAATCAAGATAAAGTACATGAGACGTTTCGATATTTCCTTTGACCCAGGTGGTATATCTTCAAAGTTGTGCAAGACAATTTGTGAAATTATATTGGCTGGACAACTCGTGATGTTCCGTTATTTGATGTTCCGTTTAACGATATATAGGAGTTGGGTTGATGTTCCTTTCGATCGAGTTGGGTTTGGTTCGAAGACAAGACACGAGGACGAGTTCTTTTCAAAGAGGCGGAGAATGATGACGGTCAAGTTTAAGAAATTTGATAGTTTTTTTTTCCATAAATAATTTGGGGGGTTATAGAATAATTAGTAATGTGAAAGGTTGGTATTATTTAATACTAGTGTGTCTATATATTGGGATGTAAGTTTTCTTAATAAATCAGATTATGATGATATGAAAAAATAATTTTTCTCTCTATTCACAAGTGTGTGAAAACTCTTAATTTTCGGTATTCTTTTGAATCAACGAATTTTAGAAGAGTTGTTCCTGATATTCACGTGAATCAACAGGTTCAATTATTTATCCTTTTTTTCTCGCTGCATCAAAAATTTAGGTTAAAAACATATAACATGAATATATCCATAGAAATATGCAGATAAGAAAAGCATATTTGTATTTAAATGCAATGGGGTCGGATCGACCTAATGAGCCCACAAGCTATAAATACAAAGTAAATGAAATGGGTTAATGGGCCATATGTAATGGGTGTCACCAGATATGCTTTATGCAAATAGATTCTTTCTTCTTTATTCATTATTTACAAAGAAAGTACTCAAGTACGGTTAAGGTTCGGCGATCAGACCAATATACAAGTTCGAAACTGTTAAACATATGACTCTGTTACAGGCCGGCTTGACCGAAACCAACGAACTCGAGTACGAACCTAGGAAATGATCAGTTTTGATATGTAATTATGCGACCACTAAAAACATGTTAGACGTACGGAAGGAATATTGCAAGAATGATTTATAGTATATCATGCAGTAAAAGCTCTGAGTGATGTGCTATATTTCAGATGTTTCAAAGATGCTATCCAAGTATCTTTATGTGATTAGAAAAAAGTTGACACTATGATGTTTAATGTACATTAGATATGCACTATTTAAGCATGCTAATAATCAAGGGCTACTAGATATGGGAACCTTTATAGATATGTAAAAGCAATTACACCTCATATTTGCACCAAATGAAATCATTGGGATTCAAATTTGGACTATTTGGATATGAACCACAAGTTGCTTCATCCTCCAGCCATTAGGATATTTGGTACTTGTCAAATCGTGGCTACCAACGACGATAACTCAATGTCCACTAAAGAAACGACTGCCCGGATAACGATTCACACGCCGCCACTTTCTTTTACACATTATCGTTTCCATTGTCCCACTGTATCTTTTTCACATTAAGTGAGTCTACATGGTTTGAAGAAGAATACGTAGGGATTATGACACATGGTCCTCTTGGCAGGACCGTTTCTGAGTTTTTGAGGGCCATTTACTAATTAAGTTGGATGAAACTTTTACAACGTAGTTTTCATCAGTTAAAAGGTTATTCATCTTTTCTAGAATAATTGGTCTCTACGTGAGTTAAATCATAAAGTTTACAGATCATTACTTAAGTTATCTTCTAATATGCCCTCACGGAGGTAAGCTAGTGGAGTGACGCCAATGATCCTCGGTCAAAGTGGTAGAGGTGACGTACCGAGTGACTTTAATAATGAGGAGGCTATAAGTTTAAGTCTCACTTTGGACAAAATTGAGGTTTCATATATTAGGCTAGGAAGTTTTTTCTAAGTTATATAGGTTTCATCGTGTGATGAGCGGAGATGATCAGGTAGACTAGTAACTTTTTAGTGATCTTAATTTACCTTTGAGAAAAAAAAGCTTGTGAAGCGACCTAAAAGTTTGGACTGTAAAAATAGAAACTGTGGGACACACAAGGATTTGGTAAAGATATATGCAGTGCAATAGATGACTGAATAGGATCAATTGCAATGAATGTTCTCTTTTAGCAACGCTTTAAAAATATGCTTAACCGATAAAGATTATTTAAGACTGATTCAATATTATTAGTAAAGTTGGAACAATTTTAGTTGTTGGATTAAAATCAAGGGTCAAATTTAAAAGATTAAGTTTGAATCTTGACTTTTGATTTTAATTAAAATGTTGAAGGTTATCTAACTTTATCTATCAAGTTGTATTAATTTTAGATTTTTTTTTATCCATGCTCAATGGTTGCCTCCATCTATACCTTTACTATCATGTTAGTATTACCTTTTCATCATCACCATCTTTCTTTTTTCCCATTTAACCTTTAACCTATCATTTGGACCATGTCTTCATATATAGTTTAATTCACCACTATACCTTAAAATATAACCAACTACTATAATCAGAATATAAAGATATTAAAAACTTTATTAAATTAAATATGGAAAAAGAGCCGATAATTGAATTCACCTTGCCCATCAAAACATAAAAGACTAGATTGGCACAAAGATGGGTCGCTTGAAATGTTTTGCTGGTTGAAGCAGATAATTTTTGCAAGCGTATCAGCAAGTGCTTTGTATTCTGATTCAATAGACAATCGAGAAACAATATGTTGCTTAGAGCACTCACAGTGCCCTACACTCATCCTCCAAAGACTAGTCCATATCAGCACTACATCAGCTCCACATCAGCCCAAAGACTAACCAAGGACTAATCCCTTAAAACACCCACAATGCCATGACTAGTCTAGGACCCACTATTTATTTAATTTTACCTTTCTAACCCAATATTCTACCATCTATTTAGTTATACACTTTTAACCCTTTAGCTTATACAACTTCAATTTATTAATAAAAACAACACATTACTAATTAAAAAGTACAATACTCGGACTAAAAAGAAAACATAGTTTCACATTTTATTATTAAAACAAAGAACAATGGATCACGGGAGGCGCCAGATATGCTCGACAAGATCATGACGAAGACCATGGTGAACCCCTCGGTCTCGAAGCTCCCTATTGGTCCGTTCGTGGACCGCCATCCTCTCTCGGACGAACAGGTAGACGGGGTGGTTGAGCTAGGATTTCTAGATCATAGGAGGTTATTGCATGACCCGAATCCTCGACAATCATGTTATGCAATATCACACAAGCATACATGGTTCGACGAATCCGGTTGACACTAAACGACCTTGAGGGGTGTGTAAGGATCGCCCAACGACCTTGGAGAACTCCGAATGCTCGTTCCACATCTTTTCGCGCATTTTCTTGATACTTCTTGAATTTTTTCTTTTTCGCGTCTTGTGGGCATGAAAACGCCTTTACAAACGTCGCCCACTCAGGATAAATACCGTCGGCTATATAGTACCCCTTCTGGTAATTGGTTCCGTTAACCGTAAATGAAGTATCCGGAGCCGTATCCTCAATGATTTCCCTAAACAAATGTGATTGATTAAGGACGTTATGTCATCATTCGAACATGTCGTTCCAAAAAATGCATGCCAAATCCATAAATCGTACGACGCAACAGCTTCAAGCATGATGGTTGGTTGCCTTTTATCACCTCGAGTGAACTGGCCTTGCCATGCCTTTGGACACCTTTTCCACGGCCAATGCATACAATCAATGCTCCCAAGCATCCCTGGAAATCCATGAAGTTGTGCGTGTTTATTGTAGATACGCTGTATATCATCTGTTGTTGGTCTTCGTAAGTACTCTTCTCTGTAAAGTTCAAAGACGCACTTACAAAAAGCATCAAGCGCGTCTCTGGAAATTTGTTCACCCATTTGTAGATACTCATCAAGTGAATCGGCCACATTGCCATACGCCAGCTGACGTATCGCGGATGTACACTTTTGAATTGTAGTAAAACCGAGTTTACCTCTTCCATCTACACGCTTGTTTCGCAACTCTATAAAATGACGAGGAATAGGCTTGTAACACCCGTCGTTTAAAAACTTGGATTTTTCAAAACTTTGCCAAACGGCGTTTAAAATAAGCGGAAAGGATCACTTTCAAAATCTGCCCCATCCGTAACGGATGGTACCTTTAAAATTTGGTGTTACTACTAGCATCATCAAAACAATAAAAGTAAATCCAAGCTTTGGCACCAACATAAATGCCACATTATTACAAGTCTTTAATCACAAATGAAATAGCCAAACATGAGGCTAAAGGAAGTCTAAGCGTTTAATGTCTTTGCTAAGCTTCTTTATTCGTCTACCCAAGTCTCACCAAGCTAATCCTCGCCTAGCTCAAACTTGATTATCCTGAAGGCACAACATTTTCAAAGAACAAGTGTTAGCTAATAAAATTAGCTAAGTAAGATAACATAACTTGAAAACATTTGCCATTTAAATATATTAACAAAACCATCTTTTAATGTTAATATCACATACATATAGATCATTGCACACATATCTTATCATAACACAATAGGATCATCATATACCTAATGTGCCTAACTTTTCTTTCTTTATCTTTCTTTCTTTACTTTATTTCTTTGCCTAGACGTAGGCTAAGTGACTTATGCCACTTACTTAGGGATGTGGGGTTGTGTGTAGGCGGTCATAGACCATACATGGAGTCCTCACACCCGACATGATGGGTAAACCATAAGGTGGTCCATCGGCGTCGTTAAGGAATGACAAAGTCAATCCAACTGAATAAACCGTTTATGCCTTTACGCATTGGTGGTTAGTTACTTCACCCGGAATACTCAAACGTAACTATGCCACAAGGAGAAACTCAAGTGACCACGTACGCACCAGCCCCGAAGAGCTAGCACGGGTTAAGCTTAACACAAGACTTTACATAATGCTCGAGACTTAATCGCTTAATTAGTTTAGGCTACTCTTTCACCTAAGCTAATCACATATCATATTTTACTTTAGGGCCCTTAACGTGCACGTGAACATGGCAATCCTAATCAAAGGACTAGTGACTAGGTGATCAAGCCACACATGCAATCACACATATCATAACATTTTCATCATTTCATGGTCACATAATTTAAACATCTCATCATTTCATGTGTACTTACTTACCTCATACCTTTGCAACCTGCATAAGAATGTTACACATCATAAATGGTAAGTAGTATATCCCTTTGCAACCTCCCATAGTCTCCCATAAACATAAAACGTGCGTACATATTCAATTGGAAGGTTTAACTTATGAAAACGTGTTTTGTTGTACCAACAGGTGACAAAAGATGTTATCTTACCTCGATACAGCTTACCAACAAGTTAGAAGTATCTTATAGTGCTTGCTAAGTGCTCCCGACAACCTAGAATGAGTATAAGATCGATATATAAGCTAAACGAAATGTTTTATGAAAACTGGACAAGAGGTGCGTCGCACCTCCCACATGGTGCGTCGCACAAAAACGTCAGGGGAATTCTAAACATAAGCAGGTGCGCCGCACCTACCCCTTTGGTGCGCCGCATGAATTGATCAGAAATTCTGAACATATGAATTGTGCGCCGCACCTACCCTTGGTGCGTCGCATATCGGGCTTACCACTTTTCCAAAATGGCTTGTGGTGCGCCGCACCACCCTACTGGTGCGTCGCACCTGGAGTGTCGACCAGAAACCTAATCTTTGTTCTATGATCAAACGAATTCCATACGAACCCATACCCCAAATCCAACCTGGGGACTTAAAATTAACCCTTTCAATTGCACTTTCATCAACTTTAATCATCCTATTAATCCCTTAATCCTTTACATCATAATTCAATCATTAAAACACCCGAACGACATGAATTCAATAAACGTTTGATCCAACAACCCAACCCAAACCCTATGGCCTGGATCAAAATCACTACTAAGACATACATGATCAGATTTAAGAGTAAGATCAACCATAATACCTGTAGATGACTTCGAGGATTCGAAATCTTAATCAAACTTGATCGAAACGACACGAAACGATTGATTCTTGGAGGAAACTTGTCTTGAGAGGGAGGGGATCTGTTCCTAGGGCTTAATCACGAAATTTGCAGCTATTGGGGTCTCACTAGACCTTAAACCCCTGACCATAAGTTTCCTTTAGTGCCCATAGGCCCCTCGACTTCCTAAACTTTACTTTCGTAGCTTAATTAACTTACCGGGAGACTTAACGATCTAACAAGCACTTAACTTTCATACTTTACTTTAAATTACTTTCATTTAATTTACTTTACTTCATTTCATATTAAACACATAAGCATTTAATCACATAATCCCTTATAAGGCACATAAACATAATAGACCTAACGTTAACTAACGGAAAGTCAAATAGTCAAACATAAAACGTTTGGGATGTTACAAGGCTCATCACCAACTGGGGAGAAAGAAGCTATATCGTTAGCTATACGCATGAACAATTCTTTTCGCATTCGAAATCGCCGCCTAAAGAAGTGTGGCGGAGTACTTTGCGTTTTCTACAAAGTAATCATTCATCAATTGTTGTTCTGCACCAAATCGATCTCTTGGAATATGAACACGAGTTAGAGGGGTAGAAGATTCCTCATTTTCGGCCAAATCAACAAAATCTCCCATTATACTGATAAGTTCTTCATCGTCGGAGTCATTCGTAAACAACTCCGGTCGGCTATGTGTTAACACTTGACGGAAATGGTAAAGACATGATGATTTTAGATATATGAATGTGTGTTTTATGTTTATAAGAGTGTGTTTTTATGTATAAAATTAGATATGTAAATGGTTTATATATATAGATGATAAATAGGGACCAAAAGTGAAAATTTATTCAAAATTCAAATCTGGCTGTTAGAGGGACCATTTGTGTCAGCTTTTTGAAAACTTTCCATGTGACCGTTATATTCAAACAAACAAAAATGCAGAACGAGCTTCGTCCTTGGAGGGACGGACGAACAGAAATTGGAGGATGGACGAGTCACACTCGTCCTCCATGGCGGAACGGGTGGAGAACGGGTGGGTGGTGCTTATAGACGTCTTTGGAGAGCGTCCTTGGCTTCCAAAGACGCGGACGGTTATTGACATTGGTCGTCCTTGTGGCTGCATCTCGCATGGTAGTCTTCCCCAAGAAGTTCAAGGACGGAAGGAGGTGGGGTCGGCTGAAGTTTTTTGTTTTGTTTTATATATGTGTAGTGTATATATATGTGTATTTGTGTGTGTGAGATAAATTATAAAATAATTGATGATGTGGCGAATAAGTTATGAAGAAGCTGTCCTGATAGACAGGGAGAGTCCTGAGGGGAGTCCTGAGTTATGATGCTGATGTGGCAGACAAGAAGCTGGAGGACTCTTCTCCTTATAAGCATTGGCCTTACAAGCTCTCCATTATATAGACGAGATTCCCCACCAAAGGATATTATATATTAACCACTAGCGTGTGGCATGTAGATAAAGCAAAGTATATGTCACATGAGACCATTGATTATTTGTAAGAGAATATACGAACCGACATAACTTGTTAACAGTTCAGGCAAGACAATGTAAAACACTGGAGTGGCAGAACAAATTGACGATATCTCAATTGTTTTGAAAAAGCCACGAATTCATTAGTAACAAGAGAAACATTGGTGGATATAGGTGAACGAACATGTTTAGAATCAAATACACCACTTCAAACATGACAATAATGATGTGGGTAATAATCTATATTACCCTTGATGTTGGAAGCTTCATTTTTTTTCGATAAAAGGACGAGCAAGCTTCATTTATGTGCTTTTACTTATGAAGACATTTTGGCATCCAAAATATTTTTCTTTTACAAGAACCTTTGGTCTCAAATGGCAATAATTTTTGGGCTAATTAGTTTTAAAAGTCCTGAACTTGTCACTTTTTCTTATTTAAGGAGTCAACGTAAAATTTCATATAACGTGGGGAACATCGTGAGTCACACCGTCTAAATGGGGATCTAAAAAAACCGGACGGTTGTTTTGGCCACGTAAGGGTGGTTTTGACTAGTTGACCTTCCACGTAGGCGGGGCTCCCCTATATAAACGGGAAATCTGCCCTCTTTTTCATTTCCCCTCTTTTTTTATACAATAAGCCCTAATTTCTCCCACCCTAAAACAAAAATCGATTTTTGCACCTCCATGTCGTCTTCTTCTTCAATCAGATCTGTTCGTTCGAGAGATAAGACCAACTACGGTTTTTGTGATTGTGGTTGCAAGCTGTATCCTCGTACGTCATGGACAAGCAAAAATCCAGGGAGAAGATTTATTTCTTGCTCGAAAATGGTACATTAATTTAATTAAGTATATGTATATATATATATATATGTATATGAATATAACTATGAACAGGAAAACATAAATTTTTTCTTTTGTTATTCAAGGAATCGAGACAAAAGTGTGGTGTATATAGGTTCTTGGATGAAGAACTACCAAGTGAGTACTACAAGGATTTGTTATACGATTTACATAAAAAACTGGAAGTAAGTAAAGTGAATGAAAATTTGGATGTGTTTGAAGAAGGTGAAGCTGGTGAATCAAGATTGAATGTCCAACAAGCAATGGAAGACTTAAGATTACAAAGTCCAACCTAAAAGTCTATGAGAAAATATGTTGTTGTTTATTACTAGTTATAATGATATTATGTATTTGCATTGGAGTGTTTGCCTTGTAAAAATTCTGAATTGAAATGAAAAATATAAATTGTGATTGCTGCTCAGTTTGATCAAGTGAACCTTGAATTAAAACGTGAAAACAATATAGCACAACAGGATACATCAAATTTCATACAAAATAAGGCATTACAGCCTTTCCTGTTTGTTGTTGTTTGTTGTTGTACACATCACTGAATGGTTTATAACCATTCTACATACCTAGTTAGAGCATACATATTACATACCATACATATATCCCTAATTTATGATCAGTTTTAATCACTTATAGTGTTCATAGATCATACACATTACTAGGGACATCAAAAAATAGAGTTTATATAGACAAATTAACTGGATCATTCAACAATCATTGCATTGTCCTCTGTGGTTCCTGGGCCTTCAATTTTTTTGGCTAGTTTCTTCCTCATAATTCTTTCACTTGGTGCCCTGACCCTAACTGGCAGTGGTTGGCTCTTGACTTGTTTATTTGCACCCCTACCTTTCTCATCAATGGCTGACTGGCAAGAACACTTGAACTTTCATTGTTGACACATGTACTTGGACCCCCATCTGTCTGCTTGCCTGCATTATTTTCTAGCATTCTCTTGACTGCCTCCACTTCTCTTTTCTTTCCATCAACTGCTGCCCTTTTCTTCATTGCTTCCAGTGCTTTCTGTTTCTTTGCAAACTCCTCACTAGCACTTGGTATAGGCACATCCTTAGGCCAAATAGGGACAGGAATTGAGTCTCTACCATCTATAAATGTTTCATTAGTCATATCTCACAGGGCCTATATATATGTTGCACATTAGTTACACCTTTCTTATATTACTACATAAATTCATAAGTTGGTTAAATTGATAAAGTAAGGAACCATACCTTGTGTTTTCAGCTTCTGAAACCCCACACTTATTACCCCCAAAGAAGCACTAGCTTTGGTTAAAACACTATGTGAACCAGTTACAACTAGCTTTGGACTCTTGTCATTCAAAATTCTGCATTTTGTCCACTTAGGTTTAGCTGCAGGTGTAATCCTGACTGGAGAGGTTTGACTTTCTTGGGTTGGAATTGGAGTTGTGTGGATAAATTCTGCTTCATTTGGGTTTGAAGTATCTGGTGTTTTCTTACCCTTCGTCACTCCACCACTCAAGTTTACACATGCTTCATACCCACCCTGAGCATCAACATTCACTCTTGCCTGCCCTCTTGAGTTACCACTTACTTCCACACTAGCTTGTGCCACTGGTTGACCATTCATTGAAACAGTTGCTTGCCCTCTTGAACTAGCAGATCTTGGAACACTCTCTTGCCCACTGGACTGTCCTTTTCTTGGTCTTCCACCCTTGTTTGGAACCTTGTTTGGTTGTTCCACATGAACATTTGGACATTTAGACTTGTTATTTCCTGGTTGACCACAGTTACCACAAGTCATCACCACTCCCTGCCTTGAAATCCTCTGCCTTATACTTGATCTGCCTTTGACTTGTGACTAGGACCCTCATGGTATGCCCTCCTCCTCTTTTTCTTTGGTCTGCCTGGCATCCTCCTAGACTGTGGTGGTAGAGGTTTCTCCATGTTGTTTGTCCATGTACTCATCCCACCAACAGGCATTATGTGGGTTGAGTATGTCTCCATATACTTATGTTTCCTAAACCATCCTGGTACAAAGTCCTCTGGTGATCTGTTAATCTTAAATATGACTGCACAAGCATGTGGACATGGAATGCCAGACAGTTCCCACATCCTGCAACTACATTTCTTCTCTTCCACATTCACTTTAAACGCCTCATGCAACTCCCTAACTTCCCAATGTGGACCACTAGCATGATAAGGCTTCTAAAATCTTGCAATTGTAACAAACATTATTTTTACTTGTATCTTTATGTCTAGGTATATATATATACAAAACTGATAATGCAATTTTAACTAGGGCTACTTTATTGTAAGCTAAAAAATGAAATTATGATTACAAAAGTAGTAACCTTTGTTGATCCTTGGGCCACTCAAGCCTGTTTTGTTTTGAAGGACAAATGTCACCCTTCCACTTAGCACAAATCTGCCTCATTACTGATTGTCTTTCCATGATTATGCCTCTAATAGCTTCAAACATTGTTATGATAGGCTTATTCCTGATACTAAGTATGACAGAGTTGAAGCATTCACTGAAGCCATTTTCTACACTCTCACAACCTCTGTGCAATTTGAAGAAGGCCCTAGACCATGTCTTAGGGTTTTTCTCCATTAGATATGCATATGCTCTAGGATCTGCACCCTTGATATCCCTCATTACCCTCTCAAACAGCTGGGGATAGCTAGCCTTTGAAGCAGCCCAGAACATAGACCTGAAGTGCACACCACTGAACCTCTTTCTGAAACCTTCATATATGTGTCTGGCACATTTCCTGTGCTCAGCATAAGGCAAAACATCTTTCACTGCCTCAATTAATCACTACAACAATACCATATAAGTAATAAGCAATCACTATAAGGCAGAATTAAGGTGTATTATTATTTAGTATGACAATTTTAAATAATGAAGAAGTACATAATAAGTTAACTTGTGCTGGTCAGATATTACTGTGATTCCAACACCACACTCAATGTCAAGGTCTCCTGAAAGCAACTCTAAAAACCATGACCAGTTATCCTTGTTCTCTACATTAACCATAGCCCATGCAATAGGGTAGATGTGATTGTTTCCATCTCTTCCAATGGCTGTTAGTAGCTCACCAGTACTAGGCCTCTTCATAAAGCAACCATCAAGTGCAATAACCTTCTTGCAACCAAGCTTCCAACCTTGTTTCAGTCCTTTCAAGCATACATACATTCTATCAAAGTATGCATTCCCATCTGGGTTCCTAGTAACTTGAAGATTTATGGTAGAACCAGGATTAGATGCAATCAACTCATCACCATAAGATCTAAGCATACCATAATGTTCCTTAATAGACCTTGCATACTCTTCCAATGCATAAGTCTTGGCAGATCTACACTGGTTGTGAGTTACAATGCACTTGTATTTCTTCATTACCAAATCTGCATTTTCAACAAGTTTAATTGCTGGATTGGCCCTGATCTTGTTGCCAAACTGAGTACCTATCCACTTATAACTCACTAGTGATCCAAACCTAAAGTTTCTGCTACACTCATGATCATCCCACAATGACACAATCTGGAAAGAATGCTCATCTTTTAATCTTTTACCATAGCACCTCCAAGGGCACTTGGGTTCCTCACCCTTGACAACAGCAGGATACATCAGCACCTTCCTTTGTTTACCAACAGATGGGTCTTTCAATGTAGGAGGCTTTTGACCACATCTGGCAATAACCTTCTTTTGGGTACTCTTCTCATACCAAATATTGAATCCATTGGCCAAACCATAGTAGGTTAAGCACTCCTTGAATTGGTAATGATTTTCATACATTTTACCAAGAACAGGTTGTTGGAATTCGTCTGCCCAAGACACATATTAAATTGACGTGGCTAGTACGTGATGATCCAAGTCGGGTCATACCCAATAACAAGCTAGACAAACACTTATGATATTTATTTATATGATATGATCTTTAAATAAATATCAATACTTGAAACATTTAGAAAGTGGGTTTCTAAATAATTGCACTTGAGATATATAAATAAATTATATGGATGATTTATTTTGAGAGAAATGTGAATATGTTTATTTGGCAAAATAAACACTAATGTGTGTTGTGTATTAATATGTAACATGTTACATAAGACATGTAACAAGTTATGTTACATTTTATATACAAAATATACAAGTATATGTTTTATAAAATTTGCACAAAATGGTTGGTTGCCACCTTGTGAGGCCGCCCCCCCCCCCATGTGCATTTTGATGTGTTGTTCAACATACAACACTTGGAGTCTTGCATGTTTTACAAGACATAACACACACAACACTCAACATAGAGTGTATCAATTCTTACATGCATTTTGTAAGACAAAAACTCTCTCAAGATTCTCAACTAGCTTTTCCTCTCTTTTTCTCTTGGTATCTTCGGCATCAAGGAGGACAAAAGGGAAGGGTTTTTCAAGTTTAAATCCTAGCACATTTGGGTGTTTGTTGATAGTTTGGGGTATACAAGCTTGAGGTTCTTCTAGGTTGAAGACTTGCCACTTCAAGATCATCATCTCCTTCATATCATCCTTCTCATAAGCTTGGAAGAAGGTAGTCTTCTAAAACACCCTATGGTTGTTGTTTTGTATGTATGTTATTCATATACATGGATCCTTATTGTTTGGGTTTTCTTTTAAAAGTTAAACTTTGGTTTTAACCACATATAACACATTGAAATGGTTCAATATTCCGCTGCGTTTTTGATATTATAATGATAATATGACTTTGATAAAACCCAACAAGTCCCAACAATGGCATCTAGAGCCGGTTATATGGATACATACATCAAAAGTTGATATTTTGTTTGGACAAAATCCAATGTTTTGGCCATTTTTTGTAATGGCCGAAATTAATACACAAAAAAGGAGGTTTCTTTTTTTTCTTGTGTATTTTAGTGTCACAACTTAGCCAAGAGACCTTGTGATTGTTTGTGATGTGTGGATGTGTTTGTATTTTATTTAATTATTAAATGGTTGTAATAGTTAAATAGGATTTTCTTCATTCATTTGGTTGTGTAATCTATTTATTTCATTTGGTATGTAATAAGTAGATTAGTTGCATTTTTTCTTGTAAATGTAATCTCCAAGAAAGCATCAAAAGGTTTGGGGCTGAAGTTGGAGGCCAAATGAAGAGACCAGTGAGTTCCCACTGCGGCGCAGTGGGAGTATGTCAAACCCACTGCGGCGCAGTGGGGGATTATGCAGCCGAAGACCAGTGAGTTCCCACTGCGGCGCAGTGGGAGTGTATTAGACCCACTGCGGCGCAGTGGGTTATCAAAACAAAAAGGAGTGAAGAAAGACATTCAAATCACATCACAAAAGATTACTTGAAGCATTTGGATGCAAGATCAAGTGGGAGCTCAACTAACACAAAATTTTGTGTTACTTTGTCCCTTAGGTTGAGACCTTTTGACCCACTTGTTTCGGCTAACAAGTGTGGTCAAAATAGTTGGCTAATGTTGTGCACTTATTATTATGTTTGTCATGTTTGTTTGGTTGTTTATTATTTTGTCATGTGGATGCTTAATAACCAACAAACTAAAAGACACACATAAAGATTAAAATTGGTTTTAATATTGACATTAACTTGGTAAATTAAAATGGGTTTTATTAAAAGTTAATGGTCACAATTATAAAAATAGATTTCATAAAAGAACCTTGAAATATGGATTTCAAAAATTCATTATGGAACAGAGTTATTAACTAGAATATAAAAACTCAAACGACCCTTGAAAAACAAGTTAAACGCCATCCTTTTATACAACACTTAATTATTTGGGAACTCTTTGTAGGATAAAGGTCACCTAACTACTTTGAGGGAACTTATAAGTTAAGGTAAATTTATTGTACTTATGGGATAAAGGTCACATAACCACTAGTATAAGATAAATTTACATGTGTGTATAAGTAGGACAACTTGATTTGGAAGCCATGTGATTAGGGTCACCGAAGCATGGTAACCAAAGGCGTTGATGGGATTAAACATGCCAACTTAATATAAGATATTAAACCGGTCCCATACCACTAGAAATTGTAAAGTGTTGCAATTGTCAAACGTTGACTACCTTGTTAATTTAGATCATGGGATAAAGGTCACCTAACCATCATTTAAATATAACGTTGGATTCTAGATTTTAATTATTAATTGTCCATGAGACATAAAAGGGTATTAACAATTAAAATTTATATTTGATATCGAAAATACTAATAAAAGGACTTTGTTAATTTTGTAGATGGCCGCTAACAACGCTATAAACCCCAACCAAAACGTCCATAATTTTTCACTAAGATCCATCCTTGAGAAGGATCGTCTAAACCAAAACAACTTTGTGGATTGGTTTCGTAACTTGAGAATTGTTCTTAGGCACGAAAAGAAATCCTATGTGTTAGACGATCCTATTCCTGATGAGCCCGAAGAAACTGAAGTTGAAGCCTATAATGATTGGGTTAAGTATGTCGAGGACTCCGTGCAAGTTAGTTGCATAATGTTAGCGAGTATGACTCCCGAACTCCAAAAGGAGTTCGAAAACCATGGGGCCTACGACATGATTACCCAACTCAAGGAAATGTTCCAACAAAAGGCAAGGGTTGAGCGCTTCGAAACGGTTCGAGCACTTCATGCATGTCGCATGGATGATTCACAATCCGTCTCAACTTATGTTCTTAAAATGAAAAGCTATATTGATCGCCTCAAAAGGCTAAATTGTCCCGTTTCAAATGAGCTAGCTACGGATATGATCCTTAACTCATTATCTAAGAGATTTGAAACCTTTGTGTTAAATTATAACATGAACGGATGGGACAAGACCGTTTCCGAGCTCCATGGGATGCTCAAAACGGCTGAGGCTAGTATGGGAAGAAAAGTTCAACCCGTTCTCATGATCAATGAAGGCGGAAACAAAAGGGCTAACTCCGGACCCAAGGCAAATGTTGCTAAGGGAAAGGGTAACAACAAAAGGAATTTCAAAGGCAAAGGAAAGGGAAAAATGGATACTCCAAAAGCGAAGAAGCAAAAGGTTGCTGTCAATGACCCATGCTTTGAGTGTGGGGAGGTAGGACATTGGAAACGTAATTGTCCAACCTATCTCAAAGAGTTAAAAGCTAAGAGGGATGCAGGGCAAACCTCAGGTACAATATTTATGATATATATTGAGCTTAATACTGTTTTTTCTTACATATGGGTATTGGATACCGGATGTGGAACTCATATTTGTAATATGTTACAGGGGTTCAGAAGAAAGAAGCACATCAAGAAGGGAGACATTAGTCTCTTTATGGGCAATGGTGCATTGGTGCATGTTGAAGCCCAAGGAGACTATCTTTTGAAACTTCCAAATGGTTTGGAAATTGTATTGAACAATGTTTTGTATGCACCTAGTTTGACTAGGAGTATTATTTCTGTTTCCCGTTTAAGACATGTTGGATATGATTTTAATTTTGTTAACAATGATATCCATGTTTCTATGAATGATGTATTTTATTTTAAAGCTATGCCTTTAAATGGTATTTATGAATTAGTTCATGAAAACACAACATATGATAACTCAATGTACCAAGCTACCACCAAGAAACTTAAATTAGATTTAAGTGAAACCTATATTTGGCATTGTCGTCTTGGCCATATAAATAAGAATCGCATACTAACACTTCGAAAGAATGGTCTTTTGAAAACAAAATCAAATGATTCATTTAATGTATGTGAATCTTGTTTACAAGGCAAGATGACTAAAGCACCTTTCAAAGGCACTAATGAAAGGGCAAAAGATTTATTAGGTATCATACATTCGGATGTATGTGGTCCTTTTAAGCCAATGACTAGGAATGGTGAAAGATACTTCATTACATTCACCGATGACTATAGTCGTTACGGTTATGTATACTTATTAAAACATAAGAGTGAAGCTTTTGAAATGTTCAAAATTTTCAAGAATGAAGTAGAAAACCAACTCAGTAAGTCAATAAAAATTCTTCGTTCTGATAGAGGAGGTGAATACCTAAGTGATGCTTTTCAAGATCATCTTAGAAGTTGTGGGATTATCTCACAACTAACTCCACCTGGAACACCACAACATAATGGTGTGTCTGAAAGGAGGAATCGAACTCTATTAGATATGGTTCGTTCCATGATGAGTAAAAGCTCACTACCTCTATCATTTTGGGGATATGCCATAATCTCTGCTGCCCGAATTTTAAATATGGCTCCCACCAAGAAAGTGGAGAAAACACCTTTTGAAATATGGCATGGAAGAGTTCCATCTTTGTCATATTTAAAGGTATGGGGTTGTGAGGCTTATGTAAGACATGATGCCTCAAACAAATTAGAGCCCCGATCCACTAAATGTATCTTTGTAGGATATCCTAAAGATGATTTGGGATATTATTTCTACAATCCTAATGAGCAAAATGTATTTGTTGCTCGAAAGGCTGAGTTCTTGGAGACTAAATTCCTTATGGAAGGAACTAGTTCCAGAACAGTGGAACTTGAAGAAGATCAAGAACACACAAAACGTTCGTAGATCTGGTAGAGCTATTTATCCACCTGAGAGATATGGATTTCTCGTGGATGAATGCTATATGGTAGTTTCTGATGAACCTACCACCTACCATGATGCAATGTCCAAATCAGATTCGGACAAATGGCTAGAGGCCATGAACGCTGAGATGCAATCCATGTATGACAACCAAGTTTGGGAATTGGTTGTTGAACCTCCTAATTCCAAAGTAGTTGGAAGTAAATGGGTGTTCAAATTGAAACACGATATGCATGGAAACTTGCTTACTTATAAAGCTAGACTTGTAGCAAAAGGTTTCACTCAAACTCGAGGGGTCGACTATGATGAAACTTTTTCGCCTGTGGCAATGCTAAAGTCTATTAGGATATTATTTGCCATAGCCGCACATTATGACTATGAGATATGGCAAATGGATGTCAAAACCGCTTTTCTAAATGGATATCTTGAGGAAGATGTCTATATGGATCAGCCTGAAGGTTTTGTCGATCCAAAACATCCTAATAAAGTATGCAAGTTAAAGAAATCAATCTATGGATTGAAACAAGCATCAAGAAGCTGGAATCGTCGTTTTGATGAAGAAGTCAAGAAATTTGGCTTCATCAAAAACGCTGATGAAGCTTGTGTGTATAAGAAGGCTAGTGGGAGCATCATTACTTTTCTAGTATTATGTCGATGACATTCTACTATTTGGAAATGACATTCCAACCTTGGAAGGTGTAAAAGCCTGGCTTGGAAGTTGCTTTTCCATTAAGGATCTTGGTGAAGCCGCCTATATTTTGGGAATAAGGATCTATAGGGATAGATCAAGGCGCTTAATAGGTTTGAATCAAAGTGCATACATAGACAAGATCTTGAAAAGGTTCAAGATGGAAAACTCTAAGAAAGGTTTGGTACCCATTCAAAGAGGAACTATATTGAGTACTTCTCAATCTCCTAGCTCAAAAGTTGAGCAAGAGAGAATGAGTGGAATCCCATATGCATCTGCTATAGGATCCATCATGTATGCTATGATATGCACGAGACCGGACGTGTCATGCGCTTTAAGCATGACAAGTAGATACCAGCAAAATCCAGGAGATGGTCATTGGATGGCTGTCAAATATATATTGAAATATCTTAGAAACACTAAAGATATGTTCTTAATATATGGATCTGGTGAGGAGGAGCTCGTTGTAAAGGGTTACACGGATGCGAGTTTCCAAACTGATCGAGATGATTCTCGATCACAATCGGGGTATATCTTCATTCTAAATGGAGGAGCTGTTTCTTGGAAAGCTCAAAGCAAGATGTGGTTGCATTGTCCACTACAGAATCGGAATACATCGCCGCTTCTTTGGCAGCACAAGAAGCTGCATGGTTGAAGAAATTCATTGCCGATCTAGGGGTTGTTCCTTCCATTCAAGAACCCCTAGAAATTCTTTGTGATAACGAGGGCGCGATTGCTCAAATCAAAGAACCTCGTGCACATCAAAAGACTAGACACATTGAGCGGAGATTCAACTACATAAGGGATGAAGTTGAAAAGGGAAAGATATGTATTTACAAAGTTCACACTGATCAAAATGTTGCGGATCCACTCACGAAGCTCCTTGAAAGGCCCAAGCATGAGAGACATACTTGTGCCATGGGACTTCGATATTCTAGTGATTGGATTTGATCTATTTTATGTATTTGGATATCGGAACACTTGTAGTTGTTAACACATTTATATGAATATTGGTATTTTGCATTTAAATTGTGTTATGTTCCATTTTTGCATGTTTAAATCCATGAATAAGTTAATTATTCTAAATGTCCGTAGTCAATCATATTTGTGGGAACAAATATGAATGTAAGATTATTATGAACTTGGATTGGTAGATATTCAAAAGGTTTTTGAATATAGAGCAAAGTGTTGCTACCAAGGTTCATAGATATTTGTGGGATACAAATATTGGACTGACCTGCAATCAAGCATTACTACATGGAATCTCTGTGATTGATCATAAGTAATCTTGAGTTAAAAGGCGAATATCATTGTATCCTCAGACCTGAGATACATATTGGGTCTTGATATTCACTGAATATTATACTTTGACTTAGCTCTTCGATGTTCTGAAACATGGCAGTACATAAGACTAAGCTCAGGTATGATATAAGGTGATTGTGAAGATGTATGTAGTCGAGATGGAATTTGTCCCTCTTATTCGTTGAGAGTAAGATGTCTAAGGCCTGTTACAAAGTTAAATCAATGGAGAATGATCACTCTGTGTCTCTAGGATTTAACATGACATCTGTGACAAAAGGATAAATGATCGATTCACCTAAATCATTTCAAGTAAGGAACTTGAAGGGGATGATGTTATTGAATGGCACTTCATCATACGTATTAGGGGTAGCAAACCGTTGTTAGGCGGTATTTGCTGCTTGCGTCAATCTTCTATGAATCTTGTGCAAGTGGGAGATTGTTGGAATTCGTCTGCCCAAGACACATATTAAATTGACGTGGCTAGTACGTGATGATCCAAGTCGGGTCATACCCAATAACAAGCTAGACAAACACTTATGATATTTATTTATATGATATGATCTTTAAATAAATATCAATACTTGAAACATTTAGAAAGTGGGTTTCTAAATAATTGCACTTGAGATATATAAATAAATTATATGGATGATTTATTTTGAGAGAAATGTGAATATGTTTATTTGGCAAAATAAACACTAATGTGTGTTGTGTATTAATATGTAACATGTTACATAAGACATGTAACAAGTTATGTTACATTTTATATACAAAATATACAAGTATATGTTTTATAAAATTTGCACAAAATGGTTGGTTGCCACCTTGTGAGGCCGCCCCCCCCCCCATGTGCATTTTGATGTGTTGTTCAACATACAACACTTGGAGTCTTGCATGTTTTACAAGACATAACACACACAACACTCAACATAGAGTGTATCAATTCTTACATGCATTTTGTAAGACAAAAACTCTCTCAAGATTCTCAACTAGCTTTTCCTCTCTTTTTCTCTTGGTATCTTCGGCATCAAGGAGGACAAAAGGGAAGGGTTTTTCAAGTTTAAATCCTAGCACATTTGGGTGTTTGTTGATAGTTTGGGGTATACAAGCTTGAGGTTCTTCTAGGTTGAAGACTTGCCACTTCAAGATCATCATCTCCTTCATATCATCCTTCTCATAAGCTTGGAAGAAGGTAGTCTTCTAAAACACCCTATGGTTGTTGTTTTGTATGTATGTTATTCATATACATGGATCCTTATTGTTTGGGTTTTCTTTTATAAGTTAAACTTTGGTTTTAACCACATATAACACATTGAAATGGTTCAATATTCCGCTGCGTTTTTGATATTATAATGATAATATGACTTTGATAAAACCCAACAAGTCCCAACACAGGTTTCTTTAATCTCCATGGTGTGCTATTGTTATGGATTGGCCACTTGTCAACAGTCTCTACAACTTCAAATGGGTCCTGCAACTCATCACTCTTATTCCCTTTAAGCTTTCTCAACAACTCAGAAATTGTGAGTCCCTTAATTAACGAGATGGTTAACCAATAGAAAGTGTAAAATACAACAAGTCTAATAATCACTAGATATGGACTAGTATTACTTGTAAATAAAGATGCAAGATATATAAACAAAGTAATACAAGACTTAAAGCAATAAACAAATAAAGTGGACCATTATGTATGTTTCATGGGTATTTCATTTATTGATGTGTAAATAAAATACAAGGTTGTGCGGAATCAAGATAACACAATTAAGTGAGTATCCTAACAACCTATGAGTTACAATATGATCTATGTTTGTCAAATAACTCTTTGGGATCGAGATACTTAAAGTTGTGAAGTATCCCTGTTTAAGATCGAGAGTATTTGGACAAGTTCACTTAAATGCAAAAGGAATGCTTAAAAGTATTTTTGTCAAGGAAATGACTTTGTATTTATAGGCAACAAATTCACCAGTGAATTTGTGCCGTACAAATATGGTTGGCATACATTTAATGATCCGACAAGAACATTAAATGTATTGGATAAGAATAAGGATAAAGTCACATCAAGTGAAAGTGTATCCTATTATCCAACCACCTTAACACACGTATACTTTGTTAAAGAACAAGTGGATTGTTCTTTGGAAAGTGTGTTAAAGGCAAAAGTCAATCCTCGATATTAGTGTTCAGACTTGCAGGACCTAGAACACTAACAATCCTCCAGTGTGCAGATCTGGTAAGACTTTCCAGTGGACTCCGCCATTTGTTAAGTCTTCTTCCTTCAGACTTCAGTCTTTGACTTCATTCAGAATGTCTTCAGTAGAGTAGATCTGGACTGGGGTGAAGTCTTCAGTGAGCTAATCTGGAGAATGCTCCAGATTACCTGTACAAGTAAATGCTCACTAGTCTTCAATTATTTCTGGACAAATCTTCAGAGGAACTCCAGATTCCAAGTCTGGAGTAGGTCCAGTAGAATATGTTTTCTGGTCAGATCTTCAGTGAGCTCTAGTAGTCGGGTCTGGAGCGAGACCAGCAAAACAAGTTTCTTAACAAACCTAAATAAGGTTCCAGTAGTCCAGTCTGGAGCCAGTCCAGTAAGTCTGGACTAAATCTGGACCTAACAGAAATGAACTCATCATGTTCAACTGCCATTTCAACTTCTGGTGTTTGGCCTCTAGGCTTTCCTGGTCCAACCAAACCAGGCTGTTTGGGTTTTTTTGGCATTTTTTTGGCTGCAATCTTCCTAAGTCTGAGCTCTCTAAGCTCATCCTCTCCTTCTGATAAGTAGTCTACAGAGTTGGCTTCACTCTCACTGTCACTAGAACATTCTGGCTCACCTACATAATCACTATCTGACTCAGTGCCATCCACCATCTCTTCTTCAACAACCTGTTTCCCTTTGCCTTTCTCATTGTCCTGAAATAACCTTCTTACAAGGCTAGGTACTGGACCATCCCCTCCAATATCATCTAATCCAACACCTTGTCCACCAATATCATCTAAACCAATTGCCCCCTCTCCATCATTATCTGCATCATACTCATCATCTACAACAATTGGATTTAGAACAACATCTTCATTTTCAACTGGAGGATTGGCACCACCATTAGGAACCAACCCCCTCCTAGGACCACCTAAATCATTCCTACCACCATCTAAATGATCAACCTCACCTGGGTTTCTCTCTTGTGTAACAGCTAAGTGGTCACTTAATGACTCCTCATGAGTCTGAAGGTGGTTCAAGTATATGTCTATTTTACCATAACAGTAAGCTAAGTCATACAAGCAAGCTAGATCATTATCATCTTCAATCTTTAAAAACCCAGTTGTAAAATCATTCCCTGGTATTAAGTAGTAAATACCACTAACAATGGACATAGTGTCCTTTTCAAGAAATGCAAGAAATTCATCATATGACTGATATTTTTTAATTAGAACATTCAAAACACTACCATCTAAGTACCTCAATGGGTCATAGTAGAAAACACCATCATGGTGTATGTCAAACTCAAAGTCACCACCAGCCATCTGTTTACAAAATAAAATAAAATAAATTATTTGGATCATACCACCCAGTTTTCCCGTAGTTCAAGACAATATCCCATGCAATATTATCTTTTTACACTAAAATTTTTTATTTTTTTTTGAAACCCTAATTTTTTTTCCCAGTAACCATTTCATGGATCTGAGTTTTTAAACAGTTCCAATTTGAAATTTTTCATCATCAAAAACTTATTTTAGTGTAAAAAGATACATATATTGTTAACAACCCACATACCCAGAAACTTAAACTTTATATGAGAAAAAGGAGTACCTTTAAAGAAGACGATCAAGAATACGACATGCCAGAACTGAAACAACATTTTCCTTGGTGTCTGAAATTTAGGGTTTCGTATGATCCGATGTTGATTCATACTTGGAAAGTGAATGGATGGGGGGACCAAGTGTTTGGAAGAAAGGGTTTTTGAAACTGATATATCGATTTTTGTTTATGTATAATAAATAATATGTATATATATAAAAATAAAAG
>CM067175.1:3529726-3587238 GCA_034093135.1 Erigeron breviscapus
GGTTGATCCTGAACTAAAACTGGACCTGGCTGAATTATTAAGTGGTGATTTGGCATTTGTGGAAACTGTAAGAGCTGATAGTGAAAGATATCTTGACACTATCCTAATTGAACTGAACAATGTTAAACCACAACTAAATGATTTACAAAGTGTCCAGTTGGCTCTCAAGGAGTCAGTTTTAAAGATTGAGGCTTTAGAACTTGATAATCAAAAACTATTTTCTGATCTTGAAAAAGGACAAAAGATTATCAAGTCATGGTAAAAGCATCTGGCAAAAACTATGATGCATTTTCAAGAACTATCGATGCCCAGAAGAATGCATGGAAATCTGGAGATCTGGAGATGGCAGCTCTCATACCAGACCTTCATGCATTGCCTCCAGCTCTCAAGGTTGAAACACCTTATGATCAACCTGAAGCTGTTGAAACTAAAACCTTTGAGACCACCCCCTTTGAGGTTAAAACTGGAGCCGAACAGGCTAAAGATCCAGTCAAAAAGGCCACTGGTAACAAGCCTTTACCTCAAAAGTCTAAGGTGCCCAAGACCCGAAAGACTAAAGCACCAGTTGAACCTAGGTCCAAGGTTCAACTGCCTGAAGAAAATAATATTTTGGTTAATCTGGAAAGTCAACTCCAACTTTCGTCTCGGCAGGTTCAGAGTTGTACTGCCCGGATTAACAATCTGGAAGGAGGTTTATTACCTCCAGTTTTCAAACAAAATATTAATCCACTCTCTTTAATACCTAAACAAAAGAATGTTCCTTCCGGAACAAAATCTGGTAAAAATAAAGGGAGTAAGTATCAAATACCAATTGTTTTTACTCCTGCACCTGGAGCTGGTGATAAAGCTCCAGATGCAGCCTCCAGTTCAACACCACAACTGTCAACTGTGACTTCTGTAGAGAAGTCCAGCGAACCCATCAAGAAAAGATGGGTTCACAAAAAGAACTAATGATTTTTGTGTGTGTGTAGGGCGATCGAAAGAAGAATATCTGGTATCTGGACAGCGCTGCTGGCCGGACTATGATCGGATGTAAGCCCCTACTGGAAGAGTTCACTGTCCAAGATGGACCGACAGTGACGTTTGGTAACGATCAATCTGGAAAGACTGAAGGATATGGTGTGCTCAATAAGGGATAAGTCGAATTCAAAAGAGTTGCATTTGTGAATGGCTTGAAATACAACCTAATCAGTGTCAGCCAACTTTGCGATGATGGCTTCAGAGTATTGTTCGATATTGCACAAGGCACCATATTTAACAAGGATTGGAAAGTGGTGATGATTGCACCAAGAAAAGGAAATGTGTACATCATGGATATGGAACCAGCTCCAAAAGAGCAATGTTTCTATACCAAAGCTGATGAGGACACCAACTGGCTATGGCATAAAAGGTTATCCCACCTTAATTTTAAAAACATTAACAAGTTGTCTCGCAAGCAACTGGTTGATGGGATACCTCAGATTTCCTTCAATAAGGAAAGCCATGTCCAGGGTGTGAGATGGGTAAGCAGAAAAGTGCCAGTTTTAAAACTAGGCAAAATTTTAGCATCACTGAACCTCTTCACATGCTTCATATGGATCTTTTTGGTCCAGTGAATGTTCAAACTAGAGCTGGAAAGAAGTACACTCTAGTTGTGGTTGATGAATTCACTAGATACAGCTGGGTGGTATTTATCAGATCCAAAAGTGATGCATCTGCTGAAATCATCTCTCTCATTAAAAGAATTGAGCTCAAGTATACTCGAAAAGTTTGTCAGTTGCGAAGTGATAATGGTACTGAATTCCAAAATAAGGTACTTGAAACATTTTGCAATGACACTGGCATCTCTCAAAACTTCTCATCAGTTCACTCTCCAGAGCAAAATGGAGTTGTTGAAAGAAAGAATCGTACACTGATAGAAGCAGCCAGGAGTATGCTATCTGAATCTGGTCTTCCCACCAGTTTTTGGGCTGAGGCAGTTGCAACTGCTTGTCACACCCAAAACCGGTCAGTCTACATCAAGAGACATAAGAAGACTGCCTATGAAGTACTCAGGAATCGTAAACCAAATATTGGATACTTCCATGTATTTGGTTGTCCAGTTTATATACTAAACGATTCCAGTCAGCTTGGAAAGTTTGATGCAAAAGCTGATGAAGGGGTATTTTTATGCTATGCAGATATTCGAAAGGCCTCTAGAGTTCATAATTTTAGACTCCAAAAGGTTCATGAGACAATTCATGTCACATTCGACGAATCAACTGAAGCAATCAACAAGAGACCAAGCCTTGATATTTCTCTAGTCGTTCCAATTAATTTTGGTGAAACTGACCAAGTTCATCGGTCAGTTGTTTCACCAGAAGATGCTTCCAGTTTCAACAAACTGGAACCAGTTAAGAAGAAGAAAAGCACCAGTGACACATCATTTTATCCTTCCATAAATTTCAACTTGCCACAAGAATTGGTGATTGGATCTGATGTTCGTGCCACTCCAATATCAGCACCAGTTCAAGCACCTACTTCTCCAGTTGTTCATGAAATTCCTTCAAATGAGGAATTTCATGACGTTAATCGAGACCTCATTGACTCTGATGAGGATGTAGAAGTTGTTTGGACTGATCCTTCTCCAGATGCTGTTGCAACTGAAGAAGATCGCCAGGTGACTTGCACTGATATTGTGTTACACCAGCCTAGTCAATACACTAGATGGACTAAAGCCCACCCAATTGAACAAATTATGGGTGATCCAACTACTGGGGTTCAGACTAGAAGAGCCACCAGTGAGCAATGCTTAAACGTCACCTTCTTATCTTTAATTGAACCAAAGAAGATTGACGAGGCTATGGCAAACCCAAGCTAGGTGGAAGCTATGCAAGAAGAGCTCCTCCAGTTTGAAAGGAACAATGTTTGGGAGCTTGTTCCTTGTCCACCAGGGTTAAAGAAAGAACCTATTGGTACCAGATGGGTCTACCGAAACAAAATGGACGAAGATGGCCATGTTGTAAGAAACAAGGCCAGACTAGTTGCCCAGGGTTATTGTCAAGCAGAGGGCGTTGACTTTGATGAAATTTTTGCTCCAATTGCAAGACTTGAAGCCATAAGAATATTTCTGGCTTATGCAGCCGATCTGCAGTTCAAGGTCTTCCAGATGGATGTCGAAAGTGCGTTCCTAAATGGAACATTGGAAGAAGAAGTTTATGTTAAGCAGACTCCAGGTTTCATCGATGAAAAGCATCCACATTGGGTCTATAGACTGAACAAAGCATTGTATGGTCTAAGACAAGCCCCAAGAGCCTGGTATGATACTTTAACTAAACATCTTCTTAAAAATGGCTTTCAAAGAGGTGCAATAGATAATACCTTGTTTATCTTGAAAGAAAGAGGTAATATCTTATTGGTACAAATTTATGTTGATGACATTATTTTTGGTTCAACTGATGATGCAATGTGTAAAAAGTTTTCTAAAATCATGTCATCTGAGTATGAGATGAGTTTAATGGGTGAATTAACATTTTTCTTAGGTCTTCAGATTAAGCAAACTGAAAATGGAATTTTCATAAGCCAAGGAAAATATGTCAGAGATTTGTTAAGAAAATACAAATATGATTCAATCCCATCGAAAAACACACCTATTGCAGCACCATTGAATTTGGACTCTGACCCAACTGGTAAACCAGTTAACATAACTGACTATAGAGGTATGGTTGGTTCACTGATGTACTTAACTGCCAGTCGACCAGATATAATGTTTGCAACATGTTTATGTGCCAAATTTCAGTCTAACCCTAAAGAATCACATTTGCACGCTGTAAAGCGTATCTTTAGATACCTGAAAGGGTATCCTAATCTTGGTCTTTGGTACCCCAAAGGCTCAGGATTAGATCTAATGGGTTATTCAGATTCTGATCATGCAGGTTGTAAGATAGATAGAAAATCAACAATTGGTGGTTGTCATTTCCTTGGAGGAAAACTGGTAAGTTGGACCAGCAAGAAGCAGACTTCAGTCTCTATGTCCACTGCTGAGGCAGAGTACATTTCTGCGGCCAGTTGCTGTGCCCAGATTCTCTGGATCAAGAACCAGTTACTAGATTATGGTCAGAAGTATACCAAGACCCCAATCTTTTGTGACAACACCAGTGCTATTGCTATATCTCACAACCCAGTGATGCACTAAAAAACAAAGCATATTGACATCAGGTATCATTTCATTCGAGATCACGTTATGAAAGGAGATATTGAAATTCATTTCATCCCCACTGACAAACAGTTAGCTGATGTTTTTACTAAACCTCTCGATGAGAAAACCTTTAAACATCTCATCAGCGAACTGGGAATGTTAAACCCTTAACTGGAGCTTTCTTTGTTATTGAACGCGTCAGTGACACTGATGAAGTTCTCCAGTTGAGGAGGTCCAGATAATCTTTGCTCGCCAGGCTATCGAACGCCTTTGTGATACTATCTTGGCACTAATTGATTTCTGGATCATCATTTTAGGGGGAAAGACTCAAAATAATTTTCTGACTAAAATTCGTTTTTGTTTGAAAATGCAACTGGAGAACTCTCCAGTTGGAAACTGGTACTGGACTGATCCTCCAGTTACCAGGTTCAGTCTTGTCTTATTTTTATAACGTTACAAATACTTGGTCAATATGTGTGACACGTGATGATACTCGAGTGTTTTAAACCACTTGATATCGTGATCTGACGTGTTTGAAACCATTTTAGTACCTGACAACTGTTTGTATTGGGAAAACAAAAAGTGAGTGGGCGCGTGGGTAAGATAAGCCGTCGTAGCATTTAATGCTGACATGGAAGCATTTAATGTTTACATGGCAAATCAATATTTTATTTCAAAATTCAAACCAACTTTGTTGAAAATATCTACAAAAAGGATTGTCTTTATTAAAATAAAATTTTGGTGTTTCATTGGGATCTTGAATCCCTTTATAAATACCCTTATTTACTCCGAACTCATTTACTTCCTTCTCTTACATTCCTTCATTTACTTCCAATCATCAAAATTGCTTCATTTTTTCTTTTTGCTTCACAAATCAAAAACCCTAAATCCCAAATTTCATTTTCATTCTTCTATGGCTCCTAGATCATCTCGTTCAAGAGATGTAAATCTCTTGACTGTTCCATATAATCCCTCACCAGATGTCACACAGGCACCTGGTGCCCCTAGTAGTGCTTCGGTCATAAAACTAAATTCAAATAATCCTATGGCCACCCTACGAAGATCTCAAGGGTCCGATACCCTTATTGGTAGAATTCAAAAGTTTTTGAAGAATTCTCCAATAGGACCCTCATTCTCTCTAAACCCACGTAAGTTGTTTCACAACTACTTATGTGAGTTTTGGTACACTGCCGTTCTTTCTTCCGATTGTTCCTCCATCAGTTTCACATTAAAGGATGGAACAATCCAGTATACCCTGTCAGCTGATATATTGAGGGATGCCTTACGCCTCCATTACTGGAGAGAGGGTGAATCTCCAGTCGTCTTGCCCCCAAATATAAACTTTCGCCAAGTACTTCTTGAAATGGGACACAGGGAGTGTTTGGAGAATGGGGTGTTGAAGACAAAAGGTGCGATGACCATGAAGGGCCTTACACCTTCATGGAGGTATTTTTTCATCCACCTGGTGGAGAGCATGGGTGGGAGTTCTGGTAGACTTGACCAGATCAACTCCTCACAAGCAGAGATGGCTTATTGCTTGTGGAACGGATTGAGAGTGGACTTTGCAGAAATTCTGTATAGAAGCCTGGTTCAAAAACTGAAGGGCACAAGGGGTGTTTGTATTCCCTTTTCAAGGTTCCTCTCTCTTTGTTTTAAGCAAATTCTGGGCAGAGAAGCATATAATAGTACAGATTCACCGTACACTGCTCCAGATATGCTAAGGAATCTAGACTCACTGGTATCTGAAGCTGGTGAGCAGAGTGTTAGGGGGAATGTTGGTTTGGACAAAGGTAAAGGTTTAGCTGGTGATGCATCTGCCCAGCCGGCCACTGAAGTAATGTTGGAAACTAGTAATGCTGATATACTCCCTCCAGTTTCAGATAGTGATAGTAGAAAACTGGTAGACTTGACCAGATCAACTCCTCACAAGCAGAGATGGCTTATTGCTTGTGGAACGGATTGAGAGTGGACTTTGCAGAAATTCTGTATAGAAGCCTGGTTCAAAAACTGAAGGGCACAAGGGGTGTTTGTATTCCCTTTTCAAGGTTCCTCTCTCTTTGTTTTAAGCAAATTCTGGGCAGAGAAGCATATAATAGTACAGATTCACCGTACACTGCTCCAGATATGCTAAGGAATCTAGACTCACTGGTATCTGAAGCTGGTGAGGTTGAAATTCCTGAACGAATGCAACTGGCATTCGCTTCAACTGATGCACCCCTTGTAGGTGAGTCAGAAAGGCAATTGGGCGGGCCTCAAAATAATGAGGGACCCTCCAGCGTGTCTAATGTTATGGTTGAGGATAGAGCAACCATAACTGAAGCAACCCCCATCACATCTATCCCTGGTGAAGATATTTCGGTATCTGATCCATCAACAGATGCACCCATCCAGGAAACTGGGGAAGGTCATCTGGAGACTGACCAGGTAACTGGTCAGCCCTCAGTTACATTCATGGATCTGGACATGAGTGTTAATGACGAGGAAATCCTTATTGAATCTTCGGATTCTGAAGGTACTGAAACAGACCAGGAGATTCTTGATGCTTCTGTACAAGCACAAGACCCTTCATCTCCAGTCTCACTTCCAGACGCATCAATTTCATTTTTACCACCACAAGTAAATGTGCCTATAGATATATCTTTACCAACAAATTTCACTCCTTTACCAACTGGGCAATTCTCACTTGCTCGAGAAATGCCACCCCCACCGTCGCCGTTGTTCACACCTGAGCATTCCTCCATCAGTTTCACATTAAAGGATGGAACAATCCAGTATACCCTGTCAGCTGATATATTGAGGGATGCCTTACGCCTCCATTACTGGAGAGAGGGTGAATCTCCAGTCGTCTTGCCCCCAAATATAAACTTTCGCCAAGTACTTCTTGAAATGGGACACAGGGAGTGTTTGGAGAATGGGGTGTTGAAGACAAAAGGTGCGATGACCATGAAGGGCCTTACACCTTCATGGAGGTATTTTTTCATCCACCTGGTGGAGAGCATGGGTGGGAGTTCTGGTAGACTTGACCAGATCAACTCCTCACAAGCAGAGATGGCTTATTGCTTGTGGAACGGATTGAGAGTGGACTTTGCAGAAATTCTGTATAGAAGCCTGGTTCAAAAACTGAAGGGCACAAGGGGTGTTTGTATTCCCTTTTCAAGGTTCCTCTCTCTTTGTTTTAAGCAAATTCTGGGCAGAGAAGCATATAATAGTACAGATTCACCGTACACTGCTCCAGATATGCTAAGGAATCTAGACTCACTGGTATCTGAAGCTGGTGAGCAGAGTGTTAGGGGGAATGTTGGTTTGGACAAAGGTAAAGGTTTAGCTGGTGATGCATCTGCCCAGCCGGCCACTGAAGTAATGTTGGAAACTAGTAATGCTGATATACTCCCTCCAGTTTCAGATAGTGATAGTAGAAAACTGGTTAGACTTGGTAATGACATCAAAGAAAGAAAGAAAATGAAACAAAGAAACCAAGTTGAGGCCAGGGCACATCTTGCTCAGATTAAGTTGCTGGATATGAGTGATGCCAATCTACTTGGTATCACTAAGGATGAGTATGTTAGGGTTAAGAATGATCGTAGGATAGTTGACCAGTTGAATGAAATGCTAGATGTAGAACTGGACAGACACTATCAAGAGGATGAAGCTGAATTCGATGCCAGGAGCTTAAACATTTCAGTCGAGAAGGCCAAAGAGATTAGGGCTAGTGGGCTTCTAAAGAGAATTGCAAATGTCAAGAAGGTTGTGAAGAGTGTACTGGATCCACCAAGAAGAAGGATTCCACAACCAAGAAAACCACTGACAAGAGATGCAAGAGATGCTGACCTTAGCACATTCGTTGAATCAACTGACGAGGTATCCAATGAAGACATTAAGTCCGCTGTACTGGCTGCTGGTGCTGGGAGTATAAAAATCACAAATGAATCTGAAGCTAGAAACTACTACTCCCAGATCATGTCAACCAGAAGACATAGTGGTACTATTCATAGTGTCAATGTTACAATCAAGCCAGGCACCAAGGTTTTTCAAATCGAAGTTAAGTATACTGGTAGGCCACTGGTTAGAACTGATGATCCTGGTGCTATGCAATATGGATTCAGCGAATGGGTGGAGATGGTGAATGTTTTGGATGCTAAGGCACAAAAGAATAGGTTTGAGAAAGCATGGGTAAACTTTCTAAGGGGGAAAATTCAACATAAAGAAAATCTTGAGCAAAAGTTGAATATTGATCCTGAAGATACTCAGCCTATCTCTTCAGTTGCCAAGAGAAGAAGAACTGGCGAAGGGCCATCTCATTAAGTTCTTTCTTCAGTTTATCTACTTGTAATTTGTATTTACATTCTTTAACTTGTATAAATTTCATTCCCTTGTATAAATGAAGTTACCAGTTTGTAACCACAAGGTAGATAATAGATTAAATCTAACAAACCTAAAAGAAAAACCTACGGCATTTATTGATCTATAAAAATGCCTTAAGAAACTTAGATAGATTTAAATCGAACAAGTCTCTATAGTTCACACTTGTATAGATACAAGAACTAGAAAAAGACTTAGACTATATTTCTAGACAAATAGGGGGAATTTGTTAGGACCAGTTCACCTGGAACTGGCCAGTCACCAGTTGCACTAGTGAAACTGGTGACCAAGATGATTTGTCGAGAAATATATTGAAGTCCAGTTGCACCGTACAGTTAACGCAACTGAAGACTTCCTCTAGTTGAGAACTGACCAGTTGAAGAATCATTCCAGTTGAAGTCGAAGACAACAAATGGAAGATAGAGAATGGCAATGGCAGCGAAGCCCAGTTGGCATTCTAGTTAGTTACAAACTGGAGACCATCAGTAGAAAGCCCTTACAAAGCTTTACACTGATTACGAGGAATTGACTTGTATACTTTATCTTCCTTTACCTGGATAATAAGCCTTGTCTTATTATTTAAGTAATAAAAGGTACATAAAGGTGGTTGTGTAAAGTTGCTTTATCATACGACTTTACACTGCTTTTTAAGGAATTAAATGCTATTCCTTAAATGCTCTCAACCACATTTGTACGGCTAAAGTTAACATCCTAATGTTAACTTTGCCTATAAATACAAGTCATTGCACAACCAAGAATTCAAGTGTTCAACTCACAAAGTGAAAAACATACAAACACTTCACACTTTGCAATCCTGCAATATTCTTGGTGAACTTGTGCAATCTTCTCTCAATCGCTAAAAGGAACATTTCACAACTTTAAGTGTTTCGATTGTCTTGAGAAATTCCGAGTATAGATCAATTGTATTTCATAGGTTGTTAGGATATTTACATTCGTGTATTATCTTGGTTCCGCATCAACCTTGTAATTTGTTTAATATCAATAAATAAATTACACATTGAAAAATACATATTGTCTCATCAAGTTATCTTACAAGTTATTTGTATTATTTCATTGTTCTTTACTTATTGTCTTTTATATAAGTAATCTATCTAGAACTTGGTATATACACACTGCAACTGGTCGTCTCCAGTTCAGTGCATATATTGCAAAGTAACTCCACCATCGACATAGAGGTGTCTTCAGTAGTACCATCTATCGAGTTGGGACTTACATATTCTTTATAAAATGGCACCTAGACAATCCAAATCGCTTAAAAATCTGCTTGCCACTGAATATACTCCTTCTGAAAATGTTGATAGGGCACCTCATATCACTCTTGAGGCAAATGCCATAAGAATAAACATGAACAACTGGATGGCCAGACTTTATCTTTCCAGTGTTCATGATGCTCAATCTGTTATTGGGAGATTAAACACATTTTTTCTCTCTTGCCCATTATATGGTGTGTTGACACTAAATCCAGGAAGGATGTACCACGATTACCTTTGTGAATTCTGGTACACTGCAAAATATGATGATGAAACTTCATCTATCAATTATACTCTCAAGGGAGGTACCAGATCCCTTGGTTTCACTGCTAGTCTACTCAGGTCTGTTCTACAGTTAAACTATTTTGAACAGAATGAGTTGCCAATCAAACTTCCCTCTGGTATAAATACAAGGGAAGTGTGCAGACTGATGGGGCACACAGATATCATGGATGAGCATGGCCAGCTATCCAGGAAAGGAACTATCTACATGAGCAAACTGTCAGACTCATGGAGATACTTCTTCACCCACATTGTTGAATGTCTGGGAGGCAGTTCTGGAGGGTTAGACCAGATAAATCAAACCCATCTCCAGATTGCCTACTGCCTATGGTTTGGGCTTAGAGTGGACTTTGCTCAGATTCTTTTTGATGACCTGGTAGAGCGTCTTAGAGTGAAAGGTATAAAACCCTTTGTTCCTTATATCCGTTTTCTTTCACTGATGTTTAAAAGAGCTCTTGGAGACTAGTATGATTTTGAGACTACTCACTTTTCTGTGAGTGAGTATATGAGGGATCTGGTCAACCTCAGATCTCCACTGAATGAGGTAGATATTCCTCAGTCCATGCTCTCCTTTCAGAGAGAAGAAGCTGAAATGGCTCCAGGTAGAGGTCAAGCTGTTGAAGGACCCTCTGGTGATCAAGATGTACAGATCATAGAAGCTGTACAACCTATTAGACAAATTGCTCCTGAAGGTCAAGGACCAGAAATCATTGAACCATCCAGACGACCTAGAACAAACAGGCGTCTGATGAGAGCTGGACTTCAGGTGAATCCTGAAAGACATCCTGGTGATGTAATGAATCTGGATGGGTCTCCAATTTATGAATCTGAAGAGAATGTTGGGCAGGTGACTGATGAACAAATAGAAAATGTTGCCCAGATTATTGAGCAGGTTGTTGAGGAAGTTGAACAAGATGTTCAGACTGATGAAGATGTATCTGGTGAGCAAGAGGCTCAAATAGACTTGAATGTAGAGGCTGGTGAACAAGTTAATGAACAGGCTGGTGAACAGACTGGTGATCAGACAGTTGGGATGGCTCCAGAATGGGATGATGTAGATTCCCCAATGTCTGAAGGTTTTGATGTAAACATGAATTTCTTGGTTGATGAAGAAGAAAATATTGACACATCTGCTATTGCTTCAGTCACCCAACCAATTATATCTGCTGAAATGCCACCACCTCCACCAGAATCAAATGAACCACCACCAGAATCAAACATGCCACCACCACCACCACCTTCAATTCCTAGAGATACTCAATACTTCACTCCTACAACCACTCAAACTTCACAATCTCAACCTCCACCAATTGAAACTCCAGTCACCATATCTGAACAAGCTGCAACTGAAGAGAACTGGGCACAAGTACCTCTTATGACCAGATTGCCTTCCAATCTTGAACCTCCCAGTGGTCTCTCCACTTCATCTTCTGCCGAGGTCCAAGGCCTTTTAAGTAAGGTGGCAGACCTGGAGAGATCACTCCAGACTTCATCGCAGGTTATTTCAGACTTTAAATCCTTATTATCAAATAACCTTGCATCTGAGATGAATCTGTTTGCTGGGAATGAGAAGCTTGTGTTTGAGAAGCTTGATGAACTGGTACTGGCCACAAACAACAATACTAAAAATTTCAAAGTGGCAGTCCAGGGATTAGAGACAAGGCTGGTTAGTTCAGTTAAGACTGCAGTGACTGGTGAACTTGTTCAACCACTGGCAGGTCTGAAAGAAGAAGTTCAGAAGTTGGTTTCTAGGGTAAGTTCTCTAGAGAGTAGATCCACACTTGACCAGGATGCAGTTGTCAGTACAATTAGTGATGAATGTACAAAGAAGTTCAGAATCAGTATGCTGAAAGAATTATCTGAAGAGATTTCTGAGACTGTTCTTCGTACCATTCAAGATGGGGTGTTACCCCAAGTGGAGAACTTGCTGGATGAAAAGTTGCCAAAGCACTTGCCTAAAGAAGTCGAAACTGTTAAAAAGGAAGTGCAGGCACTTAAGAAAGTTGTGACTGATACAACTCCAGTGGCAGGAAGAACATTTGGTGCACTGGACAGACATATGCTTGAACAGTTATGGAATGATCTCAAGTCCAGAACTGGTGATCATTCCAAGGGGGAAAAGTCGTCTGGTGACCAAAAACAAGTGACACTGAAACACTTGGCACAAAGAGCATATGGCACTGAAGCCACTATGCTGTCTGAAGAAGCTGCTGGTACTGAAGCCAGTGAGCCCCAGTTTGAGTCCTTCCCAGATATACCAACAACTCTGAAGTCAGTTAAGGGAAAACAACAAATGGTATCTGGAGAAGAAGAGCAAACTGCTGAAGACGCTGATGATGAAACCTCCAATAAGTTAGAACAAGAATGCATTATGATAGAGATCTTCAAAAGAAATCAAAAAGATGAACTGCTGGCCCATCAAAGGGAGATGGCATCTATGGGGACTCTGGATTCTTACAATGCTGGCAGGTTAGGCATAAATATTGAAGTATATAAAAATATGAAGGAAGACCCCAGAGTTCATCAATGTCTGAATGCATTGAATGATGTTCATGTACGCTCCTTTTACGCCGAAGAAGAACAGGTTTATGATTCTATAATTTATGGTGTAAGTGTACCAGAACTCATCAGACAAAGGAAGGAGGAACTGGTAAGCCTCCAGAAAAAGATCAGAAAGAACGCTGGTGCTCTGGAGATAGAGTACAGAAAGAAACTGACTGGCTTACCAAAACTGACTGCCAAACAGATCAAAACGATTAAAGATGCTGATGTAAGCAAATTCATTCCCCTGGATACTTCTCTGAAAATAAATCGTCAACAACTCCAGTCTGCTGGAGAACAAAAGAGAGTGTCTAAGGAAACTGGAGCATTGATCCAGACAGCCAAGTTGAAAGACAAGTACAATGAAATGTTAAATTTCAGGGCTGATGCTAGAAGGATCACTGGTGTTGAGATCAAATTAGCTGAAAATCATGAAGGCATGTCCAGGTTTGAAGTAAAGTTGACCAGGGAGGGTAACTTTACTGATGAAAGGAAGAGTACTTCAGTCCAAGCGTTTGGATGGAGTGAACTGAAAGAAATTGCCTTAACGTTCAGGGGGAAGACAAATGTGTCGACTGATGTTAAAGCATTTCTGAAGAGGGTTGAAAAGGTATGGAGAAGAAAGCAACAGATGGAAGTTGCAATGGGAATAAAATCGCCAGAATCAATACCATCTTCTCCATCACCAAAGAGAAAGGCTACTGAAAATGCTCCAGGACAGACATCGAAAAGAAGGGCCTGACTCTTGTATCATTTACTTGTTGTAATTTATTGTTTAAATGAAAATTGTAACTATTTATCAGCTGATGTATGTAGTATTAGTTGCAATTTTTGATTCATAAAAGTAAATGATCAGATTTAGTCTAAGTTAGAACTTAAAAGATGAAATTGAAAACACTCATGATCTATAAAGTGTTTTCCAGTAACTTAGATTTTTTAGACAAATCAAAACTTGTGTTTTTCAAGCATACAAATTTGTATAGATACAAGCTTGAAAACACTTGCATTATTTCTAAACAAATAGGGGGAATTTGTTAGGTCCAGATTTACTGGACTCGCTCCAGACTCGACTACTGGAGACTTACTAAAGATCTGTCCAGAAACGTGTTCTACTGGACCTACTCCAGACTTGGAATCTGGAGTCCCTCTGAAGATTTGTCCAGAAATAATAGAAGACCAGTGAGCAAATACTTGTATAGGAAATCTGGAGTCCCTCTGAAGATTTGTCCAGAAATAATAGAAGACCAGTGAGCAAATACTTGTATAGGAAATCTGGAGTATTCTCCAGATTAGCTCACTGGACTTCACCCCAGTCCAGATCTACTCTACTGAAGACGTTCTCACTGAAGTCAAAGACTGAAGTCAGAATAAAGAAGACTGACAAATGGCGGAGTCCACTGGAAGTCTTACCAGATCTGTACACTGGAGGATTGTCAGTGTTCTAGACCTTACAAGTCTGAACACTGATATCGAGTAATTGACTTTTGCCTTTACACACTTTCCAAAGAACAATCCACTTGTTCTTTCCCAAAGTTTATACGTGTGTAAATGTGGTTGGTTAAAAGGATACAAAGTCATTTGATGTGAATTTTGTTGCCTATAAATACAAAGTCATTTCCTTGAGAAAAATACTTTTAAGCATACATTTTGCATTAGAGTGAATTTGTCTAAATACTCTCGATCTTAAACTGGGATACTTCACAACTTTAAGTATCTCGATCCAAAAGAGTTATTTGACAAACATAGATCATTTGTAATTCATAGGTTGTTAGGATACATACTTATTTGTATTATCTGGATTCCGCACAACCTTGTATTTTATTTAACATCATAAATAAAATACACCATTGAAAAATACATAATGTTCCACTTTACTTGTTTATTGCTTTAAGTCTTGTATTACTTTATTTATATACTTGCATTTATATTTAAGTAATACTAGTCCATTCTAGTGATTATTAGACTTGTTGTATTTTACACTTTCTAGGTTAACCATCGTATTTCAGGGACTAACAGTTATGCATATAGAAAAGAATGTATGTGAGAGTGTTTATTGGACGCTACTGAATTTGCAAGGCAAGACGAAGGACGGTTTAAAGGCACGACAAGATCTGGAGGAGTTAGGGATTAAGCCTGGGTTAATAAGTCAACCAAAAGGGAAGGGTTATTATCTGCCGTCTGCCATATACACATTAAATAGCGCGGAGAAACGCATGTTTTATGACACGCTGTCTAACATAAAAGTGCCTGATGGGTATTCCTCCAATTTCAAGAATCTCGTGTCGGATGATAATTCGAGGATTAATGGATTGAAGTCCAACGATTGTCACGTACTAATGCAACAGATTCTTCCTTTTGCAATAAAGGGGGTGTTAGACGTGAAAGTTAGGAAGACTATTATAAGCTTGTGTCACTTCTTCAACGAGCTGTGTAGTAAAGTAGTTGATGTTAGTAAGCTAGGCAAGCTGCAAACTGACATCGTAGTAACATTGTGTTTACTAGAGAAGTATTTTCCGCCTTCGTTTTTCGATGTCATGATTCACTTGATGGTGCATTTAGTCAGAGAGGTGAGGTTATGTGGCCCATTCCACTTTAGGTGGATGTATCCGTTTGAGAGGTACATGAAAACACTAAAAGGTTATGTACGAAATCATTATCGACCCGAGGGCTGCATGGCAGAATGTTATGTGGCAGAGGAAGCATTAGAATTCTGTTCTGATTACTTGGAAAACATGAAATCAATTGGCAATCCTCATGATCGTGCTGATGAAAGAAACCGCACTGGTAAACCTTTATCGCAGGCTACCATCTATGTTGTGGATTCTAAGTTACTTGATCAAGCTCATCTTTATGTATTAGGAAACACTGCCGACGTTGAACCATACATAGAGCAGCATATGTTAGAACTGAAGGATCTTAACCCGCGTCGAAATAATACATGGTTGTAGAGCCAACATAGTCGGACGTTTATTGACTGGTTTAAGAACGAGGTTGAAAAGCGTTTGGCTAACGGGGAAAATACCGGTGATACTGTTCGTTGGTTGGCAAAGGGCCCTTATTTTGCTATTAGTAAATATACCGGGTTTGCTGTAAATGAGTATCAATTCCATACAAAAGAGCGTTATGAATCTAAAACCACTCAAGGTAGTGGAGTATCTGTAGTTGCAAATACTATGCAGATTGCTAGTGCAAAAGACTCCAATCCGGTGTACGGCGCTGTTACATACTTCGGTCGTATATTGGAAATATGGGATCTTGATTATCGTACATTTACGGTTCCTGTTTCATGTGTGAGTGGGTAGATAGTCGTGGAGTAAAAAAGATGATTTAGGATTCACAGTGGTTAACTTTGATAGGCTTGGTCAACGGTCTGAACCCTTCATATTACCTAGTCAAGCAAGACAAGTTTTTTATGTTCAGGACCAACAAGATAGGAACCTGTCTGTTGTTGGCTTCACACCACATAGGATGCATAAGTATGGAGATAATAATGGTGAAACTGATGATGTGTTTGAATTTGATGTTACACAAGATATGAACCTGTCTTTAGTAGATCTAGACGATGATTTTAAGTGTACGCGCTCGGATGACGAGGGCATATTCGTTTTAGATCATTAGTTTTTGGTATGAAATAACTGTTTATTTTAGTAACTGTTTATTTGTTAAAGTCTGTCAAGCATTACTTATTATTTAAAGTTTTTGGTATGAAAATAACTGTTTAGTTTGTTTATTTTAAACAGGTTGCTTTTTGGTAATAAAAGATGGCCTCGTGTTCTGATAATGATTCGGACCGCGAAGAAAATGCGGTTTCCGGTTCTGATTCTGATTCGGACCGCGAAGAAAATGCGGTTTCTGGTTCTGAGTCGAATTTGGATGGCGAATTAGATTCCAAATCGCATAGAGGCCCGACAATAAAAGCGAAGGCGAAAAAAAGACAGTGGTTACTTGTAGGATAAATCATGCTTACTTGCGGTCGACGATCCTTCAAATATAGTCGCCAAAGGAACCATAGTGAATCATGTCTCGGGTATTTGAAGTTAAATTACTTATTTAATATTTATATATATTCTTACTTATTTAATATTTATTTGTTCATATATAATATTAGATGGGAACATTGAAGTTACGGTGGACACATCTGTTCAAGCAGAAGCTTTGATACCGAATCCAATTCCCGAGGAGTTCGTTGAGACTGTTAAAGATGCCATTGGGTACTTACTAAGCTGGCCGAGTCACCTAGTCATTCCATGCTCTGGTTTGGTAAGACTTTTTTATAAAACAGTTTAATCATTAGAACAAAATGGTACCTGTATGACTTTTTTATATTTTTGCAGAACAAGATAGTGGCCAAAAAGAAGGAGAAAAAGGTTGCTGATCAAGACAAGGAGAAAAGAAGAAAAGAAGAAAAAGAACAAAGAAAAGAAGAAGAAAGAAAAGAAGAAGAAAGAAAAGAAGAAGAAGAAAAAAGAGAGTTGGGCAGTGGGTCGACCCACAAGAAAAAAGAAAAGAAGCGACAAAGAGAATCCGACAACGAAGAAGAAGCGACGATGCCAAAAACAGGTACGATGCCCAAAAACATCATATGTTTACATTTTTGTTTAGTTACCAGAAACTGTTATGTTTACAGTTGCAGTTGAAAAAGGAAAAAGCCTAGAAACTGTCGCCTCCATTGCAAAAGTGACTAAGAAAGGAAATCCGTTGAAAAAAATGATGACGAGAGATCAGAGGAGAGTAAGGAAAAGAATTGAAGAAAGGATGGGATTGAGAATGACTGCAATGATGGTTGATGGACAAGTTGCAAAGGTCGATTGCATAAAAGTGCAATGCGAGGACGATTTGTTTGGGTACCCCAGTTACACGTACTTAAATTGGAATGATTTTGACAGTCTATTTGCAATGGATGAGTTAAGCGGGGCTGTCGTTGCTTCTTATATCATGTAAGTGACAAATATAGTTTATAAAAAATTGGTACTTGTATGTTAACAGGCACTACTACAAAAAGGGCTATACTTGACGCGCAATGCGCGTCATAAATGGGTCAGATGACGCGCAAAAGCGCGTCAAGGAAGGACCAGTCATAAATTTTCATGACCCGCATTTGGGCGTCATCCTTTTATGACGCGCACTTATGACACGCATTTATGACCCTCTTTTCTAGACATTCGTTTTTGCGCGTCATAATTATATATTTTTTTTTATAAAAAAATTAATTTTTTTTCAGTTCCTAATTTTCTATTAAATGACAATTAAAAACCTGATAATACAAAATTAAAAACACAAATATCAAAATAACGCATTTCATATATATATATTTATATCAAAACAACGCGTTTAATTCAAGTACTAATTCACGATAAGTCACAAGTTAATTAACGACAAAAATTACATATCGATAGTAATTCACAAGTTAGTTTGACAGCTTCCACATCGACCACTGAGTATACAACAAGACTACCCGAGTCATCCGTGCAGCTCTCCTGAAGCAGTAGTTCGACATTTTGGGACGAGTTGCTAGCCACCTGTTCCCAAAATAACAAAAAAAGTATTATAATACATTTGCTTTTAATTAACTTATTATAATTAACTTATATACATCGGCTGCCAACAGCATGAGTATAACTCGCATGAACAAGAAAAAACCCATGATTTGAGCAGGTGAGTCTCTGAGCCTAGGCATGCTTTTAACAACCAAGACAAAACAATATACCATCCTCAAGCAACAAAGAACTTAAGCTAACCATAAAACCTATTTACCAAGACAAAACATATATACAGTATGTCAAGTTCTTACCAAGTACTTAATAGAACGAAGAGAAAAGCCTTTGGTATTGGACAAATGATCCACAAGACGTCCAGGAGTTGCAACCTGAACCAACAGAAATATATATAAGACGTATCAAGCCAACAATACACGCAGGGTCTAGTGAACAAAAGTTTGAAAACATGACTTTTACTTGTAATAGGTCACCACAGCAGACTTCACACGAATGCGAGAACCTAAAGCCTCAAACTGCTCAGAAATCTGAATGGCAAGTTCCCTACAAAAATGAAAACATTACATTTAAAACCATAAATCCAGTAAACGAATTACAAACCTGATCAAGAACAGCCTCATTGATCAAATCATTTGCCACCTCTTTAGACTCGGTAACAACACCTAATTCCTCCGCAATCCATTTCCTATTACTCGGTGGAGCCATCAAATTCCCAAACCTCTGCAAATCCCTAGCCTCCTTCTGCATAACCTTAGCCGCCTTCTTTCTCGCCAAACCAAAAACAACACAATCCATAGCATCATCGTTCATATAAACCTCGAACGTAATCTCATCTTTACACGACACAATCATATTATACAACCTTCTTTTAACAACAAAGGTGAATCCTCACCTTCCCCTACACCTAACAAACTAAAATTCTTCTCGAAAATCGACCCGTTTGTTGCAAATTTCGCAGCCCAAGCTAAAGCTAAAGTCTCATTTTCCTTTTTACCAGTAAAAAAATTAGTAGCAAATATAATTAATATAGATATAGATATTACCAGTAAAAAAAGAATAATTAACAAAATATATACAAATGAAAAAGTGCATACCTAGTTGGAGACAGAACTAAAGCAAAGAAGGCAGGAGCAGCTCGATCTTGAACTTGAGCTTCCCATAATGACTGAAGTATTGGCAGAGCCAATCAAATCCTTACCTATATATATAAATTATATAAATATCAATACTCAAAACAAGACAATTACGGATCATTCAATCACTAAAAAATGACAATAATACATATAAATTATATAAATATCACTGTAAGTATATATATATCTGTACAAAAATTAACGAACCTGAAATTAGGAGAAACGAATCTGAAAAGGAGAAACGAAGAAATTAGGTTTCGATTTTGGGGATATATTTACAGATATATCAACGAAGAAACGAATCATGTTTATATATATATATATATATATATACAAAATGAAGCTGAAATTAGGTCATGAAAAAGAGGAGCAGATCTGGAAAAAAAAAAAGAAATAGAGCAATTAGGTCTCGATTTGGGGATCTTTATCTATATATATACATACATATACATATATGTATTAACGAACCTGAAATTAGAAACGAATCTGAAGAGGAGAAACGAAGAAATTAGGTCTCGATTTTGGGAATATATATCTGAAATTATATATATATCAACGAAGAAACGAATCTGAAATTATATATATGTCAACGAATCTAAAATTATATATATATATATAATTATATATATATCAACGAATCTGATACATATATGTATTAACGAACCTGAAATTAGGTCATGAAGAAGAAACGAATCTGAAGAGGAGAAACGAAGAAATTAGGTCTCGATTTTGGGAATATATATCTGAAATTATATATATATCAACGAATCTGTAATTATATATATATCAACGAATCTGAAATTAGGTTAGGAAGAAGAAACGAATCTGAAATTATATATATGTATCAACGAATCTAAACTATGTGTGAAATAAACGAAAGAAATGGAAATCAGAGAGATTAGGTTATGAAGATGACTGGATGTTTGTGTTATATTGAGGAATTTATCACATGCCTAAATTTTAACAGATTATGACCCATATGTTATGACGCTTCTGAAAACGCGTCGTAAATTTACTCGTAATGACCCTTATTTTATGACTTCTCAATTTCCGCGTCATCTATTAGCGTGGGTCATAAAAAGCGGGTCAAGGATAGCCCTGTTTCTAGTAGTGAGGACTAATTGAATGTAAACTTCGTATGTTAATTGTTAACAGGTACCTGTATGAGCAAATCAAGAATGGGTCACACAGAGATCATGGAGTTTGTTTCATGACCCCGACTGTGATCATGCATCATGAACGTAAAGCGAGGGCCAAGAATATCGAGGATGCAAGTCGAGTTATTGCAAGAAGGTTATCTACAAGGAAGCAAAATGACATCGTCTTATTGTCATACAATCCCGGGTTAGATTTTCGACAACATTTAAACTAATTAATAAAAATTAACAGTAATTAACAGAATTTGATCTTTGTTTTTTGTAGAAGACATTGGGTGTTAGGCGTGATTAACATGAAGACAAGTACCTGCTATTATCTTGATTCCCTATCGACTAGCGACGTCAATCTTCAGTTCAAGCAAATAGTGGATGCGTAAGTAATACAAATTATAGAATCTTTATGATGTATGATGTAATACTTAACTGGGTTAATTCTTTGTAGGGCAATTGCATTGTATGATGTAGAAGCTGGAAACAATAAGAGGACTAAACTTAACTGGGTTAATTCTAAGGTTAGTTATTTGTTGAATATTATCTTGTGCTACTGCTGTTTTTTAAGTATGTAGTTAGTTGTATGTTAAGTTAGTTAGTTAGTTACTTAGTTGGTTAGTACACCTGAAACTGATCGAGATCCAACTAGTTGTATGTTGTTGTATGTCGCTGATTGTTAAACATGGAGGAAGTAGTTGTTGTATGTTGCTGAATTTATGCTGCAGAATTTATGCTGCTGATTGGATGTTGTTGTATATTTCTTGTGTAGTGTCCACGTCAGCCCGGAAGCACCGAATGTGGGTACTTCATGTTGAAGTTTATGAAGGAAGTAGTTAAACATGGAGTTCGGGTTCTCGAAAATCACAATGTAAGTAGTTAATTAACTGTTTTAAGTAGTTTAAGTAGTAATATCCAGTTTCTAAAATGTTGTTTTATTTTTGACTAGATTGGTGGTGATAGCAATGAGTACATGGATGCGGATTTAGACTCGAGAAGAATGGGCAATTTATGTGTCGAATTTCATTTTTAGGTAGAAAGTATTGTAAACCGTATTTAACTAATTATCGGTATCTATTTGGACATGAATCGTTATGTAATGAATTGGTGACACATGGTTTTGATATATATGAAATGCGTTAATTTTGTACTATTATCAGGTTAATTTATTTCCAGGTTTATTATGTATATAATCAGGTTTTAAAAAACAGAAAAAATAAAAAAAATGATTTTATAGGTTATGACACGCAAAAACATATGTCAGAAAAGTGGGTCATAAAGGTTATGACTCTCTATTATGAAGGTCAAAAAGGAGAGTCATAAATGTGTGTCATACGTGCGCGTCATAGACGGATGACGCACAAATGCGGGTCATGAAGCTTTATGACTGGTCCTTCCTTGACGGGCATTTGCGCGTCATCCGAGCTCTTCTTGACGCACATTGCGTGTCAAGGATGGGTCTTTTTGTAGTAGTGATTGTAGTTTTGGCCCCTATGTTATATGCGAATTGTCACGATGTTCCCCACGTTATATGAAATTTTACGTTGACCCCTTAAATAAGAACAAATGACAAGTTCAGGACCTTTAAAACCAATTAGCCCATAATTTTTAGCCTACCACAATGTGTTTTCCAGAAAACATTAACTTATAACTCTCAAAATCTTTTTAAATTGTAAAAGGATTAAAAACAAGACACATACGTAATTTTCAAGGATGGATTATTATTGCTATGAACAAGTTAAAGGTTGTTGCGGAATACGGAATACTACAGCTTATACTGTTAACTCCTTTGAATAGACAATCAAATCTAAAGAATACGAGAACAGTACCCGCGCGTTGCGACGGCCGTGAAGTTGGCGGTGGTGGCGGCGGAGATTGGTGTAGGTGGTGGTGGTGGCGGAGATTAGTGGCGGTGGCGGCGATGGCAAATAGTGCAGGTTATTAATGTAATTTCGTTTTGATGAAATGTTGAAACTTAAAATGTTAAAGAAGACTATTTGCTTTATAATATAGTATAGATAACTATGAACTTATACTAAAACTCAAATTATGATTAAGAAATTAATAGTAGAATTCCGAGGGAGTTGTAGCGATCCCACTTGGGTGCACTTTTGATCTAGGATTGATAGCATTTGATCCATTGTGGAGGAAAGCTTTAAAAAAACTTTCCTTTCAGTCTAACTATTTTGGTTCCTTGTTTTATGTTGAACACTGTTCTCCATATTATTCTCAAATATTGCCTCATGATCTTTTTATTCTCCATTTCATACACTGGGTTTTCTTGCACTGAAAGCCTTAAAACTATTTGGAAGGGTCTTTAGAGTCATGTACAATAATGTTGTGAAACTAAGATACTCTATATGAATGTAGTAAACGTCTTGGTTCTGCTATACAAAAAAGATTAGCGGCATTGCCTTTTACCTTCTATATCCATGTAAAATGTTTATTAATGAAAAAATAAATCAAAAAAGTGTAATGTAGCTTTGCTTCAAACGTACATTATCGATTCCTATCTATTGCTTGGGGGATTGGCATTAGAGCACTTGGTTTTTTCTCCACCCTCACTCCCAACTAATTCTCTTATGTCACCTCATTTACCTCACTCATGCCACATTTCACAATTTTATTGACATTTGTCACTACAATTTCATTTTGATTTAAACTAAAATTCCATTCGAAGAAAAAATATTTCATAATATTGAAACATAAAAACATTACATAAATACTAAAGACATTAGAAAAAAACATTAAAAAAACATTACATGAAAAACTACTAAACGTTTTCCTTGTATCCGTCTCGAGGTATGGTATGTCAAGAGCCAAAATATGCTCTGTAAGATCATGTCGGGGTCGGAAATGTGTCTCCTCATCTTGTATCTCCGGTAAGACGACCTCATCAAATACTATTGCGACCCGGGGATCAAGTTTATGACCTGGGTAGATTGGGGTGGACTACTCTACGTTTCGACTTTGTCGTATCATGTTCATCGTTTTCCTCGATCGCGTTGGCAAAACCTCGAGACTATTATTGTTAGACCACTCGAACGGCTCATCTAACAATACACTCTTACCAATTCGTTTTTCCTTTTATGAGATTAATATTTTCGAAAGCGAAAGTGCTTAAACGAATTGAATGTGAAAGTGTTTTGAAAGGACCCAGACCCGAAAAAGAGTTAATTTTTTTTACCCCTACTAGTTGCGTTGCACCCTACGGCCAAAATCGAACTGAAAACCAGACGGCCAAAAGTTGCGCTGCAACTTTGCATCTAACAGCAAAAACTCCATTTTTGACAACTCAAATGACTTGCAACCCATATCATTTGATCTCCCACTTTCAAAACATTTTACTAACTTTCAAAGTGACCCTACAACACAAGATACAACAACCAAAGGGTTATCAAACCTTTACTTGAACAAATCCATAGTTTACCATATGGGTCATTACCCGTTTTGTCCAACAACCCAAAGTCCAAACCACACCTTGATATTTAGATTTCAATGGCTAAACTACTAAAGACATAAATATACAACCATACAACCAACAAGTTTCAAAATGCAAGCTATTGAGGTGGAATCAAGGGAGGCTTAGACATGGGACGAGGTGGCCGACCAACCGAGGCCCGATTTTTTAAGGGGTCTGATTTTTTATTCTTTTTTATGTATGTATAAAAAATATATATGTTCTTAACTAAGCCCATTACAAATCTTAACAATTATCCAAAAATTATATCATGGTACTTAACCAAAAAAAAACCCACTTACAATCTTTTATGGATAAAAAAATAATATTACACCTCTTAAAAAAAACTAAACCTGCGTTGCTGTATGCTGTCTGCTAAAGCCTGCGAATGTGCGATCAATTGTATGATTATAGACTATGAAGAGTTGATAACCAATTTGCTATGAAAAATGTTAGGAGAACTACACAAATCATTGGCTAGCTATTACCAATTTGTTCTAAAAAAACGAATGTTATTTCAGTAGTATGATTATGCATTGTTTTCTTAATTTTTTGAACAATAACTTATGCTAAGTTTATTGATATAACACTTATCGTCATTTTTATATCTTAGTTTATATAATTATAATCGTTGCACCTATCCTCCGGACCTTTTTTTTTCCTCGGCCGAGGTCCATAAATCCTTAGAGACGGCACTCGGTGGAATAATAATTAATGTTAATAAATATTTATTAAATTGCAAGGTTAAGGTTGCGAATTGCAACCTTAGTGTTGCAATTTAGTTGGCCAATTATTCTGGCAAGTTAGTTGGTCAATTTGAACAACTTTTGAAGTTTTTAGAACTAACATGTCAATCTTGTTTTTGATTACCTAGATCTTTTCTCTTTATTCATATACAGTTAAAAGTTTTGTGGTTATTTGTACACTTTGAATCATCTATCAAATAAAGGATATTGATGATTGGAGGCATTATTTTGTAGTTCCTTTTGAGTAATATAAGAAATTTACATCCTAAGTTTTTGTCTAATAAAAGTAAAGCACTAATATCCATGCGTAATATTATTAATCCTTTCCAAAATGGAACAACATTGTTCTCCAACATCCAACTCATCCTCGTACTACTTGTCTTTCTTCCATCATTTATTGATGTTTTACAACTTATATGATTCATTAAATAAGATTAATCATGATTAAAATAGATATGGTGAAATTGGAAAACCTTGTCAATAGGATTGGTATATTGTTGATAAATTTTCGAACTTTGGAATGGTTTTTGTGGTGGTCCGTGGTGGAGTCGTTTTTCACTTGACCATGAGCAGAAATTGTGGTCAACCAGTAGTAGATTATATGTGGTGGTGAGAACGAGCAAGTTGACTAGTGTTTTTTTTTTTTTTTGCTTCATTTAAAGTATAAATTTAAATTAATGGTGGCCAGACTAGTGTTTGATTCAGGTACGTTGAGGGTGTTGTAAGAGTAGAGGCTGAAAAGTGTTTAGAGCAGATTTTTCTGATATGATGTTGATCAAGATTAGTGATAGTAACAACATTGTGAGAGCTCCAGCAAACAAATTTATCTGTACTTTAGATAGATGGTTTGAGTTGTTTAAGTTTTCTGGTTTTCAATTTATATTTCGTTTTGAATGGCTGGTAGATATATGATACTAGACGTGGTGGCATCGTGGCGGTGAAGTGGTATGAAACATTAGTTAGAGAAGAAAAAGGTAAATCATAACTAAACTACACGAATACTTAGGATGCAATTTAGGAACACCCCCCCCCCCCCCCCCCCCCCCCCCACCACCACACACACACACACACTTGAGGTAGACTATCTTATTTTTACCAGGTATGTGTATCGCATGGAGGTTCTTAAAAAAAATCCCACAGACATATCAACAAGACGATTTGAATCCATAAGTTGATAGTAAAATCCTAAATGCATTTGCCAATTAGTATAACTTCATTTGCTAGTGATAGTTAAATGCTTGACATATTGACTCAAATTTTGAATGCAAAACCTGTCTTGAAAGTTGGAACCAAACTTGCTTGGTCAATGTTAAAATGGGTTGAACAAAAAACCCAAATCCCTGATAACACAAATATTTACATCTATGTTTCGAATAAAAATAAAAATGATCAAAACATGAAGCTAGAACAGAATTCATCGTAACAAACTGCGATTGTTGAGAAAAAGCCGAACAATGATAAAATTTGGGGTAAATCTAACATGTGGTGATGCCACATTTTTGGCTAACTTTGTTCTGAAGAGTGTTCGGGATTACGTTTATTATGAGTTTTCTTTTAAAAAGTAGGAAATAAACACATTTACAGCTGAAAACCGAATGAAACCGATTGGTTTGCTTTTTGTTTATTAAAAACCGACCGGATCGGTTTGGTTTATATATGCAACAAAATCGATCAAAAACTGAACCGACCCAAATATATTTTAAGCTATTCATATTTATATCATATTACATTTATATTTATTACTTATAGTTAGTAAATATGTTAATATATTTAAAATTTTACCTTTTTAGTGTAAAATAAACTTAAAAACCGAAAACCGATCCAAACTGAACCGAAGAATACAAACCGAACCAAACCAAAACCAAATCCAACAGTTTTAGTTTTCTAAAAAACGAACGGGTCGGTTCGGGTTTCGGTTTTAGGCCAAAACCCACCTAAATCGACACATGCTCACCCCTAGTTACAACCACGCACTTTCTAATTTTTATGATTAATTGTTGCTTACAAACGGAATAAATAAACAATTCATTTAAAAATCAATTCCAACTACATAATGTATTTTATCTTTGTATTTTTTGTATTTTTTTTGTTTTCAATTTCTTTACCCTGTTATGTAATATTTTTGTAAATGCACAATAATTTTTCGATAATAAAGTATGCAATACTCGTTTCGATAATCGTAGACGAAAGTTGTATACTGCATGTTTTGCATATCCGACTCTGGAATATTATAGCGAAACATGAAAGGTGAATGATGCCTTTGGTTGAAATTCGAGTCATGTTGTTCTATGCAAATGTTTTTAGGGAGCATTTTTAAATCCCTCAAAGCCTTATAAAGAAGGCTTTATTATGAATCCTGCAAGGTTTTTCAAAATCAGTTTTTGGAACGCGCGTCATGATTTCTTCTGTCGAAGACATCACATAGGCTAAGGGTTTATTCGTCACCATGGGCGTCGACATGATTTCTTCCGTCGAAGACATCACATAGGCTAAGGGTTTATTCGTCACCATGGGCGTCGAGTGGGGAAACTTGAGATTTTAAGTAGAGGAGCTGCCTTAATGACTCTTTTGTGGAAGTTGGACATACAATACCTAATCATTGAGCATTTACAAAGTATTAAAGACTTTTTTTTTTTTTTTATCTTGATTATAGTTCACATGAAAGTTATGAGTTATGGAATTAGTTGGAGTTTATATAATGAAAATAGGGGTTAAATGTCATGTTTAAATGGTGGTATCCTAGTAGAGTGATCTGCTTGGTCCCCTCAAATCTAAGGTGCTTGACAATGACATTGTGTATCTTCATAACTCACCCTATTAGTTATTATGTTATATTCCTTTTTTGCAATATAAATTCGACAAGAAAAGTCTATTTTGTGATAGGTCCAAATTTTGGAAGTTAAAAAATGTATTATTTCAACTCTTTATATGATATCGTGTATAATTTAGAAAAAATGTAGGTTCGATAGAAAAAGAGGTATGACGACTAATATATGTTTTAAAAATCCTTTATCCACGCATGTGTAAACACATGTCATGAACTGTTAGGTCCATTTGATGTTCATTAAAGTATATGTTTTTTCCTCAATTCTATTGGTAATCATCAATCATGAATTTATGGAACTACAACGCATGAATAATCTAATATAGTTTGCCCTAAACATGTTGGTAAGTAGCATAAACAACATATGACTGTCGCTTAATAACCCTGTTGTTTGAATGGGAGATCTTGATTTTTGAACTAGAAAAGCCGGTTCTTGAAAACCAATTAAATGTATTAATTACCTCAAAATGTTGTAAACATGTACTAACAAGTACAAGTTGTCAATGATGACTTAGTCCAACTGGTTAGAGGTACTCTCAGGTTTTACCCTTCGATTATTTGGGATGCCAAAGCTTGGGGTTTTTCCTCCGGATACTTGTAACGGCCTATAGTCAACATCTCGTTGTCTAGGGTACGTGCAAGCTAGGCTTCACCATTATACGATGAGATTTCCCTGATGTCGTATCCCGACTGAATGTTTAAAAAAAAAGTACAAGTTGAAAACATATCGAAACCAAAAGTTGAAGTTGATTGCTAAACGGGATGTACACGATCATACGCATGATCCGACTAAACGTGCAACTGTGCATTATATTATATTATCATTGCATATCTTCAAAAAAATCAGTAACTTAAGAAAAATGGTTTATCTTGCTACATTATATCATATTATAAGAATACTATGATACATTACTATGATACATTTAAAACCCGTATAATTGTTTGAGTTTATAAATTAAAATCTATTCACTTTTTTTTTTGAAAGGCCAAAAAAAACCTATTCACTTACTAAGGGAGAGTATGAGTTGGTTTGAGTCGGTTTTTTGTCTAAAACTGAAACCCGAACCGATCCGTTCGGTTTTTGGAAAACCAAAACTCTTGGATTCGGTTTTTGTTTTGAATTTTTTTTCTTCTACTTTTTGTTTATTATGTTATAAATTTAACTTTCAATCGTTAAGGAAAAATATAATATAGAAATAAAATATACGGATGCTTTCTATTAAGTAATTATATCTTATGTATTAAAATATGTATAAGTTTTTATAAAACAAATTGATTTTGTTGTATTTTTCATCTAAAACATATAATTTATATTGATTTGTGTACTAAAAAGTAAAAAGGCAAAAAGTATAAATATATTAACATATTTACTAGCTATAAGTAATAAATATAAATATTTTCCCGAAATGGAATTACTTTTCTTGTTAACATTATTTACAATATAAGTAATAATATAAATGTAATATGATATAAATATAAAGTAATAAAATATATTTATTCGGTTTGGTTTTTGATCAGTTTTTTCGCATATGAAATCGAAATCTGAACAAATGCATTCGGTTTTTAAAAAATAATATCACCCTGTGACTGGCCCCTGAAAACACTCGAAACATACACCGTTTGGTACAGAGAAAAGAAATGAAATAAAAGAGAACGAAATAAAATAATGGAAAAAGTTGGGGTCCGTACATTCTGACAAAGACCACTGAAGGATGGTGGCACATGCTTCTTCACTCACTCACTCTCTGTGTGTGTGTCATAAATATATACTTATATATAAAAACAATACAAATAAATAAATAATCAACGTCTACATCTCCAGGTACGGATTTTCATATTTCTTTCCTTTCTTTCTCCATACTCTCTCTCTCTCTCTCTCTCACTCTGCTGTTATTCATTCATTCAGGAGTCTGCTATAGTCGGTCGGATCCTCCCCACACCTATATATATATATATATGCGTCACTCTATCTTTTCTGTTCTACTTTTCTTATATATATATATTTTTTAACACCTTTTTTATAAACTTAGACACACAGTCACACATATACATATATTGAACTGTAACTTGTTTCAGTTTTTCTTCACATGGCTGTCTGGTTTTCTGAGCTTGGTTAGTATTTATTAACAATTTTCACTTTATGGGTTTTTTTTTATAATAATTTGTATAGCAATAATAATAAAAATTATAATTAAAATTAATAATATTAACAATATTAATAATGCATGTCAAAATTAGGGTCAGATGGAAATGTTACTGATTCAGTTGGTTTTTCTGGGTATTTTTAAGTTATTTACCTCAATAATAATAATAAGCTAAGTTTTTTAGTGCTTTTTTTAGTCTTTTATATAAATTAAGTATATATAGATATAGAATTAGATAAAATATGAAGCTTTCAACATCAGGCTCTGCTGGTCAACAGCTTCAGGAAGGTATGTATATATATAATTACATATAATATATCTAGCTTTCTAACCCTTTTTCTTTTTGTGTATTTTCTGACTATATAAATTTGACTTCTTAAATATGAGAGTTTAATAAATAATATATATATATATATTATATACATATATTATATATATATATACATACATAAAAAAAACATGTGATCCAATACATAATTTGAGAGTTCTCATGGTTCTTAAAAAAAAATGGTTCTCAAAATAAGGAAAGTCTATATATATATATATATATATATATATATATTGTGTGTGTGTGTGTGTCGTTTTCATTGATTAAGTTTTATTTGTGTGTATTGTCTATACTTTCTTTAATGTCATACATATATATATATTCTTGATGATTAATTAAGCATTTTGTTGTGTATTAAATAAATTTTTTGTTAGAAGGTGAAAAGAAATGCTTGAATTCGGAGCTATGGCATGCTTGTGCTGGCCCCCTGGTTTCGTTGCCTGCAGTTGCTTCTCGGGTCATTTATTTCCCTCAAGGTCATAGTGAGCAGGTGGAAATTCTTATTCGTTACATTAGGGCGCGTTTGGTTGTGGAAAATGTATTCCGATTTTTTGTTTTTACTTTTCAAGAAAATGAAAAGGTTTTTTTATTTTTAGAGAACAGATGAAAATTTTGAAAACACGTTCAAATTGGAAAACAACAATAAGATGTTTTCAAGTTTTTCATTGAGAAGTGTAAAAGATTGTTTTTTGTTTTCTTGAAAAACTATGATTAGAACGCTTTTTCTGTATTCCATGTTCCTAGAAAACAAAAATCGAAAATAAGGGGTGTTATCCGCAACCAAACGTACTCTTAATGTTTTATTTGCAAATTTTCTTAAACTATTGTTTTAATTTTTATTCGACTATAAATGTGAACGAACTAGGTTGCTGCCACAACGAATAAAGAAATCGATGCTCACATACCCAATTATCCAAGCCTGCCTCCTCAATTGATCTGCCAACTTCACAATGTTACAATGCATGTATGTAGGTTGCTTCACTCTTAGAGAAAAACTGCCTTTCTTAGTATTGCTTGTATAGCTTAAAAGGGCCAAATAATAACTGAATTCTTCATTTTTATGTTATAATTATAGGCAGATGTTGAAACGGATGAAGTGTATGCTCAAATGACACTGCAGCCGTTGACCCCGGTAATTAGACCTTGGTTAGACTTGCAATGTGGGTTATGATTTTATTTAGTTTTCGAGACTATTTTAGATTGTTTATTTTCTTTTTGTGACAATTTGTCAGCAAGAGCAGAAGGATACGTTTCTTCCTGTTGAGTTGGGTATTCCTAGTAGACAGCCGACTAATTACTTCTGCAAGACATTAACAGCTAGCGACACAAGTACCCATGGCGGGTTTTCTGTTCCTAGACGTGCTGCTGAGAAAGTTTTCCCTCCATTAGTAATGCTGGTTTTGTTTGTTTAGATTAAGTGTAACCACTTCTATTAGTTGGATGCGTATTGAATTAATAGAAAAGTTAACATAAACTATGTTCTTCCTTTGCTTCTTTAGGATTTCTCTCAGCAGCCACCTGCTCAAGAACTTATTGCAAGAGATCTCCATGATGTTGAATGGAAATTTAGGCATATTTTCCGGGGTAGGCTCATATTTTTTTAGTTTATGGCTTCTCAAGGCAATATTTTGTTTGTCGATTTTGAAAATGATTGTATGATATAGGATAATCATAATCAGATAATTAGTAACGGGGTGCAGAAGATAGTGTTTGAATGTGTGCTTATAATGGTTGAAATTGCAATAGCTATATGCTTTAGTGTTTTGACAACGTTTAATTATTGTGAAATAATAGATGAAATTATCAAAAGAAACTCTTTTGTGAAATGGGAGTAAATATTCATTTAGTTGTGTTGTAACCAATATTCACCAGGTTATTTGACCCACAAGTAATCTGATAATCAAAAGCATAATCTTTTTTTCCCAGTGATGTTAAATGTTATGTCCTTCACATACAGGGCAGCCCAAACGCCATCTTCTTACTACTGGGTGGAGTGTGTTTGTTAGTGCAAAAAGACTTGTTGCAGGAGATTCTGTTTTATTTATCTGGTAACTTTTTAACTGAACATTTGTAGCCAAATATTAGGCATGATTATTCTTGAGTTTGAGTTAGGTATTGATTTGGCAACCAGGAATGAAAAAAATCAGCTTCTTTTGGGAATCCGACGTGCCAGTCGCCCACAAACTGTAATGCCATCATCTGTTCTGTCAAGTGATAGCATGCATATCGGCCTTCTCGCTGCTGCAGCGCATGCAGCTGCTACTAATAGTTGTTTCACAATATTTTATAACCCAAGGTGATAATGGAAATGTAGAAAGATGATATGATTTTCCATTTCATTTATTTATTTATTTATATCAAGTATGTTGTTTTGCTTATTCTTACTACTTGTAATTGCATTTAGGGCTAGTCCATGTGAATTTGTCATACCCCTTTCAAAATATATCAAAGCTGTGTATCACACACGTGTTTCAGTTGGGATGCGTTTCCGTATGCTGTTTGAAACTGAAGAATCAAGTGTACGTAGGTATTTATCTCAGATTCTTACTGTTCAAAGAAAATTAAGAGAAATAGAGATCAAACCTGTATTATTTTGAGCGCCAAGAATAGTTTTTATACTCATGTACATTTATGCAGATACATGGGCACAATTACTGGCATTGGTGATTTAGATCCTGCTCGCTGGCCTAATTCTCATTGGCGGTCTGTTAAGGTAAATCATTTTAACTTGTATAAGCTCCACAGCTGTTTTATTTTGCACCTGCTGGGGACCATATCTGTTTATATAGCTGTGGTTGTATGGTATGTTAATAGTGGGGATAAAGTGTTGGTGACAATCAACTGAATTAAATAAATGTGAAAACATAGACGATCTACTAGCTAAAGATCGAGATTCTGCCCTAGCAGATTTCTGAAATTATTTGGACAATCTAGATAGGATCAGTAAAATGGAGAAAGGAAACAGATGAAAGTGAAAAATATAAATAATCTTTTTTTGTATCTTATAGTAGTTGAAAGGTCAATAAACTGTAGGGTTCTTTGTGATGTGAGTAAGGGAGAAGCAGGTGATGAAGATATATTTTATATATTTTCCATATAGTTTAAGATATTGAAATGCTCAAATGCATTTTCTAATCCAGATCTTTTAGCAAGTATAAATGAATAGTGATTCACCTAAATCTATATAACATCAGCTTCAAACCGATATAAATGCCACACACACATAAACTGTAGGGTTCTTAGTGATGTGGGTAAGGGAGAACCCGCGACCCGTCCCAGACCCACCCACACCCGACCTGCCTGATAGGGTAACGGGCCGGGTCACAGGTTCAATTTTGTTGTTTTCCGATCATGGGTTTTGACGGGTCGGGCCGGGTTTTCACCCGTGCTCATGCCTAGATGAAGATACATTTTTTGTATTTTCCATATAAGTTTAGATATTGAAAGGCTCAAATGCATTTTCTAATCCAGTTTTTAGCAAGTATAAATGAATAATGATTCACCTAAATCTGTATAACATCAGCTTTAAACCGATATGAATGCCACACACAATAAACTGTAGGGTTCTTTGTGATGTGAGTAAGGGAGAAGCAGGTGATGAAGATATATTTTATATATTTTCCATATAGTTTAAGATATTGAAATGCTCAAATGCATTTTCTAATCCAGATCTTTTAGCAAGTATAAATGAATAGTGATTCACCTAAATCTATATAACATCAGCTTCAAACCGATATAAATGCCACACACATATACATAAACTGTAGGGTTCTTTGTGATGTGAGTAAGGGAGAAGCAGGAGATGAAGATACATTTTTTGTATTTTCCATATAAGTTTAGATATTGAAAGGCTCAAATGCATTTTCTAATCCAGTTTTTAGCAAGTATAAATGAATAATGATTCACCTAAATCTGTATAACATCAGCTTTAAACCGATATGAATGCCACACACATATACCGGACTATAACTTCAATTGCATTTGATAAGTCTTAGACACGCTATTCCGTCTCATCCTTTCGCCCCGGATGGTAGGAATAAGATAAAGGAGGAGGACTTTTTTTACTTCAATTTATTACAAACATGCTTATTAACTTGTTTGATACTTCATTATACATAACTAATTGTTGAATCTTGATATTTAAAGTTGCAATGTCTGTTTGTTGATCATTGTATTTATGTAATTACCACTTTGATAGGTTGGTTGGGATGAGTCAACTGCAGGTGAAAGGCAGCCTCGGGTGTCATTGTGGGAAATTGAACCATTGACAACATTTCCTATGTATCCATCTCTGTTTCCCCTTCGAATGAAACGACCTTGGTATCCCGGAGCTTCATCTTTTCAAGGTATCATTCTTATTAGACATAGCCGGCAAGATAGGTTGGGGTAGCAAGTCAAAACAGATAATATATTTGCGTAAAGTTTGACCACAACCACTTTTTGGTCCATATTTTCAGTTTTTAAGAAATATCTAAGTATGATTACAGAAACTATGTTATTACCATAGTAATGTGATATTAGTAGAAAAAAGGCGATTTCACGAGTTGTATGCATTAACGACTAGTTTTGGGTAACTTTCAAAAAAAAAAAGATAATATTTTTCATTTGACCCATGAGATGAAACATATCCCAAGCTTTCGCCTAAAATCAATTGGACTGTAATTGTTTTCTGTTCTTGATTGCATTCGTGCTCAAATTTTCTTGTTCTCTCTTCTTTTTTTTGCCCCCAATATCCGCTCTTTGCTTGCAGATAGTAGAGACGATATAGTCAACGGGATGTCATGGTTAAGAGGTGAAACCAATGAGCAAGCCCTCCAATCTCTTAATTTTCAATCGGGTGGCATGTTTCCATGGATGCACCAAAGAGTAGATCCGTCACTCCTGCAAAGTAATCTCAATCAGCAGTACCAAGCTGCACTAGCAGCTGGTATGCAGAGTGTAGGAAGTGGAGACGCTTTGAAACAATTGCTACAATTTCAGCAGCCAATTCAATATCTTCAACATCCTGGCAACTCGAGCCCTCCAGCTCACCAATCAATGCCACCGCCATTTTTGCATGGTCAAACCCAAATGTTGGAAAACTTCACGAGACCAATTCATTCACATGTCAACAACCCGGAAGGTCAAGAACACCAAAGTTCATATCCTGAGACATATCTGATGCAAAACCAGCATCAGTCGTTTCCAAAGACAGACTACATGGAATCTAGTCCTAAATTTACTTCCAGTATAGCCCCTGCTATGCAGAATATGCTCGGTTCACAATGCTCTGAAGGGACTAGCAACCTTTCAAATTTCTCAAGAACTGGTCAACTTGTGGTTTCCGAGCATGAAACGAATCAGCCATCATGGGTATCAAAGTTTGGTCAATCACAAGTCAATAATTCTTCAACTTCACCATCCGCTAAACAGGAATCATCAAGTCTGGATGCACAAAATCATGATTTATTCAGTGCAGTTAATATCGACTCATCTGGGCTTCTTCTACCAACAATCGACACTGATTTGTCCACAATGCCTTCACCAGCTTCTGGGTTTCAGAACTTTGGCTATGTGCAAGACTCTTCTGAGTTGCTGCAGTCTAACTCTAACCGAACATTTGTGAAGGTGCAACCCTTGATATGGTAACCAAAGGTGGCAATATGGGTGGTTCGGGTAAAGCGGCAAAACAGTAACTTTTTGTCCAATTTTTGTTCATCTTTTTATAGAAATAGTTAGGGTGATTTGCAAATATATTGGTTAAATAGAACGATTTTAGGCTGTTTTATTAAGCAAAAACACATTTTGGGCGACTTGCGACTCATTTAATCCAATAGGGCTTTATTCTTTTGCGCTACCCCGTATCCATTTATTTTTTCTTACTTGTAAGAAAAAACTTGTGGTTAGAAACTGACAAGGGGGGATGTATGTGTATGTGGTTGCAGGTATACAAATCAGGGTGTGTAGGGAGGTCACTGGACATCACCCGTTTCAACAGCTACCATGAGCTGCGAGAGGAATTGGGTCGGATGTTTGGGATCGAGGGTTTGCTTGAAGACCCTCAAAGATCAGGCTGGCAGCTTGTATTCGTTGACAGGGAGAATGATGTTCTTCTCCTTGGAGACGACCCTTGGGAGTAAGTTTCTCAATCTTGGTTCATGGGCTGGATTTGACATCATATTACTGCTACAAGGCACAGGTGGGTTGAGTAGGGGGTTAAAATGGGTTCATTTCAGAATGGAAACTTTTGTATATGTCTTAAACAGGTTTGTTAAGGTCGATGTCCAAAGGCTTTTTCTTTTAAATCTTATGATTTTTGACAATTAACGTGGATAATATAATTAGAAATGATCTTATTCATGTAGTAATCTGACATTTGAAATTTAATGATTTCGGGGGGTATGCACTAAAGGTTTACTTTTGACAACTTTTCTTCCTGTATGACACATCTTCGTTATATATATTTTTGGGTTTCCCTAACTATATGGCAACAATCCTTAAATAAAACTTTATTGATGAACTCAAGATTTATCCTTTTTTATAAGAATCATTATGAACATGGAAAGTTATTCTAATATTCCTTATAAAACTAAAATGTTTTTGTTCACTAATGGTTAATTGTTATTTAGTGGATGATTAACCATAGTCCATAGGTCTATAGGCTATAGCTAACAACATATTTAATTCTCAATTTCATAAACTTGACTACAGTTAAGTTATAACTTAACCCCATACCCCGCTTAAGCAGGGATTGGGAAATGTTGTTGTTGTAGTTAAATTATAACGTAAATCACCCCATTCATAAGTATATGGGTTCAAATTTGCTGTCTCTAAGTCTTGCGTGTTGTACACTTTTTGCTATATTTTGATTCTACTCTCTCAGTCCCCATAAAATAATTGCAGTGGTAAATACTCTGCGGTAAAGTTATATTTTTGGTTATTGTTTTCTTTACCAATGAATAGATGGAGTATTGATCTAGGTCTACAAGATTCTTTTGTGTTGAAGTTTTTTAATGGTTCAATCAAACAGCTTACTGTATGGGTCATTTTGAAGTTTGAACTTTGCTATTGATAAATGACAACGGATAGAAGACCTAATTTAAATTTAATGGTTCTTGACAGACTTTTTAATCTAGATGTTATAATCAATTCGTGAGCCATCCACTCTTGCGACTTGGAGTAGTCATTATATATTCATGTGCAAATAAATTTCTGGTTAATTGTTTTTAAAATTATATGTGCTCATTAAGCATGTACATCAGGATCAGGGCATTTGTACATTACTATGAAGATTTTGTTTTATTAAGATTCTTCTACGTCTTTATTGATGTTATGTTACTTAAACAATATGTGCAGTTTTCATTAGACGAGTAGATTCAACTGTGTGTAGGCACACCAATTCCTTATTTTTGAATGAAATTCATTAATATATTTACTTAATGGTTGGTGCAGGGCATTTGTAAATAGTGTCTGGTATATCAAGATACTTTCTCCTGAGGATGTGCACCAACTCGGGAAGCAAGAGGTTGACTCCTTTGGCTTAAACTCGGGTGGTGAAAGAATTCACACGGTTGGGAATGATAGTTCTGGACTTCCTCCATCAATGGGCTCACTTGATTTTTGACATTAAAAAAGTCATATATTGGTGATCCTGAAAGCAAGGTTTCATTTTCATTCCTTTTGGTCTCTATTTAGCGGACCATATGTTGCAGGTTCGTATGTGTTGGACCACCTGGGTAGTTATATTTGTATTAGCTTTTATCGATGAATACTTTGGTAATAATCAAGTGGTAGAAGTGATCATTCAAATTTAGAACATGTATGAGCCAATGATCTTGACTATGAATTGGTGACTATTGTGGAACTGGTAATTTGACACACCCTATTATTTTGTGCTCTATGTATGGTGGTCTTGTTTATTCTTTGTCTGTGAAAAGTACTCTTGCATTATGTCAAACTAGTGATACAACCCGCGCGTTGCGGCGGGCCGACGTATCATATTCCGCTTCATATTCGTCAAAATTTACGTAAAAATTAAATTAAGCAAATATTTATATAAAAAAAGATGTTTTGGTATAGAGCATTCATTCAATTAATTTCTTCAATGAAACGATCACTAATAATGTGTCCATAAGATATTTGACAAAATGCCATTATTGAAAGTAAAAATATGTTCAGAGAAAAACTAAAGGTGAGAAAAAAACAAGAAAGGAAAATGATTTATCCTCCTAAAACATTAGCCTAATAATCCTCCTAACACCATCAAATTTTGACATGTGTAATTCATTCATTATCTTTCTTCACCACCCTCCTTGATTTTTCCATGTGGCTTGATCTTATGATTAAGAGGATAATTAGGCTAATGTTATGTTTTAGGAGGATCTCATTTGTTATCTGTTAAAAGAGAAATTCAGACGAAAAACAAATAAAGAAAGAAAAAGCAATGGAACCATTATCGAATTTTAACATTTTAGAATTTATAAGCCTTTTTCTAACAAATGGGTAAATGTAAAGAATGACACATATTTCAATAGACAGATGTATTCTTTCTTGCATTTTGTAATGACACCTTTCACTCTCTTTATATTTATACGAGAGAAAGTACATGTGCGGTGCAGCGGTGAGATGGTGGGGTGATAGGTCATAGGAGGTGATAAGTCATAGAGTGTGATAGCCAAATGCCTTAGTCGTACGGGCTCCGCCCTCGGATTTAAAAATTCGTCGAAACTATATCGAATGACATCTCTAATAAAAGAGAATGAAATTTTAAGAAAAACCCATATAATTTTTTATAATTTATCGATGTATGGTTTTTGAGATAAAAGATTCTGAATAAATTAGAGGAATAAAATGATTTATGGATGAGAGAGAAAAAAATGAGTGGTTGAGATTTGAGGAGAAAGATGAAAATGAAAGTTGAAAGTTGAAAGTTGAAAGTTGTGGGGTATTGATGTATGGTACATCATGCATTATCATGTGTACATTGTTGAAATTGAAAGTTGAAAGTTGAAACCTTATTTGCTTTATAATATACGAGAGAAAGTACCCGCGCGTTGCGGCGGTGAGATGGTGGGGGTGATAGGTCATAGAGTATGATAGGTCATAGGAGGTGATAGGTCATAGAGTGTGATAGCCAAATGCCTTAGCCGTACGGACACCGCCCTCGGATTTAAAAATTCGTCGAAAGTATATCGAATGACATCTCTAATGAAAGAACATGAAATTTTAAGAACACCCATATAATTTTTATAATTTATCGATGTACGATTTTTGAGATAAAAGATTTTGAATGAATTAGAGAAATAAAATGATTTATGGAGAAGAGAGAAAAAAATGAGTGGTTGAGATTTGAGGAGAGAGATTAAAATGAAAGTTGAAAGTTGAAAGTTGTGGGCATTGATGTATGGTACATCATGCATTATCATGTGTACATTGTTGAAATTGAAAGTTGAAACCTTATTTGCTTTATAATATAGTATAGGTATAGATATAGATAGTATAGATCTATATTTTAATTTAATATTTATATTATGGGGATAACTTGGATGATGTTAACATCATCTTGGTTAGATGATGTTGCTCTCACAAACCATAAAATTCATGGGGCTTTTTGACATGTGTAGAAAATGATGTTAGTGGGTTTGTGAGAGCAACATCATCTATGGTAGATGATGTTAACATCATATTAGATTTTCCCTTATATTATACTATACTATATATTAAAGACCGTGGTTATGAATAGTAACTCGCCCGCGTGGCGAGCTACTATTCGTCCACGTCACACTCCTCATCGCTATTTAAATTTTTCCATATCGCATCCTTTTCGGATTTTTTTATTACGGGTTACTTTTTCGTTTTTTTTTACACTTTTTTTTCTTTTTGAGTTATTCAACCTTTTTGTGGCACATCCCGTACCACTACTTGCATTTTGCTACATCGCATCCGCTTGAATTCGGAACTCATATACTGATGTTTTTGCCATATCACATCCGGTTCAGGTTCCACTACGGATTACTTTTTGGTTTCTTGCAACTTTTACAAACATATTCATGACATAATTCTTTTTAATTATACTATATATTAAAGAGCATGACGAGTTACTATTCATCCACGTCACGTCCGGTAACGGATTACTTTTTTGGTTTTCATACTTTTTTTCCTTTTGAGTCATTCAACCTTTTTGTGGCACATTCCATATCACTACTTGCATTTTGCTACATCGCATCTGCTTGAATTTTGAGTTATATATTGATGTTTTTGTCATATCGCATCCCGCTCTGGTTTCTACTACGAGTTACTTTTCCGTTTCTTGCACGCAAATATACTAAAATAACGTTTTCGTTTCAAAAGACAACTGAGACCCCGCAAACGCGGGGTCCATAAAATTTCTAGTTTTCATTATATATCATCTTAACCTTCTCTTGCCTCTTTATTATTGCATAAAGATAAACCTACTCATTCTTTTCTTTTTCCATTTCAATTCCATTTCTTAAATCCTTTCATCCATCAGAACATCGAAGTTACATTTTTTTTATCTACCTTTGAAAAGTATCTAGATCTTTATGGGTTTTCCCATTGACCCATATTATTACCCATGGTAAGTGAAATGTTAATTACTTTAAATTGATGATTTTTTCGCCAGATTTGATTTTTAGCCTAATGAAGTACTGTAAATTAAATATTTCCCCAGATCTAATTTTTGGCACTAAAGACATGTCATCGTCGGCGCTATAACGGATGTATTTTTTATATCCCAGTGGTGGTGGGGAGCGGTGATTACCGGTGGTGGTGGTGGTAGTGGTTAAAGATCTGGTGGGGAGATTGGAAGTAGGAGAAGCAGTCGATGATGGGGGAAGAGGAGAAGGGGTTAGAGAACTTTAGCTAAAGGCCCAAAAATGAATAATATATATGTGATGAGGAAAATGTTAAGGATCAACTTTGGTGGGGAAAGCAGCAGAAGGAAGTTGATGATGGAGGAAGAGGAGAAAGGGTTAAATTACTTGGAAACTACAATGTATAGTAAGTTGATGGTGGGGCATTCAGCATTATGTTCGGCGAAAGTAACTATAGCTATAGCTTGTAGCTGTAAATTTTAGTTAGATCGGTAAGCTGTAGCTTTTCATCGAAACTGTTAACATGAGCTTTTATTTTTTAGATCGGTAAGCTGTAGCTGTAGCTTGTAGCTGTAAATTTTAGTTAGATCGGTAAGCTGTAGCTTTTCATCGAAGCTGTTAACATGAGCTTTTATTTTTTAGAAGGGTTTGGCACGATAGCTGTAGCTGCAACTTAAAAGTATAAAATGAATAAAAAAGACAAATTACTATAACTACAAAAATGTCACCATATATAACCAAATGCAAAAAACACTTAAAAAGCTAATACAAACATGTTATGAGGGATTAAAAGACTTCGATATATCTTAACTAACATGTTATGCCATATCAAAGTATGTAACATATCTAAGGATGGTGCAACATCTTCTAAAATTGTAGCAATCGCAAAGACAAAGCAATTGGCTTTTCACTCTGATCTAAAACAATAATGGATATTAAATTAAGCTAAGAAAATATCAACAATAATCAAGTAAGATTCTGATATACAAAAACAATAAAAAGGATATATCATTATCATCATACTCAAATTCATCAAATCTAAGCAAGAAACATGTAGGGATTTATAAAATTATAAATTTACCAAAATAAATAAATAATAATATCTACATATATATATAATAATATATATATAATATATAATAATAATAATATATATATATCATATATAATATATCAAATCTAAGCAAGAAACATGCAGGGATTTGTAAAATTTACCAAAATAAATAAATAATAATATCTACAATTTACATTCACTTACCCTTATGTGATCTTGGTTATTGCAAAGAAGATGGAGGCAAAATAGGGATTACATTGGAAGAGAGGAACGTGTTTAGGAGATTAGGGATATTTGTGTAATTTTGTATATTAAAAGCTCTAGCCACAAATAATACGCTCATTTAAGTAACGTTTTGTTTTAGAGCTTTTGGTTTCAAAATAAAAGCTAAAGCTAATTGAAAAGCTCTTGAAAAAGCTTGTGCTAAACACACCCTATGTTTGTTTGATATGGTTGTGTTTTGATTTTTATTGGCTTTGAATAAGGGCTAAGAGTTCAGAATAATTATGAAATTGCCATTAGCTAAAAGACAATAAAGTTACTGTAGATAAGCAAGACTTCAATGTTATATATATATATATATATATATATATATATATATATATATATATATATATCATGAATTATGACAGAAAATATATAAATTTTGATGATTAAACACTTGTCCTTGTAAGCATCGCCTACTCTATCTATGAAGGCCGTCATCGGGAACCTTTCCTTTTACAACTCCTCTATCTATGCCCAAGTATATATCTAAAATATATGGCTAATTGGTTTTAAAGGTCCTGAATTTGTCACTTTTTCTTATTTAAGGAGTCAACGTAAAATTTCATATAACGTGGGGAACATCCTGAGTCACACCGTCTAAATCCTGAGTGACACCGTCTAAATGGGGATCTAAAAATACTGGATGGTTGTTTTTGGCCACGTAAGGACGGTTTTGACTTGTTGACCTTCCACGTAGGTTGTGCTTCCCTGTATATACAATGTTTCTTCCCTCTTTTTCATTTCCCCTATTTTATTTATAGAAAAACCCTAATTTCTCCCACCCTAAAACGAAAATCGATTTTCCCCCCTCCATGTCGTCTTCTTCTTCAATCCGATCTGTTCGTTCGAGAGACAAGACCAACTACGGTTTTTGTGAGTGTGGTTGCAAGCTATATCCTCGTACGTCGTGGACAAACAAAAATCCAGGGAGAAGATTGAAAGTCTCAAGTTTGCAACGATTATATAATTAAACAACTAATGTAAATTACACTAAGAAAGTAAGACAAGAATGTAAACACGTTTAATCATAAGTAGTATTAATTAAACGGTGAATACATGGTCGGTTTACAAAGAAAGAAAAGAGAAAATATTGTTAAGTTTCTGCACACACAAAAACTTAACAATTATACAAATTCTACAATAAGAGAAAAAACACACTAAGTGGCTATTGTAGAACAAAACCAACAACTTTGCGGCTAGGTCAAGTGATGCTTTATATAGGGGAGAAAAGACATCACATGACAACCCAATAGATGTTGACACATGAAGGTTGTCAACTATCTATTGGTGTGTATGACTGGTCTTCAGATATCTCTGTTTGCCATCTTGTTTCTTTCCCAAAACGGCATGAAAGAGAAACACCTTAGTACCAAAATGGTACAAGGTCACATGTCTTCATCTTGATCTATCAACACGTGTCCTTGGGGACCAGCCTTCTTATCTTCATTTTCCCGCCCATATTTGACTTACAAGACATGGCGGTGAGTCATTGAACTTATCCTTTAACTCGAAGATAATGATCGCTGAGAGCTCGCTGAAGAAGCCTCTCGCTGAGTCTTTCAGCGAGTACTTGACTCAGCAAGTAATCTTCAGCGAATCCATGACTCAACAATCTCCCCCTATTCGCTGAGGAGACTTTGCTGAGTAAAGTCGCTTTACAAGAATTTAGAAATTGAGATGAGGGAATGCTGATATTATATATATGACAAACACCTTTACAATAAGCAGCATTACAAAGATTACAAGACTACTTAATCCCATTGGGATTCTTGCTTGGCCTCGATAAATGCTCTATCTTGTTGTCTTTCAGGCTTCAGCAGCTCTTGATCAATCAGTCTTATAAATTCTGGATCATTGGAAGACTGAGCACAATACTTCCTTATTTTCAAAAGGAAGGCAGAAGGAGCAATTCCAATTTCATTGGTCCTGAAGAAGAGTTCATAACCATGGACATTGCAAAAACAGAAACCTCCCAGTTTCTCATCATATGTACCTTCCATGAAAAGAGTTCTGGAAGGCATCTTCAAGTTTAGCAGTGGCTCCTCATCTATATCAGTTTTGGGAACCATTCTGAGTACAGTGGGGAGACGAGAAACCTGGGATCTAGACGCTGACCTCTTTGATCCAACTCTGGGTTGCTGAGGAGGAGGGAAGGGATGTCTTGCAGCGCTGAGCAGAGAGTCTTTGACTTTGTATTTTTGTTCCATTTTGCGAGTATGCTTTATCTGCTCACCTGCCATTTTGATCAACGGTTCATAACTTACAGTTGTCTTGTCCTTGATCAGCTTGTAAATTTCAATCCATTCAGTTGGCCCAAGTGTATCTTTAGTCACATTTTTCAGAGTATACAACTTGGGCACTCCTTTTCTTTGGAGATGAAGGTTCATCCCTTGATTGGTCAGAGTGACCCTGACTGACTGGATCTCCTCTTTCCTTTGCCTTATCTCCCTTGATTTAAGGTAGAGTTCTTTGCCTTCTTCAAAGTTTTTCCTTTTCTTAGCGAAGAACTCTTCCTCATTCTTTTTCAATACTTCCAAACCACCAGATTGTTGTGCTAACATTTGCACTTCATCATCAGCATCCTTCAGCTCTTCACTTACAATCTGCTCACTTATATATTTTCTAGAGAGTTCCTCTTCTCTTTTCTTTTGTTTCAGCTCCTCCTGACGTACAACTTCTTCAGGAGTGATTTCAGCAGTTGTCTTTTGAGGTGGTGAAGGCTTAGGGAAAGCTCCAGCCATTAACTTTTCTTGTTGTTCTCTTGCTGTGGTTGGAATTTTGGGTGGCTTGCTTTGAGTAGCCACAGCTGGTTTACCCTTATCAACATATTTCTTTTCAAGGGCAGTGTGGAACTCAGCGGTAGGATTGAAGATAGAAACATTGATTGGTTTTGCTGGCACATTCTCAGCAACAACTGGTTTTTCAACTCTCGCTGGCACCTTTTCTTTTTCAACTTCAGCTGCCGTTTCAATAACCTTCTCAGCTTGCTCCCCCTGAACACTTGCTGCCGGTTTAACAACCTTCTCAGCAATTGTTGTTTTTGTTGTTTGCTCCCCCTCAACGTTTGCTGCCGGTACATCAACCATCTCAGCATTACCAATGTTTTTAGTGAGGGGAGCTTGGGGAACAGTTTCAACATTAGTTGCTGGATCCTCCTCAGTGTTTTTCTCCCCCTTGGAAGTAGCTGAGGAACTAGCTACTTCCACCTTATCTTTCTTGAGGAGGCTCAGCATTTCAACCATCATGCCCTTCAGATTTCCAACCTCTTTTTCAAGCTTCTTGGTACGGTTGACAGATTCTTCAAGTAGCTTTTTGTCAACAGCTACTTGGCCGATGATGTCTTGGTGGAACAACACACTGAGACTGAGGCACCAGGTTCCCTTACCCCTCCTCCTTCTATTGTCTTGGAAACTGTTTGTGCAGGGACTGAGACAAATATCTTACCAAGTGGAAATGAAACTGATGAAGATCTGGGCAGTGAGTTTGACCTCCAAGATGATGATGCTGAAATCACTAAGAAAGTCCCAACTGAAAGTCCCAAGTTTGCAACGATTATGTAATTAAACAACTAATGTAAATTACACTAAGAAAGTAAGACAAGAATGTAAACACGTTTAATCATAAGTAGTATTAATTAAACGGTGAATACATGGTCGGTTTACAAAGAAAGAAAAGAGAAAATATTGTTAAGTTTCTGCACACACAAAAACTTAACAATTATACAAATTCTACAATAAGAGAAAAAACACACTAAGTGGCTATTGTAGAACAAAACCAACAACTTTGCGGCTAGGTCAAGTGATGCTTTATATAGGGGAGAAAAGACATCACATGACAACCCAATAGATGTTGACACATGAAGGTTGTCAACTATCTATTGGTGTGTAAGACTGGTCTTCAGATATCTCTGTTTGCCATCTTGTTTCTTTCCCAAAACGGCATGAAAGAGAAACACCTTAGTACCAAAATGGTACAAGGTCACATGTCTTCATCTTGATCTATCAACACGTGTCCTTGGGGACCAGCCTTCTTATCTTCATTTTCCCGCCCATATTTGACTTACAAGACATGGCGGTGAGTCATTGAACTTATCCTTTAACTCGAAGATAATGATCGCTGAGAGCTCGCTGAAGAAGCCTCTCGCTGAGTCTTTCAGCGAGTACTTGACTCAGCAAGTAATCTTCAGCGAATCCATGACTCAACAAAGATTTATTCTTGCCAAAATGGTGCTTTTAAAATATATAATAGTGTATATATATATGAAATGTATATATATATTATATATATATATATATTATATATATATATATGTATATGAATATATGTATGAACCAGGCAAACTACTAAATTTTTTTTTGTTATTATGCAAGGATTCGAGACAAAAGTGTGGTATATATAGGTTCTTGGATGAAGAACTACCAAGTGAGTACTACAAGGATTTGTTATATGATTTACATAAAAAAACTGGAAGTAAGTAAAGTGAACGAAAATTTGGATGTGTTTGAAGAAGGTGAAGCTGGTGAATCAAGATTGAATGTCCAACAAGCAATGGAAGACTTGAAGATAACAAAGTCCAACCTAAAAGTTTATGAGAAAATATGTTGTTGTTTGTTACTAGTTATAATGATATTATGTATTTGCATTGGAGTGTTTGCCTTGTAAAAATTCTGAATTTAAATGAAAAATGTTTTGGTTTTCAATTTTCATGTGATTGCTGCTCAGTTTGATGAAGTGAACCTTGAATGAAAAGTGAAAACAATATAACACAACATGATACATCAAATTTCATACAAAATAAGGCATTATAGCCTTTCCTGTTTGTTGTTGTACACATCACTGAATGGTTTATAACCATTCTACATACCTACTTAGAGCATACATATTACAAATGATCCAGGCGGATTCCATCGCCCGTCACAAGGTTTGATCTTTGACTCCCAAGTGCAATGCAAATAATCATGATGCATATAATTCCTCAAAGCTTACGCTAAATCCTGAAAAGCATGAAGAAAAAGTGTCAACTATGAAAACGTAGTTGGTGAGTGCATAGGTTTGCAAGTAGATCTCGTTACATATTCATTTCAAAGAGTTGAGAACTCTATGGTAAATTATAAAGTTCTCGTTTGTCACATTTATCGTGAGAGAAAATATATCAATTGATTAATCATTCATCATACCAAAACCATTTGGTCATCAATACTTCAATATTGCCAAATTCAACAACTTTCAAGATTCCATATAAGGTCCAATACCCAAACCGTATGTTCAATCCATAAAATCCAACCATAAATAATATCAATACCGCTTGGTCAATGGTAAGACTACCATGACATAATTCGATGAGATTGTTCTTGAGCCACTACTAAGACCGGTTATGTCCCAATAATCAATATATAATGTCCCAAATGATAAGATAATGATAAGCACATGCTGTCAATCACGTGCATAAAGATAACCAAGGGGTCGTGCCATGGAGACGCCCATAAATATATAGTAGTTAGAGCACAGCGAGGCCAGACTGGCGATGAAGGTGACCACAAAGGCAGACCAAACATCCCACCGTTACCTATAATAGTGGATGAGGGGACAAGTCCTAGTTGCGCAACCCTCTAACTACAGGCCTCAAATGAGTTAATAGTAGTGTACAGAGGACCACCGTTTGACAGTACTCAAGCTCATCATATAACATATAACACGTTGAACATACTATATAATTCCCATATCATTATCATTATTTCAAAGAATCATTTCATAAGTGAAAGTCATTTTAATTAATCATGCTTTTCACCCCGCAAGTAAAACATATAAAAGAGTTTGAAAGGGGGCTATGACTCACCTTGATATGCCGCATATTATATTCACTCATCCAAAATGGGTACTTCCCATCTATCGCTTCCTTGACCATATATCCATCATATTCCTCAATCACACTTCAAGCCAAGACTATCCCTACGATAGGACTAATATACGTAAGTTCCTATCTTAAGCCATCACTAAGAAATGCCACTTTCATTATGTTGTCATAAATTTTGGGATCCAAGTATATTGTTAATATTTGCATCTTTTTGGTTGTAGAGAGTGTTGGTGTAAAAGTCGTTTTCTCATTATACGTTTTTGTACGTTTATTGGAATTTCGGTAATTTGGCTTTGGTTTATATGATTTCCATTGTATACTTTGCTTAGTAATAATATTTGACATTAGTGGTCTTATAATATTAATATTTTATGTATATTTTCTGATTTGTAATTATATATTTAATTTAATATTATTTAATTAATTATTTATTCATTTTATCGATTTATTAATTAAATAATTCCTTAAAAATACTTTTAAGTGTCATAATTGCCTTTATAAATTATGGATAATTTCATTTGAATTATCTTCTGATATATATGCTCCTTAATTTATAATTTCATGATTTATACTTTCATTTGCGTATTTTCCATTTATTTTAATGAAAATTTTTAATTAATTATTTTTACTCAATTATTTATCTTTAAATTATGTAACACATGTCTCTTGCCTTTTAACTATTTTTCTCCAGTAGGTTTTAGTTATTTTTATCAATGGTTAAGATGATTTAACTTCATTCTTGATTTACATAATTTATTTATGGATTTTTATGTCTTTTAATTACTATTTAAATTCAATAATTCATGGAAATTCTTAGAAATCATCACTAAACATTTTGGTCAAAAATCTCAAGCCTTTTAGGCAACTTTTATCCATACAAAATCATATCAATTCAACCTCTCTTGTGTCTTGCTTATTTTGAGGGTTTTATGATTAAAAATCGTTTACCGAAATGGTGATATTAGCCTCATTTCTCAAGCAATTAAAGTGCTTCAAAATGGATTTTCATCCTTATTCCATTATTTACAGAATGTTCATTATATTTTGGTGTCTTAAGTCGTGCTCGTGGTGGTGGTGTGATATTTGCAAATTAAAGCTTTCGGTTAGTGCTTATATGAACCGAATTAGTGATTTGTAGGCTTGTCTCTGCCATTTAATAACCAAGTTAAGTTTTATAACTTTTCTTTGGCATATTCTCAGTATGTTTAAAATACTTTTTGTTACGAGATTGTTGGAGTTGGTTAAAGTTGCAATCTAGTGACTTTTAGCTTATTTTGTTGTGAAGAACTTTTACTTGGAATTTTCTGTTTTAACACTTATTTTCATAAAATGTTGAGTAGTCATTCTTGGTTAAGTTGAATTATTTGGACGTTGGTGATTTTTTATACAGAGACATATATGTGTCCTATATTTATGTGAATTTTTGCTAAATTTTTAGACATTGTTTACTACCTCTAAAAATTACAAAACCAAAGTTGGTCAGAAAGCTTGCTGCTGTGCGACTCAATATATTTTATAAAAGATTTCTATGATGAACATTTAAGAAAAATCTCCCAATTTTATTTTAAGTTAGGGACACTTTGAACTCAGTTCACACCAAGTTTAAACTTCTGAAACCTATTAGTTAAGAAATTAAAAATCGTCAAAGTTGACTCAACATTAAGACAAAAATCCAGTTTTGACCACTTTTGGTAGAAACATCATATCTTTGGTTTGGTTTAGTGTTTTTGAGTGATTCCAGTTGGAGGTTAAACTTAACTCTTTTATCTACAACTTAGGTTTTGAAAGTTTTTCTTGAAACGGCCCTCACATGCCCAGTTTATCCGTCCAAAGACAGAAGAATAATTCTGTCAGAAGCATTTGGGTCCAAACAACACACCAATGACCATTCTTGCTTTATTAACACTTGAGTTCATCATTTACAAGATTAATACTTTATTTTTATACCTCTTAACATCAAATTTCCAGATTATTATACCTCTTAACATCAAATTTCCAGATTATTATACCTCTTTTAACATATTTTTCACTTAATACAAGTTCATCCATCTCATAATCCAACAACAAGATTCAACTTTCTTAGATCTAACATGTATTCATTCAAATCAACACTTTTCAATACCAATCTTTATAGATCTAACTTTCAACAACATAAAAACATCTTTTTAATAAAAAATCTCAGAAATATATTCTTCAAAATATACAAAAACATATAGATCTATCAAAAGGAAAATCACTTTAAAAGCTATTAATCTATAACAACACTTTTGGGTCTTAAACTTGTTGAATCCTTGGATCTTTCTCATAGATTTCGACATGCATATGCATGAGGAGAAAGATCCTATCAACTTTGCCTTCATCAAGTGTATATAACAAAGAAATCAAGAAGAAAACATAAACTTTTGATAAAACCTTTGAATATAAACAAGAACAAGATTAAATCTAGTAAAAAGGATGAAGATTGTACCCTCTTGAACTTGGTTTTGATGGTGGATTTATGGCAGATTTTTCGTGGCCTATATGCTCCATAAAACCCTTATTCCAAGCTTGAAATAACCCTTAAATCTATCTTGAATTAATCCTTGTTTAACCCTCTTTAAATCCTTATTGTTATTTTTGATTGAATAGGATTTATGTTCTTGTTTTTCTTGTTTTCTTGGACCGAAAATGGAGAGAAAAAGGAAGAAGAGAGAGTTTTTGAGAGAGAGAAATGTGTGTGTGTTTTGTTTGTAAGAAATGAAGTAAAAGAAAAGTGAGGTGTGTGTGTGTGGGGGGGGGGGGGGGACGGCCATAGTATAAGTTTAGGGTTCCTATCCCTTTTTTTTTTTTTTTTAAAAGGTGTATAAGTGTATGTATATTTGTATGAGTTAGGTGTTTGTATATGTATTTTGTAAGGTTATTTGTATTAGTTTGTAGTGTAAGTACATTTTTATTCTAGTATGTGTATATGTATATATATGTATATATTTTTGTGTTTTTAATTTGTTACATAAGCCTTTATTTATAAACTTGTATTTATTTTAGCATATATATATATATATATATATATATATACTTATTGTTATTTAAACACTTTTATGTACATATTAATTTATAAATGTGCTTTGAGATAGAAATCTTTATTCTCATGTCATATTTACTTAAATTGGTTTGGTGATTGATTTGTTGGACATTTATAAGAGTTTTGATTGATATCTCAACTTGTGAGACTCACTTTATTATCTATATAACTTAACTTCTCGAAATAAAGTTTTTGGTTCGTTGACCTTTTGTCAAGTTCAATTAGAACTAGTTTATAGCTTGAGATTGTGTTGGATGATTATAGTTATTATTCATGGCATTTATAAGATAGCTAGTCACCTACAATACTTCATTGGACTAGAGGGCAATTATCACCATGCCGAAATGTCTAGAAGGTCAATTCTCTTAATAAACCTCTAGGGATAGATACCTAGATAAGTCTAAGTAAATTATCCTAGTCGGGATTCTGAGGGTTGTTACATCATTACCCCCTTAACTGAAACTTCGTCCTCGAAGTTCGATCATTCATACGGTAGTATAAATGGATAGACCAACAGTAAGGGTGTCTACATGGAGACATATAATGTGGGAAAGTCAAACAAGATTTTTTTTTTCACGATTTCTTGGTTTCATGCGAGCCTTTAACTCTAGGGATAGGGGCATCCATTCCTCGGTTCCCTAAAATTCCTCTTGATTAGAAACTTCGAAAAAGAGAGAGGTTACGAATGTCGCTCACTTCTTGAGACGACTGGAGATTAATCGCATGTAATCGTTGCGGGCTGTCATTCTTGCCTAGATCAATACTAAATAGTGGGATGATAATAAGAATGGCAATACGGAGGTGTAAAATGAGCAAACGGCTCATAACGTGAGTTACAATGAGATAGTGAGAGACGTTGGAATATCGATCGTTGGTGGCTACTTATTTCTATTGTCACTTTGCATATTTTCCTTTATCATCTCCTACCCCAATTAAAGAATCGTTCGAATAGCTTCTCGCCCACTTTCATCCTTCTTTGGTTTGACGTTGGACACGCTTGCCGCTTCTTGAACATATTGGTGTCGTTTGTGACTAATCACTTGTTAAGGGATTACCCCTTTAACGAAAGTGATACTAACTAAGGTGCCGAGTTGCACTAAAATTGCAAAGGTACATCTCCGTAGTACCTCATTTTAGGGTTTTCTAGTGTCGTCTTTGTTATTTTATGGCGTGCAAGGAAATCATGAATTGGTTGATGATAGTTCCATCTTACTCCTCATACTCACCTTTTGTCTTTTCAACTTCGTCCTTATTTTCCCATAGTCACCTCTTTCATCATTCGCTAAGTCATATCGTTACCAATTTCTCTTGCTTTTGCCGATATTGGCTTTCAAATCGTTTTAAGGTACCTTTAATTTCTTCCTTTTACGCTAGAAGGACCATTATCTATGACTCATCCCCGACAATTCTCTTTTAACATCGCACATATAACCTATTCGGTTTCTTTGCTGTACCTACTCATTCCTCATGATAGGATTTACGCATTCCTTATGTTCTTAAGTAATCGTATCACCACCATCATTTCAAGGTAAACACCTCGATGTCCTTATTCGTATGATCTAATCCTTTAAAATAATCCTTCTTAGGTCCTCCTGACCTCTACAAAACTTTCAATTACTTTGCTCTCCTGAGCCTCAAATCCATTTTCAGCTTTCTAAGCTAAGCTTCTTTTCAAATACAATAACCTAATGTCCTTAGAAATTGTAATGTAACATAATTTAGGTGAACATTGGTTACTTTGTCTTTTTCTCAACCATTTAGTTCCCTTCATTTTCCTTTCGTTTTCTTATGGGTAACTATACTCCTTACTGTTTCGCCACTCGGATCGATCTCTTACTAGAGTAATCGTCGTCTTGAATGACACACGCGCAGTCGCTAGTCCTTGAAGTTAATTCTACTATTCTTTTTCACATCATGTTGATACGGACCCTTTAATCCTAACTCATCGCAGATGCGTGTTATCACGCTTTCGTTCAAACGTTCCATAACTAGCTCTTCTCGGAGTTTGTAGTTGTTTGAAAATTAGTTCAGCGACCAACTTCCTTAATCGTTGTCGTAGCATGTGCCTTGACTTCTAGCGTCGTATTTCTTATTTGTTTTCACTACTAGCTTTAGCAATTCCATATTGTTTTCTCCTTCCCTCTTCTTGGGCGCACTACTCCTTGGGTCGATGGTCCTTGACGATTAACCATGTGTTGCAAATTGTTTTTCACTCAGATTCATCTCGTTTTAGCTTACCTCCCTACGACCGTTGACCTTGAGGGGATACTTTTCACGACTCCCCGTGCTTCTAAACTCGGGTGTTGAGCGTATATCGCTTTCTCTTGGCTCAGTTGATATGTTCTACTACTAGCTTGTCTTTCGATAGAGGTTTTCCAATTGATGTTCGGAGGATAACGTGTGGAGTGCCGTAAAGATGAACGCTACCGGAACTACATCGGGTAAATGGTGTCAATGCCTTCACTTCATTTGTTTGGGTCGAATGACGTTTCTTCACTTCATATTCTACTCCAAATCATCTTCAATGATGCTAGTGAATAACTCTTCTTGGAAGATAAAGTATAATCTTGCACTTCATACTCCTTGTTCGAGCATCTACCTTTGCTGTGATTACCCCCTTAACATTTTTCCTCTAGAAAAATGTAAGGGATTTCCTACTTTTCACTTTATCTCACCATACTTGACGATCTTCATTTCGCCAAATTCCTGATTCCTTCATGTAGCAATTATCCGTTTGCTTTGGTGTTTTGAAAAAGAAAAGGATAGCTCAGAATCTTTTTTTTTTTTTGTTACTCTTCCATCTTGAGGGTTACTCGACACATCCTAGTTATCTTATTGCCCTTAATTAGTTTTCTTCTTCCAATTACCTTCATTTTCCAGCATCGCTAGTGATCTCCTCCAAGTTTTAGGGACGTCCTTGTACTTAACCAAAAGTGACCTTCATGTCACACAACCTTCCTTTTGTCGGTCGCTCAATTTTTCCTTCGGTCGATCAACATAGATAGGGAAGACCATCAATTCTTTATCCAAGTTAAAGCTTAGTATACTCTTCGCTTGTGCTTCCATGTACTTGACTGACTCACAACATACCTCCCACGTTCTACGTTATGTACGTGATCCAATAGCATCTTCTATGCTATATAGTTATGCCAAGTATTTCACTTATGGATAACTGATGTCTCAACGTCCTTCGTATCCCTTGATGTCGCAGTAAGAGTAGGGTACTAGTTACTCGATTCGCCATTGCGGAGAGTTACGTAAGCGAGTTGTATGTTGTTAGGTTACTAACCTTGAGGAGAAGCGGTGATGATCATTACTTTGAATGATCAAGAATATAAAGGATATAGAATTTGGTTTCGAATAAGTGGGATAGGAAATAGGAAATCAAAAGATTCATTAAGGCTCGAATCAGACTCCTTGCGCGAGTTAAAGGAGTCACTTCTCTGTCTTTCGTTGCCCAAATGGACTCCAACTTTCGATGACGTCAATATATGTCGCACCGACTTAGATAATATGGATAACCGTTCGTGTACGCGCATTATTATAGAGGTATCGCACCAAATTTCGGAGCTACCATCCCCAGAATGTGTCGTCTAGAATGTATATCGGAATATGTTCTATCGGCGTCGTCGAATCGTAATTTGGCTTTAATACCACTCGTCCTTCACAAGTCTCCAACTTCATTCGGCATTTCCATATGTTTCGCACCATCTCAGATCGAATACAAAGGTTATGTGTAGTTTCTAAAAGGATAGAGTCGCGTCGTATCTTGGGTCTACAATTCTCAGAGTATATCGTCCAACGTTCGTGGAAAGATGCTCCACCGATGATATCGCCGTTGTCATATGTCCATAATGAATAGTGGTGTCGTAAGAAATAGGATGTGGGATAATTTCAAAAGAGCACGAGTGAACGAATATTGGATTGGAGGGGTACTTAATGACAACTTTCATACTTAGGAAATTTCTAATTTATAACGGATTTTTCAGAGACAATCACTAGTTCCCAAGCGGTCAAATCTCATCACGCAACATCTATATCAGTAGTAAGGACTAACCACATTATAATCACATCTAGCAGGTGCCAGTTCTCAATAGTCAAATCTTAGAGCATAATAACTATCTCAATAATAAGGCACAACTATATAATCATTAAATCGTTCATGCACTAGCCCTCAATTAGCTCAATCTCAGGGTGCAATAATCATCTTAATAGTAAGGCATGACTACATAATCGTCGCAATATTTACGCGCTAGTTTCAAGTAGCTCAAACTTAGGGAGTAAAGGCTCTTATATCCATATCGTCCATGAAATTTCATATCAACTCATCATGCCTATATTTTCTTTCTAAATCGATCATAAATAGTCAACGTCATTACTCAATAATTTGAACAAGTCATACCCCAAAATGATTTCGTGCCTTATAATAATCTCATTATTTTAAAGTGCATGGGCAACTTAAAGTTCAACATCATGAATCATAAGGCTTTTACGCATGCATTCCTCACATAATTTCCACATTGCACATTCCAAACTTTCACATTGCACATTCCAAACTTTCACATTGCACATTACAACTTTCACATTGCACATTACAACTTTCACATTGCAATCAAATCATGCCCAAATTCACATGTTATAGCATAGAGTAGCATGTATCAACGAATATCTTTCAATCTTATTCATTTCACTTCTAATGTGCAGAGGGGAATCCTACTAAACTAGCATAATCCTCAAGTAAGGCAAGTCTCGAATCGCTATATATATGCTTAGGTGAATGTCTAAATGCAACACGTATTCTCATTAAGACGAGTTTAATAAAGATTTTTTTTTTTTTTGAAAAGGAATCCTTTTGAACATAAGTCTAAGGGGCCGCTTGAGTTTTGCATGGTCCTCTCATAATTAAACGTAGATTCATGACTTTACGTTTAATTATGGTCCTACCATGTAAAGCTCAACTAGTCCGCTCAACCTTATGCTCGACTCGACTATAAAATTCGTTTTGAAAAGAGGCTATAGTTTTGGAATTCCCGGAGGAACCCCAATGTTCTCTATAACCTTAGTCTCTGATACCATTTTCTGTAACACCCCAACTAAGGCGGAGCGATGAGATGTACAGAAAGTCGAGTATTCAAAACAAAGGATAATAGATAACATTCACCATAGCTTTAGTTGATAAAAATAATTTTTACAATGCACAAGCATGTGAACCAATTCCCAAGTACAATACGTCTACTATACTTGGATATTGAGTCCACGAAACAAATAACAAATACATGAGATGATATACTACAATGATCCAGGCGGATTCCATCGCCCGTCACAAGGTTTGATCTTTGACTCCCAAGTGCAATGCAAATAATCATGATGCATATAATTCCTCAAAGCTTACGCTAAATCCTGAAAAGCATGAAGAAAAAGTGTCAACTACGAAAACGTAGTTGGTGAGTGCATAGGTTTGCAAGTAGATCTCGTTACATATTCATTTCAAAGAGTTGAGAACTCTATGGTAAATTATAAAGTTCTCGTTTGTCACATTTATCGTGAGAGAAAATATATCAATTGATTAATCATTCATCATACCAAAACCATTTGGTCATCAATACTTCAATATTGCCAAATTCAACAACTTTCAAGATTCCATATAAGGTCCAATACCCAAACCGTATGTTCAATCCATAAAATCCAACCATAAATAATATCAATACCGCTTGGTCAATGGTAAGACTACCATGACATAATTCGATGAGATTGTTCTTGAGCCACTACTAAGACCGGTTATGTCCCAATAATCAATATATAATGTCCCAAATGATAAGATAATGATAAGCACATGCTGTCAATCACGTGCATAAAGATTGTGACACCCGCAAAATTTCAGGTTAGCTAAACTTAGAAAGTTTACTATTCATGTGCTATTTATAGGAAGTAAAATTTAAATATGTGATATTTAAATCCTTATGTGTCAACCAAGATCAAACGTCGTTAGAAAATAACGATGCCGACACACAGCCATCAAGATGATGAACCGGTCAAGAAGGACCTCCATAATATGCGTTTTTATGATATATGATTTTTATGATACAATATGTATCTAGCTAAGATCTCTTTCGTTAGTAAAAGTGCCATACGAAATATATGTCGTTATAGAGTTACTAAATAATTAAAGAACGTTCTTATTGCAATAATAATAATTGACACAAATTATAAAAACATGACATATTATTTTTAGTTCCTAACTAAAAACTCTTATACAAAATAATATATGTATTATTTATAAAAATATATGGACTAACTAGCTAATACTATTAAAGGGCCAAATAATATTACTAAACCAAGAATAAGCCCATACCCCCTGGCCCATGTAATTTTCGGTTGTAGCCCAGCCCATGACCCCAAGCCCAACAGCCACCATCCACACTAGTTCATAAGGATGCTAATACAAAACCCCTGCCTCTTTGCCTCCCCTCCCCACGTGACCAATATACCTCAAATACAATATATATAACATCTTGGGCAGACAAAGCAACAAGTACCCTGACAAACCTCTTCCCCCCACGTAACACTCTCTCTCTCACAAACAAAAGAAATCAACTTCCAAAAACAAAACCTTTCAACTTCATCTCCCTCCTCCCTCTTTCACCCCAACCGCCGGCCACTACTCCAACCACCCCCAACCGTCGCCTGCCGCCTCCCTCTCGCCGGAAAACAATCCCGGCAGCCACCCCCATCAACCCCCTAGGGTTTTCTTCAACCCTAAACACCAAATAACTCCTCCCCACCACAGCCCCGCCGCTGCC
>CM067175.1:3588238-3598238 GCA_034093135.1 Erigeron breviscapus
CTATATATATATATATATATATATATATATATATATATATATATATATATATATATATATATATATATATATATATATATATATATATATATATATATATATATATATATATATATATATATATATATATATATATATATATATATATATATATATATATATATATATATATATATATATATATATATATATATATATATATATATATATATATATATATATATATATATATATATATATATATATATATATATATATATATATATATATATATATATATATATATATATATATATATATATATATATATATATATATATATATATATATATATATATATATATATATATATATATATATATATATATATATATATATATATATATATATATATATATATATATATATATATATATATATATATATATATATATATATATATATATATATATATATATATATATATATATATATATATATATATATATATATATATATATATATATATATATATATATATATATATATATATATATATATATATATATATATATATATATATATATATATATATATATATATATATATATATATATATATATATATATATATATATATATATATATATATATATATATATATATATATATATATATATATATATATATATATATATATATATATATATATATATATATATATATATATATATATATATATATATATATATATATATATATATATATATATATATATATATATATATATATATATATATATATATATATATATATATATATATATATATATATATATATATATATATATATATATATATATATATATATATATATATATATATATATATATATATATATATATATATATATATATATATATATATATATATATATATATATATATATATATATATATATATATATATATATATATATATATATATATATATATATATATATATATATATATATATATATATATATATATATATATATATATATATATATATATATATATATATATATATATATATATATATATATATATATATATATATATATATATATATATATATATATATATATATATATATATATATATATATATATATATATATATATATATATATATATATATATATATATATATATATATATATATATATATATATATGTATATATATATATATATATATATATATATATATATATATATATATATACAGAGTTAGCTTCACTCTCACTGTCACTAGATCATTCTGGCTCCATTACATAATCACTGTCTGACTCAGTGTCATCCACAATCTCATCTTCAACAACCTGTTTATTTTTGCCTTTTTCATTGTCATCATATAACCTTCTTACAAGGCTAGGTGCTGGACCATCCCCATCAATATCATCTAATCCAACACCTTGTCCACCAATATCTGCTAAACCAATTGCCCCCTCTCCATCATTATCTGCATCATACTCATCATCTACATCAATTGGATTTAGAAGATCTTCATTTTCAACTGGAGGATTAGCACCACCATTAGGAACCAACCCCCTCCTAGGACCACCTAAATCATTCCTACCATCATCTAAATGATCAATCTCACCCGGGTTTCTCTCCTGTGTAACAGCTAAGTGGTCACTTAATGACTCCTCATGAGTCTGAAGGTGGTTCAAGTATGTCTATTTTACCATAACAGTAAGCTAAGTCATACAAGCAAGCAAGATCATTATCATCTTCAATCTTTTAAAACCCAGTTGTAAAATCATTCCTTGGTATTAAGTAGTAGATACCACTAACAATGGACATAATGTCCCTTTCTAGAAATGCAAGAAATTCATCATATGACTCATATTTTTTAATTAAAACACCCAAAACACTACCATCTAAGTACCTCAATGGGTCATAGTAGTAAACACCATCATGGTGTATGTCGAACTCAAAGTCACCAACAACCATCTGTTTAAAAAAAAAAATTTATTAAAAAAAAAAAATTGGATCATACCACCAGTGTCACGTATTCAAGACAATATCTCATGCAATATTATCTTTTTACACTAAATTTTTTTTTTTATTGAAACCCTAATTTTTTTTTTCCAGTCACCATTTCATGAATCTGAGTAGAAAAACAGTACCGATTTAAAAGTTTTCAACATCTAAAACTTTTTTTAGTGTAAAAAGATACATATATTGTTAACGACCCACATACCCACAAACTTATACTTTATACGAGAAAAATGAGTACCTTTAAAGAACATTATCAAGAATACGACATGCCAGAACTGAAGCAAACCTTTTCCTTGATGTCAGAAATTTAGGGTTTCGTATGATCCGAAGTTGATTCGTACTTGGAAAGTGATAATGGATGGGGGGACCAAGTGTTTGGAAGAAAGGGTTTTTATGAAAGTGATATATCGATTTTGTTTATGTATAATAAAAGTATATATATATATATAAATATACATATGATATATTAGCATATATATATATATATAAATAAATAAAAAGTTGTCGGCAGTGACACATGCCCCCTCACGCTTCTCCTGCCCATTTTTGCCTACATGGCAGTCAACTTAGTCAACACACGCACAAAACCATTTTACAAAAACCAGATAGTAGTTTTGGCCCCTATGTTATATGCGAATTGTCACGATGTTCCCCACGTTATATGAAATTTTACGTTGACCCCTTAAATAATAAAAAGTGACAAGTTCAGGACCCTTAAAACCAATTAGCCCTAAAATATAATGATCTTGTTACGAGTGTGTAATTTTTATATATTGTTATTGTAGGATTTCGGGTCATAGTCATACGTATACTCAACACTCATTTGTGAAAAGAATTGATATATAGGGGTTAGTTATTGTAAAACAAATATTAAAGTAAACAAATAAGACAAAATTTTGACCATTGGATCATGATAAAATTGATGCACGGAGATTCACATATATATTGATGCATGCTGATTTTCATGTTTCATGATGTTTTTTTGTGAAAGAAAACCTATTGTTTTATATGTTTTACTTTAATACTTGTTTTATTTTACATAAAACCTTAATATATAATAGTAATGATATTCTACATAAAGTTGTATTAAGTGAGTTTGATTAACCACTTCAACTTAAAATCCTATTTTTAGAACATTAGTTTTGTATTTTCTTTGGTCTCCTCCAACTTCCAATAACAATTAGTAAGTTGCAACCAAGAATTTGCACAAGACAAACATTAGATTTATCTCCAACGGTGACGTTGTTCGTCAATTTTGTGACATCACTTCTTTATCAGATTATTTATTTAGATTATTATTCAACTTGTTTTTAAATTAAAAAGAAAAAAAACTAACTGTTCGGATTGAGGGCGTGCACAGAAAGCTAGTCCTTCACTCGGTTTTTAATTAGTGGTGGAAACTGTCGAAACCAACCACTACTTAAGTGACACCGTTGATGTGAACAGTTGGTTTACAATTTACATACATTACATTATACTACCAACCATTACTAACGTGGGGTGATCTGTACACCATCAATTTTTAACCTTACACCACCAAATATATTTCATGTTATTGTATTATACAACACCATAATGCATGTTTGGTGGTGTACGGTTAAAAGTAACAAAGAGGGTACTTATGAAAAGTGAAGCACGTTGTCAGTGTGCAGTTGCATGTCTAGCTTGTTTTTTCCTTTTAATTAAGCAAATATATATATCTAATATGACTTTAAAAAAGGTTTATCATATTATTTTTCTTAAGTTTTATTTGGATTTTTTTATATAGTGGTTTTGTTTGTTTTGTATTTTTAGATTCTTTTAAAAAGTAAACATATATATTTAAGATGACAAAATTTTAAGCAGGTTATTATATTGTTTTTTTTATGGGTTTTTTTAAATTTCATTTAAAATGTCACAAAACTACACACTTTTTAATGTGGTTATACGACAAATTTTTAAGCAAAGTTATTATATTGCTTATTTATGGGTTTTTTTGCATTTCAGTTTTTACGTCGCACTCCTTATTAACGTCCAGATTTTGTCACGTCGTATCCTTTTCTTTTTTTTTGGGTTTTTGCACAGTTTCGTTTTTCATTTTTGGTATTTTTTATTTTTGCTTTTCTTCCACAACACTACAAACTTTTGAATATGGTTGTATTATCCCTTTTAAATAAATATATATATTTAATGTACCAAAGTTTTTAACTAATATATGTATAAACACAACAACAAATGCAAAAATGGAGTAAATTGTAATATTGTGGTATTGACCATAAAAAATAATAGATAATCGTGACAAGATGTATAAATCGACGAAGCCCAATGGGCGACGCAATCCTTCTAGTTATGTACTAACATGAACAATATTTGTTTGGCTTAGAGACAACATAACACCGATAAACAAGCCGTCCAAGAATCCTGATATAAATCGAGGTTGTAGCATAGGGGCAAAGAAACAACATAATTGAGCTGAGGATCGGACTTAGTCACTCAACATTAATAATGATTTCTTAAGCAACGTAAACAGAAAATGTCCAATGATTACCTCAAATTAATCTTGCTGAAACTGGATCTGTGTAACATGATGACCAATAAGGCTGGATGATCTTTGACAGGACATGTCACATGTGAACTATATATTATGTAGATTACAGCGTACTAGTAATATGCTAAGTCGGTAAATAACTGATGTACACAAGAAAGAGCTTGCTTCTATGAATATATAATTTTGTATGGGCTTCATGAAATATTACGTGAAAGCATCCCGTGGAAATGTGGAATACGTACAAGAAAAACAAATAAACTTATTATTCGAATATATTTGAAACACATGATTTAAATGACAAAATTCTTGTCCTTGGTGTAAAAACATGCGCACCACCCTATACGAGGGTAGTGAGGTTACAAAATTGAAATAGATGATGGCGAGATGGTCATACTTATATTACGTACATAATATATAGAGAAAATTTCATTACATACCCCTGTGGTATACCATATTATCAAGTTTCACCCCTCTTGTTTTTTTTTATCATTACATACCCATATGGTGACTTTTTGTATCATTACCTACCCCTCCACGTAACGTCCGTTTGTTAGTCTCCGTTAACCCCCTCACGTGCGTTCCACGTGAGGGTATTTATGTCTTTTACCTTTAAACACCCTCTTCTTATCCTTACTTTTCTTTTCAGATCTACCCAAAACAAATTTATATCAATATACACACACAAGATCCATCAAATTTATCTACATCTTTGTATCTATATCCTAAATCTATATAATATACATACACAATATATCAATACACATATATAATATATACTAACAAAAAAAGCTCCGATTCTTGATTCACGCAGCAAAACCCAACTAGTTTGGTCATTCAAAAACCCAATATCATTATTCTATAATCACTTAGCAATAGAAACCCAATTCGATTAATCAAGTTTCTCATCATAAATCAAAACCCATTTGTAAAAGTTCATCAAATCTCGATTCTTGAAGTTATCTCTGAGTTTTAATCAACAATGTTTCAGCAATACAAATAGATATAGAAAACCCCGATCGAGTATATCAGTTGTATCTATAACAAAGCAGACTAAAGTATACGGATTTGATTCCGGATCTAAAAGATTCCGGATCAAACAACTCGGATTTGGAAGATTTCGGGCCAAGGTATGAAAGATTTATATATATGGATGAAATGGGTATGAAAGATTTATATATATGGATGAAATGGGTATGTAGATCTATATGTAGATATATAAATCTTTGTAGATATACCGTGATTAAATCTTTTTTTAGAGATGATCTAGATCCATATCATATGTTCTTGATTTATGTTGCAAAAATAGATAGAGAGAACGAGAAAGATGAAATGAAATCTTAAAGGGATTTGTGATGGTGGTTAATAAAGGGGAAAGTGAGAAGATGTAAAAGTGATTGTACTGGATATGTTTTGTTTTTGTGATTCATAGATTTGTTAGATTTAATTCGATGAGGATGAATAGATGATTTGCAGGGGGTGATGTTGGTGGTGGTGGTGTTGTTGAGGATGAACAGATGATTAATAATGGTTATAAAAGAGTTAGGGTTGAAAAGACAAAAATGTTATTTGATCTGATTTTTTGAAGTGGCAAAGGTGAAATGAGTGTTATAAGGGTTATTAAAAACGAATGGACAAAAATACCCTCACGTGGTATGCACATGAGGGGTTTAACGGAGCACAACTAACGTCTGTTAGGGTAAGGGGTATGTAATGATACGAAAAGTCACCATATGGGTATCTAATGATAAAAAAAACTAGAGGGGTGAAACTTGATAATATGGCAAACCACAGGGGTATGTAATGAAATTTTCCCTAATATATATGTAAGTACAAATTATTTTGGGGTTTTTAAATTGTATTCAACCCAATTATTTTCTATTTTGGATTACACAAGCAGATATAAAGAAAAGATGTTATACAAATGAGGTATCATGTTTTTCTTAAGATAGAAAAACCAAAAAAAGAAAAGAAAAAGAACATATATAGACCAAAAATTTTATACAAGACCATAATTAACTTGTCCCTGATTGACCCTATTAACAAACGAATTTACTGTTATAAACTATCGAGCGCATGATTCGAATATCATAACAAGCAGAAGATTTACCTCTGCCTAAAAACCAAAGGAAAAACCAAATAGGCAAATATAGAAAGACAAGAAAAAAAGAACCATAAAGAATCACCCCCACTAAGGTTATAGTTGTACCAAAAGAAACTAAACCATGGATCGATCCGTGTAGCCTGAGTAATTTTCTCGACTCAAGGGGCTCCAATCGGTTTCGTATTGAGTTATGGACATCGGGGTTGTGTCTATTGAAGTAGCTAGCGACATGTCATCAATTGGCATCATTGCAGGCCACACAAAAGCTGGTTTAAAGGGTGGAACTGGTGGTACAGACATCGACCCATTTAATATCTGCACAATGGTATGGGTTTTGGGCCTTTCACTGGCTATAGGGTGAGAGCAAGCAAGTCCTAACAACAAGAGTCGTTGGGCTTCTTCGGAGTCATAATCGTCTGCAATTCTCTTATCAACAGCATCCAAGATATGCCCTTCTCGATACAATGACCATACATAGTCAACCATGAATTGGAACCCGTTGATTTTTGTTCCGGGTCGTTGACCAGAAACGACCTCAATAAGTAGGGCACCAAACGCATAAATATCAGAATGTTGGGTCGCTTTTCCAGTGTGGAAGCATTCGGGAGCAATGTAACCAACGGTTCCAAGAACACCTTCAGCCTCAGCGTAGGATGTTTTTTCGTTATCAAGGGCACGTGCAAGCCCGAAATCACCCAAACGGGCATTGAAATTTGAATCGAGCATGATGTTACTAGCCTTGATGTCTCGGTGAACAACTTTTTGGTCATATTCGTAGTGAAGGTAGTGGAGAGCCGATGCGACACCGGCTAAGATCTTGCGCCGCAAGGTCCAGCTCAATGGCTCACCAGTTACCGTGAACAAGTGTGCGTCGAGGCTGCCTTTTCGCATGTACTCGTAAACTAGTAGGAGCTTCCCATTTTTGTGACACCAACCTGCCCAATTCAACAAATTTTCTAAGTACATCTCCAAATTACATTTGAATTACATGGAAATCATAATATTGGTAAATCATAGTTTCATCCCAAAAAAGGATTAGATTAAAAATAAAAACATCATGAAGTGACCAATAAAACAATTGTTGCTAGGTATTGTAACTTAAAGTCAGTTTTTTCTAAATGATCATTATTACGTACTTTATCCTTCTCTTTATTATTATATATATCTAATTTATTTAATATTTTTCTATTTATCTGTTATTTTAATTTATTTTTTCTGAAAGACTAATTTATTCCACTTTTACATCATCCACAATAATCATATAATATAGAACTTCTATTTATTTAACCTATATTGATGTTTGTTTTACTTTAACTGTCATTTTTCATTAAAATATTAACACTAATTTTACTATTGCAATTAATTGTTGATAGTAAACTTTATTTTATTTGTAAAGAAATAAGAGAGAAGCAGTATTGAGAAATGCCTCATAATAAATAAAAAGACCTGGCCCATCTCAACGATTCAACTCTTTATGGATTGTTTGGTCTAAAAATTATGAAAAAATTTAATAAAAAGAAATTTACAATTTCTTTACATCAAACTTTCTTGAAAACCTTAAACCAAATGAGACCCGTTCTGATCCTCCCATACACACATAATATATATGTCTACAGAGACAAAAAGAAACGTGACGCATTTCAACTCTTAAACTTTGATCCCACCCAGTCCAGTAACATTATAAGATGATATAAATTGTAAATAACACGAGGATAATAATAAAAGCGTGCAAGTTGTTGGAGGGTCCATCAAATTTAGGTTCAAAGTACACGAAATTTAGATAACATGTCCAAGAATAAAATCAAACAGTTGTAGGCCAATCTTGAAAATGAAATTATTCCATTTTTATGCATATTTATTAGAAGTCAAATAGAATGAAATAACTAAGAGTTTTTAGACATATAAATATCAATAAAAGAACTTTCGTAACGATTAACTTCGTCGAAACTATCAATTGATTTTGTCAACATATTATTCCGATTATTGGGTTTAAAAGTAATACATGATGACAATTGACAACATGTGCCTTTGATCCTATCAATACACCATAAATCGTAAGAACTTAGTTCTTTGACTTTTTTAAGGTCAACTTCTAGATTACATGAGTGGACAAGTCTATGTGAATTTACTAAGTTTTCTTGTGGAAATAAAAAAAGGCTTATTTAATTGTTTATGATGTATGATTCTATTTTATTTGGAGTAAGTTTGAAGTGGAGAATAAAATATAACTAGAGAAATATCTTCATAAGTTTACATATTAGTAGTTAGTTTATATAGAAAATTTGACCATTATCAATTACTATGCTTTTTTTATTTATTTTATTTTCTTTTGTTTCCCCCCCCCAAAGATTCGATTGTTTAGAAGTGATGTGTAGTATAGTATTAGAAAATGTAACCTTTAACTAATTACCAATGAGTAAATATCTCCTCTTTATACAACGACTATATTATAGCGACCACTAATCGTGACATATGGAGAAAATGTGAAAGAAAAAATAGGTCCATAAAATATATATTTTATAAGTTGGAAGAATAAAACTAAGTCAGAATATTTGAAACTTGAGAATAAAAACAAAAACAAAAGCAAGTAGCACAATATTAATATGTCCAAGAAAAAAAACAGTTTATTTAATCGGGCTACAGCCTGCCAATTTGAAAGCAACAAAAATATGAACGACCCTACTTTTCATCTTTATCTACCAACATGATTGTCATTTTTTATTTAAATTATCTCTTCTTTAGAATCTAAATCAATATACTCACACAAGTCTACAACTCATGATACATAAACTACAAGTTTCCATAACCTTTTGTTCTGGATCTAATGTTTCTTTTTCTATTATAAGGTTATTCCTTAGATAAACAATAATCATTTTCGTTTTCTCCACCCACCACTTAATGTCTTTTTTTTTAAGACCTTGCCCCTTTTATATTCTGAAAAACGATAAACTGATAAACATAAACATGAAACTATATTTAACATGTTATTATATGTATCGAAAATTGTTATATTAAACATAACTATACCATTTGTAGTCACGAATTTAAGATTTAAAAAATAATCTTAATATATTAAATATAACGTCAGCCATCTCACTATAAGCTTGACATTTAAAACTGCTAATACAAAAATCTATCTATATCTATATCTATATATAGATAATAAAATGTGTATCGAGTCATCGAGATAATCTGAATTTAAATTATATTGTTTATGATAAGTATGCCTCGGTACATACATTATACTAGTTAAAAAAATGATACTTTCTCTAGAACAAATTAAAACTAACGTATTCTTTAACACCTCTCATGATTTTCTTAAAAAGGTTATTCGATAACACGTTAATGAT
>CM067175.1:3603238-3723238 GCA_034093135.1 Erigeron breviscapus
TTTATAACCCTTGCAGGCAAAATAAACACAGTAGCCCAATAAACATGCATAGAAGATAACACAGACTGAACAAGTTGAAGTCGTCCAGCAAAAGAGAGAAATTTATTCTTCCAATCAGAAATCCTAGCGCGAACTTTCTCAACAAGCTCATGACAATCCCTGTAAATTAGCCTAGTTGAGACCAATGGAACTCCAAGATCGATATTTAACAGGTAGCGATCCTTCTTCAAATGGAAGGATATTTAGAATAGACAGTTTCACATGGTTCAAAACATTGCAGAAGTATGCAGTGCTTTTGGGAAGACTAGGAGCCAAACCCGAAACACTTTTGAATTCATCAAGCGCTTCCATAATGATAGTTGCAGACATGATATCAGCATATAAGAAAATAAATAGCTCATCTGCAAAACAAAGATTAATCACATTAAGAGCCTTGCATTTCGGGTGATATTTGAAGGCCTCCGACTCACGAACTTTCCTTTGAAGGATCAAAGTCAAGATCTCCATAACAAGAGTGAATAAATAAGGAGATAATGGATCACCCTGCCTCAAACCACGCCTCCCAGGAAACCAATGTAGCAGTGTCAGCTACATTACTTGATATGTACTCTTATGTGTTGTTGGTATAAAAGTTTTAACGGGGTAATCCCTTTTACCCAAACATTGGTCGCCTCCCAGATCTTTCGGAAGTCAACCAGAAACAACGTGTATTAAGTCAAGGCTAACTTATGAGACTTTTTAGTGCTTATCTCTATATTTTACTTGGACGGTTAGGATTTGTTTAGCATCCTTAGCTATAAATACTTCATATTTGTTTAGTACTGTATTCAAAATATAAAATTGTTACCTTTCCTAGAGGCGATATCTTCTCCAGCGATTCTCCCATTTTTTCCTTCTTCCTTTCGGCATCATCCTTTTGAAGAGGTATGTGCTCCTAACTTGATTTCTTCTTTTAATCTTCTTTCCATATCGTAGTGTGATTAGGGATGTATTTGAGTTCTGCAACTTGAAACCCTAGTATTGTCTTTGACCGATGAAGGTCTTTAGATCCTGGTTTCTTTGTTATTTACTCAACCCTATTTTAGGTTTCCATTGATTCCATTTTGCTGCTCCATCTTTGGATGTTGTAATCCCCATTTATTGTCTTTCCTTTTCTCCCCCCCCCTTTTTTTGAAATGGGGGTGGCTATGACTTTGAATGGTTTTTCTGGATTTGTCTCTGGTCGGCTCCCTTTCTGTTGTTGGTTTTGCCCGCTTTAGGGTTTAAAGCGTTCCTATGATATCCTGTTGTTGACTCCTCCATCTCTTTTCTTCTTCTGTCTTCTCTCTTTTCTTTTGTTTTTATTGTCACCTGTTATTCTTCTTTTTGCAGTAATGGCGTTCAAACAGATGATTAATAGGCAGTCATTTCTTGCCCAGCTGGTTGTGAAAGCTACTCCTTCTGTTTCGGCCTCAGGTTCGGAGCTCCCTGCCGGAGGCTCCGGCGTTCAAACCGCTGATGATGCTGGGTTGCAGGCAATTTGCCAGGCGAGCGAGACCATTCTTCATGAAATGACCCGGTTGTTCGTCCTGTTGTTGAAGTGTCTGACTGCCCTACTAGTGGGGATAATTGTGATCATTCTGTTGATGAACAGGGCACCGTTGCTGGCCGCCTCAGGAGCAGAAAGAAAACTTCCGCGAGGGGGCCTGGTGTGCCTTCTTCCAGGAAGAAGGCAAAGCGATCCGAGGATTTGGAGGAGACTCTTGGTATGTATTTGCTTTGTGTATCTGATCTTCAGATGTTTGGTATTCTTATTTGTATATGTTTTTGCAGGGTTTAACCCTTTCCTGCAGGCTCCGGATGGTCGTTCTTGTCACCACAGCATTGAATCTCTTGCTCCCTCCGGGTGGGTTTCAAATTTGATGGGTATGGATGTGTCGAAGCTTTCTGAATTGTTTAATCAGTCTTCTTTCTGTGCTTCCGTAATTGGGAATGTGTTGGATTCGAAATTTCGTGAACTTTCAGAAGATGGTGGTCCTACATGTGAGCAGATTGATAAGCTCAAAGCAGAGAAGTTGTCATTGGAGTTTAAGGTGTCGGAGTTGGAAGTTAGTTTGGGTAATTTGACTGCAAAGCTTAAGTCTGCTCGTGAACGGATTCGGACCAAGGGAGATGAGATCAATGTGCTGAAGGAAGAGTTAGCTGCCAAGAATGCCTTGTTGGGGCAGGATTGTTCTGCTTTTGTGGATCTAAAGGATAGGTATATACGGCTTATTGTCGATGTGATCCTCATGTTTGCAAGTCTTTTTTGAATGGTTTTTTTTTTTTTTTTTTTTTTTTTTTTTTTTTTTTTTTTTTTTTTTTTTTTTTTTTTTTTTTTTTTTTTTTTTTTTTTTTTTTTTTTTTTTTTTTTTTTTTTTTTTTTTTTTTTTTTTTTTTTTTTTTTTTTTTTTTTTTTTTTTTTTTTTTTTTTTTTTTTTTTTTTTTTTTTTTTTTTTTTTTTTTTTTTTTTTTTTTTTTTTTTTTTTTTTTTTTTTTTTTTTTTTTTTTTTTTTTTTTTTTTTTTTTTTTTTTTTTTTTTTTTTTTTTTTTTTTTTTTTTTTTTTTTTTTTTTTTTTTTTTTTTTTTTTTTTTTTTTTTTTTTTTTTTTTTTTTTTTTTTTTTTTTTTTTTTTTTTTTTTTTTTTTTTTTTTTTTTTTTTTTTTTTTTTTTTTTTTTTTTTTTTTTTTTTTTTTTTTTTTTTTTTTTTTTTTTTTTTTTTTTTTTTTTTTTTTTTTTTTTTTTTTTTTTTTTTTTTTTTTTTTTTTTTTTTTTTTTTTTTTTTTTTTTTTTTTTTTTTTTTTTTTTTTTTTTTTTTTTTTTTTTTTTTTTTTTTTTTTTTTTTTTTTTTTTTTTTTTTTTTTTTTTTTTTTTTTTTTTTTTTTTTTTTTTTTTTTTTTTTTTTTTTTTTTTTTTTTTTTTTTTTTTTTTTTTTTTTTTTTTTTTTTTTTTTTTTTTTTTTTTTTTTTTTTTTTTTTTTTTTTTTTTTTTTTTTTTTTTTTTTTTTTTTTTTTTTTTTTTTTTTTTTTTTTTTTTTTTTTTTTTTTTTTTTTTTTTTTTTTTTTTTTTTTTTTTTTTTTTTTTTTTTTTTTTTTTTTTTTTTTTTTTTTTTTTTTTTTTTTTTTTTTTTTTTTTTTTTTTTTTTTTTTTTTTTTTTTTTTTTTTTTTTTTTTTTTTTTTTTTTTTTTTTTTTTTTTTTTTTTTTTTTTTTTTTTTTTTTTTTTTTTTTTTTTTTTTTTTTTTTTTTTTTTTTTTTTTTTTTTTTTTTTTTTTTTTTTTTTTTTTTTTTTTTTTTTTTTTTTTTTTTTTTTTTTTTTTTTTTTTTTTTTTTTTTTTTTTTTTTTTTTTTTTTTTTTTTTTTTTTTTTTTTTTTTTTTTTTTTTTTTTTTTTTTTTTTTTTTTTTTTTTTTTTTTTTTTTTTTTTTTTTTTTTTTTTTTTTTTTTTTTTTTTTTTTTTTTTTTTTTTTTTTTTTTTTTTTTTTTTTTTTTTTTTTTTTTTTTTTTTTTTTTTTTTTTTTTTTTTTTTTTTTTTTTTTTTTTTTTTTTTTTTTTTTTTTTTTTTTTTTTTTTTTTTTTTTTTTTTTTTTTTTTTTTTTTTTTTTTTTTTTTTTTTTTTTTTTTTTTTTTTTTTTTTTTTTTTTTTTTTTTTTTTTTTTTTTTTTTTTTTTTTTTTTTTTTTTTTTTTTTTTTTTTTTTTTTTTTTTTTTTTTTTTTTTTTTTTTTTTTTTTTTTTTTTTTTTTTTTTTTTTTTTTTTTTTTTTTTTTTTTTTTTTTTTTTTTTTTTTTTTTTTTTTTTTTTTTTTTTTTTTTTTTTTTTTTTTTTTTTTTTTTTTTTTTTTTTTTTTTTTTTTTTTTTTTTTTTTTTTTTTTTTTTTTTTTTTTTTTTTTTTTTTTTTTTTTTTTTTTTTTTTTTTTTTTTTTTTTTTTTTTTTTTTTTTTTTTTTTTTTTTTTTTTTTTTTTTTTTATTATTATTTATTATTTTTTTTTTTGTTTTGATCGATCATTTGAAAGCTTTATTTCCTTGAAAATAATTCGCAGGAGGACATTACATAGTAAGGTTCCTAGCTGCTAGCTTTCAATTGTTGCTCCGTGTTACTCGGAGTCTTTGTCTTCCGACCATGCTTCCTCCCTAGCGGGCCGAGTCAGTGTATCTATTGACTCTGGATTTTTTCTGACCGAGTTCGCTAGCTTGGTGCTGTAGCACCTCCGTTCTTTGCCTTGTTGTTCTCTCCCTGCCATGAGGACTTGTGCCTGTAGCGGTTAGTTGCTGCATTGTCCTCTATTTCCGCTTTCGATGCTTCTTTCTGCACCTCCCTTTCAAGATGTTGCAACTTTCCAGCGGTTATTGCTTCTTCTATGGCTTTTTGGAGATTCCGGCATATGTCCGTGTCATGTCCATAATCTTTGTGGAATGCACAATATTTTCCTCGATCCCTTTTTCGGTTTGTTAATCTGGGTGGGGCTGGGAAGGTTTGCGCTACCCGCTCTGTTGTGAGAATATCCTTCGGTGATTTTGTTAATTTCAGCAGTATTATTCTTCTACCTTCTTTGGCTTTGCTTCCCCATCTGGGGTTTTCTATGGGACCCTCGTTTCCGCTATCATTCGAATCTCTTTTTCGTTTTCCTAGAGCGTACCCCGCTCCAGTCATTTTTTTGACGTCAAGCCAAATGTGAGCCTTAGTTGTCAATTCGTCATATGTTTCCGGCAAGTTTGTCGTGAGGTGTTTGACCAGCTCGACCGCCCGTAGCCCATGAATGAGTCCTGATATCCTCTGGCTTTCCGGCAGTCCACTTATCTCCTGGGTTTCGTTTGTGTATCTTGCAACAAAATCCCTAAGTGTCTCTCCACTTTGTCGTTTTATGATGTGTACCGACACATGTGTTTTCCGATGTTTCTTTTGCATATTGAATTGTAATCTGAACTTAGTTTTGAGAGTTTCGAAACTATCTATCGAGTTTGCCGGTAGGCTATCAATCCATTCCCTTGCGTCGTTCGCTAAGGAGCAGGAGAAGGCCTGGCCGGTAGTTGGCATGTCCCATCTTTAGATCATTGCGGCTCCGGTAAATTTTTTCAAAAAGTCGTTTGGGTCTCCTATTCCGTCATAATACCCTAGGTTCTGGGGGTATTTCATATTTATCGGTAGCGGGTTGTTTCTTATGTTACTAGTGAATGGACTATTTGTATTCCCTAGGTGTGACGTGTCCATGGGTCCGTCTCGGTCTTGACCTGGGGCGTCGGCACGGGTCCATCTCGGTCTTGACCCTGGGGCGTCGGCACGGGTCCATCTCGGTCTTGACCCTGGGGCGTCGGCACGGGTCCATCTCGGTCTTGACCCTGGGGCGTCGGCACGGGTCCATCTCGGTCTTGACCCTGGGGCGTCGGCACGGGTCCATCTCGGTCTTGACCCTGGGGCGTCGGCACGGGTCCATCTCGGTCTTGACCCTGGGGCGTCGGCACGGGTCCATCTCGGTCTTGACCCTGGGGCGTCGGCACGGGTCCATCTCGGTCTTGACCTTGGGGCGTTGGCACGGGTCCGTCTCGGTCTTGACCTGGGGCGTCGGCACGGGTCCATCTCGGTCTTGACCCTGGGGCGTCGGCACGGGTCCATCTCGGTCTTGACCCTGGGGCGTCGGCACGGGTCCATCTCGGTCTTGACCCTGGGGCGTCGGCACGGGTCCATCTCGGTCTTGACCCTGGGGCGTCGGCACGGGTCCATCTCGGTCTTGACCCTGGGGCGTCGGCACGGGTCCATCTCGGTCTTGACCCTGGGGCGTCGGCACGGGTCCATCTCGGTCTTGACCCTGGGGCGTCGGCACGGGTCCATCTCGGTCTTGACCCTGGGGCGTCGGCACGGGTCCATCTCGGTCTTGACCCTGGGGCGTCGGCACGGGTCCATCTCGGTCTTGACCCTGGGGCGTCGGCACGGGTCCATCTCGGTCTTGACCCTGGGGCGTCGGCACGGGTCCATCTCGGTCTTGACCCTGGGGCGTCGGCACGGGTCCATCTCGGTCTTGACCCTGGGGCGTCGGCACGGGTCCATCTCGGTCTTGACCTTGGGGCGTTGGCACGGGTCCGTCTCGGTCTTGACCTGGGGCGTCGGCACGGGTCCATCTCGGTCTTGACCCTGGGGCGTCGGCACGGGTCCATCTCGGTCTTGACCCTGGGGCGTCGGCACGGGTCCATCTCGGTCTTGACCCTGGGGCGTCGGCACGGGTCCATCTCGGTCTTGACCCTGGGGCGTCGGCACGGGTCCATCTCGGTCTTGACCCTGGGGCGTCGGCACGGGTCCATCTCGGTCTTGACCCTGGGGCGTCGGCACGGGTCCATCTCGGTCTTGACCCTGGGGCGTCGGCACGGGTCCATCTCGGTCTTGACCCTGGGGCGTCGGCACGGGTCCATCTCGGTCTTGACCCTGGGGCGTCGGCACGGGTCCATCTCGGTCTTGACCCTGGGGCGTCGGCACGGGTCCATCTCGGTCTTGACCCTGGGGCGTCGGCACGGGTCCATCTCGGTCTTGACCCTGGGGCGTCGGCACGGGTCCATCTCGGTCTTGACCCTGGGGCGTCGGCACGGGTCCATCTCGGTCTTGACCCTGGGGCGTCGGCACGGGTCCATCTCGGTCTTGACCCTGGGGCGTCGGCACGGGTCCATCTCGGTCTTGACCCTGGGGCGTCGGCACGGGTCCATCTCGGTCTTGACCCTGGGGCGTCGGCACGGGTCCATCTCGGTCTTGACCCTGGGGCGTCGGCACGGGTCCATCTCGGTCTTGACCCTGGGGCGTCGGCACGGGTCCATCTCGGTCTTGACCCTGGGGCGTTGGCACGGGTCCGTCTCGGTCTTGACCTTTGGGCGTTGGCACGGGTCCGTCTCGGTCTTGACCTGGGGCGTCGGCACGGGTCCATCTCGGTCTTGACCCTGGGGCGTCGGCACGGGTCCATCTCGGTCTTGACCCTGGGGCGTCGGCACGGGTCCATCTCGGTCTTGACCCTGGGGCGTCGGCACGGGTCCATCTCGGTCTTGACCCTGGGGCGTCGGCACGGGTCCATCTCGGTCTTGACCCTGGGGCGTCGGCACGGGTCCATCTCGGTCTTGACCCTGGGGCGTCGGCACGGGTCCATCTCGGTCTTGACCCTGGGGCGTCGGCACGGGTCCATCTCGGTCTTGACCCTGGGGCGTCGGCACGGGTCCATCTCGGTCTTGACCCTGGGGCGTCGGCACGGGTCCATCTCGGTCTTGACCCTGGGGCGTCGGCACGGGTCCATCTCGGTCTTGACCCTGGGGCGTCGGCACGGGTCCATCTCGGTCTTGACCCTGGGGCGTCGGCACGGGTCCATCTCGGTCTTGACCCTGGGGCGTCGGCACGGGTCCATCTCGGTCTTGACCCTGGGGCGTCGGCACGGGTCCATCTCGGTCTTGACCCTGGGGCGTCGGCACGGGTCCATCTCGGTCTTGACCCTGGGGCGTCGGCACGGGTCCATCTCGGTCTTGACCCTGGGGCGTCGGCACGGGTCCATCTCGGTCTTGACCCTGGGGCGTCGGCACGGGTCCATCTCGGTCTTGACCCTGGGGCGTCGGCACGGGTCCATCTCGGTCTTGACCCTGGGGCGTCGGCACGGGTCCATCTCGGTCTTGACCCTGGGGCGTCGGCACGGGTCCATCTCGGTCTTGACCCTGGGGCGTCGGCACGGGTCCATCTCGGTCTTGACCCTGGGGCGTCGGCACGGGTCCATCTCGGTCTTGACCCTGGGGCGTCGGCACGGGTCCATCTCGGTCTTGACCCTGGGGCGTCGGCACGGGTCCATCTCGGTCTTGACCCTGGGGCGTCGGCACGGGTCCATCTCGGTCTTGACCCTGGGGCGTCGGCACGGGTCCATCTCGGTCTTGACCTTGGGGCGTTGGCACGGGTCCGTCTCGGTCTTGACCTTGGGGCGTTGGCACGGGTCCATCTCGGTCTTGACCTTGGGGCGTTGGCACGGGTCCGTCTCGGTCTTGACCTGGGGCGTCGGCACGGGTCCATCTCGGTCTTGACCCTGGGGCGTCGGCACGGGTCCATCTCGGTCTTGACCCTGGGGCGTCGGCACGGGTCCATCTCGGTCTTGACCCTGGGGCGTCGGCACGGGTCCATCTCGGTCTTGACCCTGGGGCGTCGGCACGGGTCCATCTTGGTCTTGACCTTGCAACCCCAGCGCGGACCTGTCTCGGTCTTGGCCTTGGGACGCCAGTCTTGACGTATTATAATCAACCCGTATGCGCGCTCCATATATCTCCTGGTCTGCTAGTGTCAATGCTCGGCTAGGGCTTTCCGGGTGGTTTGATATTATCGGGGCTCCTGCCTGTAGCCCAGCTATTGGGGAGGTATCTCTGAAGGCACGTAACCTTTCTTGATTCACAGGGCCGGATCCGGACTTCTGACATCGTTGATATAATACTGTAGATGCAGATCTGCGCAGGCCTTGACCTTGCGACATAAGCATAGGTCGATCAAAGCCTTGCCCTTGTGAATTCGGGCCATCTCTTGTCGTTGCGTTTCTGTCATCGATCATAATGGTTGGTAGATCAAAATTTGACATAAACGTGTCGAAGGGGTACCGTTCCCGCAGGTTCAACCCTCCTGGGGGCATCTGAAGTCCCCTCATATTGTGCGAACTTGACGGGTGACTAGTATCTCTATCGGCCATGGTAGCTGATTATTCTGATCGCGGGTGGGTTCGAAGAAAGAGTGTGTGTTGTTTGTTTTTGGATGGGTCCCACAGATGGCGCCAATTTTTTTGATCAAATAATCGCACTATGGCTCAACCAAAGGTGTGAGATGGGTTTTGGGTATTTTGTTGGCGATTCCCTTCCGGTCAGAGGGCAGCAAGCCGCTTTACGCCTTTAGTTGGTTATTCCCAGCCGATTTAGGAGGCTGAGGGTTTGTTCGTGATAGTTAGGAATTAGGAAGTCGAATGTTGTTGATGATTTGTCACCGAGTCTGAGGATCGGCGCTGTGTTTTGTGCGGAGAGTGTATGTGATTATCCTATGCCGTATGGCATCTCCTCTTTATATAAAGGGTAGAAAACTTGGAGAGGAGGGTAAGAGAATTAGGGTAAATCTCTTCCTCTTTTAAGGATATATTTTCTTGTTTAAGGAGATTTATTATAATCTTTATAAAGAACAGTGTCCGAGATATTCGGATCTTAATATATGTTTCCTCCTATGGAGGATTTGATATGTATATTCCTCCGGAGCTGAGTAATTTGACTTAGGTGCTCCGGGATTACTTTTGCCTACGGAGGTGGTGCTCCGTATAAGCATTTTTACCTGTTCGAAGGTATCTTCTTTGAATACGGAGGTAGAGCTCCATATAGGGTATATCATCACTCGTTTGAGAGGTTCGGCCAATATTGCAGCCTGAGCTGGACAATTGCCATTGTGTTGGGTGGGGTATGATTGGGGTCTATCACAATTGCATTGGTCAAAGGATGACCCTTTTGAAGATCTCATAGTCTGAGCCAAGTGTTGTCTGCTCTTTGCTGGATTTTCGCCAAACTCTTAGCGGAAACTATTCATTCATCTTTTGTAAAAGTTTTTTGCTGGGACGCCTTGGTTTATTTACATTGGCGGTGTTGGTTGCTGCTTCACCTTCATGGTTGTTTGCTGTATTTCTTCTCCTTGCTTTTGTTACGTTCTTGCTTGTTTTGGTTCTTGTTTTTCACCACCCACCTTCGATATCCTTTCTTTGTAGCTTGCCGCAATTTTTAACTTGCGCTGCTTTGTTGCTTGTCCGTATTGACACTTGTTTGGATGGCCCCTCTTGCTTTCTTTTTTTATTTTGGATTTGGTGACACACGGTACGGTCGGAAGGATAGCCTGCAAAAGACTCTTTTGAGTGGCATGGGCCTTGTATGCTCTAGGTAGGTTATCTCACTTTTCCCCTGCACGCCTTTTTTCCTTTCTCTATTATACTCCTTCTCCTCATATCTTACCATTCTGCATGATGTGAACTGCCTTCTTACTCCTTCCAGTTCTTCCCAATACTCTCCTATGGGGTCCGTGAACCTCCTCTGACTTGTACTTTTCGATATTAATGCGCTTGAGTTTACATGTGCTTGGACTCGGATGGGGTTTACGCGGCTAACTAGCCGTAACCCTATGAGTAATGTTTCATACTCTGATACTCCATATATTGGTCTTCCTTTGCTTCTCCAGGCATACCTGCGCTTTTTCCCTTCCGGGTCTATTATTTTGAACCCTGCTTCGCTTTCCTCGCTTTCTAGTATTGTGATTAACCTCCATGGGGAGTCCTCGTTGCTTGACTCAGCGTCTTCTGGTTCAACTCTTGCCTCGTCCCTTGCACATTTTGCCTTTCCTTTTCCATTCCTATTATGCATCGTTCGATGTTCAAGCTTCCTTCCATGCATCTTAGGACGTCAAGAATTTCTTGAAGCTTCCATAGCATTTCTCTCTCATCCCAGCTTTCTAACAATATCCGGTTCACTCTCCGTCCCAGGTTCCATTGCCGTCTTGTGTCGTTAAGGCGAGGTTCCCCCAACGTGACTTCCAGGATACAAGTTAGTATTGTCTTGTGTGTTTCATGTATTATCCATGGTCGGTATGAAACTCCTCCGTGCTGGTTACGACCTGGGATCAACAAGTCTATGTTTTGATGCAGCATGCCTAGCAATTCATTACTTGTTTCTCTTGACAATTGTTCCCCCATGAGCACATATAAGCCGCAGGTGCCATGCCGGATGTCCAGCTTTCGTGTCCTACGAGCATCTCTCCTTCTTGATTGCTGGATTGTATTGCTTTCCGATTTAATATGACCTGTACCAGCTTCTGCCGGGAAGATTGCTAATCCATGTGCTGGCGATGATATTATTGCCATTTTCCTCTTCGCTGTGCGTCCTAGAATTGCATTGTATGGTGACGCAGCGTTTACTATTGAGAACGTGATGTGTTCAGTCCTTTTCTTCGGGTAGGTGCCGATTGACACTTCTATCTGCACATTACCTGGTGACTTTGATTATTCTCCCGTAAACCCGACTAAGGTTTTTTCTTCTTTCACTACTTTCCACTTATGAGGTGTCAATCCTTCAAGGCAATGCCTGTATCGAGTTGAATCTTGTCCACAACTTTGTTTCCGACAACCGCTTTGATAAGGATAGGGCCTGCAACCGTTCCTTCCGGAGGTACTTCCGGGAAGGAAGGTCTGTTGTTGTCCCAAAAACTTGTTTTTCGGCCTGCTGGCCTTCCACTTTCCCGGCATTCGATCATCATTATTGGTTCATCAAACGGCTCTTGCTTTGGCACTTCTTGCCTTAGTTGCGCTCGTCTATCAGGATCCATTTTTTTGCTTCTGCTCCTTAATATCTTTGACTAAATTGTTCAGCCTTCCTGTTCTCAGAGCCTCCTCCATTCGCCCCTTTAGTACTCGACATTCATTGGTGTCATGCCCTGCCTCGTTATGATATTCGCAAAACTTGTTCATATCCTTTTCCCTCGTGCGGATTCTTTCCCGTGCACTTCTCTTCGCTACAAGGACATCTCTTGCTTGTCTTGCCGGAGGGTACAACGTTCCCCTGTTTGCACTCTGACCGCCTACATGTTGATGGAATGGTACGTGCTTGGTTCTTTCTGGACGATTGCTCCTATCTATCCTTAGCCGGTGACCGTACCTTCCTGTTTCCTTGCTCCAATATGGGCGAAGGTCATCTGCGGGGTTGTCATGGACGTCCCCGGCGCTTTCTTTCGCGATCAGGAAAGTATACGTTTTATCTATAACCGCCGTGAAAGTTGTTGGTAGGTCTGTAGATAGGAACTCGATCAATCCTGGATGTCTCAGGCCGTGTACGAATCCTGAGACCTTTTGGTTTTCACTCAATCCTTGTACTAAAGATGTTTCATTCGTATATCTCGTAACAAATTGTCGTATTGTTTCATTATCTTTTCTCTTGATATTATGTGCTTCTAGATGTATTTTCTTTGTTGTCCGAAAAAGGATCGGAATTTTGCTTTGAGATCTTCAAAATCTGTGATGCTTCCTTTGGTAGTCACTGGCATGCTATTGGCACTGTCCACCTTACGATTCGTATGATGCCGTTAAAATGCCTTAAGTGATTGTCCGGATCTTGCTTTCCATCGTACGTATCGATTCCCTTCGGCAGACAAACTCCATGTGGTAGCTGGTAGTCTTCTATCCATTGTGCAAATGGCCCCGGCTCTATTTTGACCAACATTTCTACATCATTGTTTGCCCATGCGGGCTGTACTCCTGTAGGAATCCGCGGCATGGTATGCGGGTGGAGCGGTATGTACGGGATTGTTGGCGTTTGGGTTGTCTGAGCTCCTCCTCCTGCAGTTGTTACTAGCTGACCACAATGTTGTATTGGGGTTTGTGGCATTTGCATCGGTGTGTAATACTGCGTGCCTGGTGTCGCCGGCGTTGCTGCATATACCGTAGCGCTTGTTGATATAATGGAGGCTGTTGTGTTGGCGTTTGGAGAAATTGCAGTTGAGGTGTGTAGTTGTAGCCGTGAAATGTTGGGTAGTACATTCCTCCTGTCTTCTGGACTTGCCTAGAGGCTAGTGGTGGGAGACCCACGCTCCGGCTAGGGTCCGGGGGTGATACCTGATGGGTATGTTTTCGTTGTATTTAAAATTTATAAAAGTTGTACAAGTAATTACCTCAAACTAAACACACACTAACGGGCAGAGAACCCGGTCAAGTGTAGTATAGCAAGTGATAAGTTACAGGATCGTTCGCAGGGACGCGTTGCTTTACCTAATCTAGTAATATGTGTAATTCTAGCGGTTGTGGGTTGTCACGATTTCCTATTAAACTAATTAAAATACTGAAAAGTAAATAGAAGCCGCAACCGCTTATTCAGCGAGAGACTTAGTCTGAAAATAGTTTGAAAAAACAAATAACAGTAATAAAATTAAAATACTTGTTTGGCATCTCAGATCTCATGACATGACCAGATATCATCCTACCTACTTGCTAGACTGTTGGAAACTTAATTACGGCTCAGATTCTCGTTAGATTCACTTTGCCTAATGATGATATACCCTATACGGAGCTTTACCTCCGTACCCGAAGCAGATACGAAGGCACCTTCGTACAGGTAAAAAATCACTTATTATACTCAGAACGGAGCACATCCTCCGTTCAACATAATCACTCAGGAGCTCCCGGGGTAATAACACCCAGCTCCGAAGAAACACGCTAAGAGGACGGATACACATAGACCCTTTCCATAGTTATCCGAATAGAATAGAATGTTTAAGTCCGAATACCTCGGACACGGTTCATTATAATATTATCATAAAATCTTCCTAAACAAATAGAAGATATCCTAAAGAGAGGAGGAGATTTACCCTAATTCTCTTACCCTCCTCTCCAAGTTTTTTACCCTCTATATAAAGAGGAGAATGCCATACGGCACATCATCTTCTCTAATACCTTACAACACCGACCCTAAGGATCGGTGGCAAATCAGAAACAATATGTAAGTCCCAACTCAATAGATGGTACTACCTGAAGACACCTTGATGTGCTAAATCGAGTTTAAAATTTATAAACAAGAAATACCTAAAAACTCACTACTACACACTATCGGGCAGTGGACCCGATCGTATGCAATATAGTAAAAAGGTAAGTCCAGGTTCGTTCGCGGGGATTGGTTTGAATTAATTGTTTAGTAAAGGGGTTTGGAAAAAGGGTGTTACTTAGATTCTCACTCTGACAATAACTTTAAAGGACAAATGCGTATAAAGTAAAGGTAAGTCTCAAACAATAATGGTAAATATCATCCACCTTGACTCCGCTAGACTTCAGACATGATTGCTTTCAGTTAAGACCAAATTCGTTAAGAGTTGACACGATAAACGTGAGAGAATGAAATGCTCGCGTGGTACCACCAACCGCTCACAAGTCACCCAAACACCTAACTGCTAGTTAAATTACCCAAGCCGGTACCACCAACGCCTAGACAATCTTACCAACACTTAGCTTGTTTGATTACCAAATTACCAATTGCGCCTATGTGAATTAAAACGTGGTACCACCAACCGTTTCTAAACACGTTGACAAAATGACTCCTTTTATTAATTTGACATTCACTATCATACCATGAACTAGTGATAATCGCTCATAGACAAGCGACCGTTAGAAAATCACATATGCACTCGACTAGTACCACTAACGACGAACACACATGCCACCAATATCAAATTAATACAAATAAAGGAATTAAATCATCAAGATCACGACACAACGATAATTGAAATCAACTCTTTGAATTAAAATATAAAGCAATCACATCATTCGTCTAGTTTCATCAAGGTGGACAATAGAAGAATTAGCCACTCATGACCAAATTGAAATTACAATAAGAATCAAGAAATAACATAAAGTACCAATTGTTTGACGAAATGGAAATTGCAAGACAGTAAGTAGATACGATCTAGATGGGTGCACGTGAATCTCCAATGAATCAAAGACGATTAGATCTTGAATTGACCCTTGAAGTATCCCTTGAAGTGCAGCTCCTAGAAAGATATGTCGATCAAAAACCCTTAAGAAAATTCTCCCCCAAAAGTCACTGGCCGTTCAGAAACTTGGCCAGCTATTTATATGAATTAGTCGCGTAACGCCCGTTACGAATGGTAACGCCCGTTACGTGTCCATTGAAACCCATGACTGCCGTCACATTTGTGACGCCCGTTTCACTTCCATTGAAAAGCATACGGCCGTAAGGAACCCGTTACAGTAACTCGTGAATTATCAACCATAACGGCCGTCATGTTTGTTACGCCCGTTACACTTGACCTAGACCAACTAACTCCCGTCACCCTTGTGACGGCCGTTACATGCCCCCTTACGGCCGTAATGCACCCGTAACAGTAAGAACCAGAAGTTACTAGATAACGCCCGTCACATTTGTGACGGCCGTTTTGCCCTCCAGAATCCGTCTTCTTCATCTTTCACTTGATTTCAACCGAATCCTTCTCCCGAGTCCTCCATAAGTCATCAAAATCGACCAATTCATCCGCATAATCATTTTCCAACCTGAAAACACTAAACATACCTCAAAGCATCGAAAGTTGGAAATAAAACTATAAAAACGACGAATAAATGGTACTAAATTCACGTGGGAATGGTATAGAATATGACACATCAAATCCCCCCACACTTGAGCATTGCTTGTCCTCAAGCAAATCCTGAATTAAAGCATAAAGTAATCCTTGACAATGGAGCAAAATAAACAATGCCGAGTATCAAAAAGAAGCCACACCAAGTATGTCAAATGACAAAAAGGTTGGGTGAAGCAGTTTTAATCTTAAATGAAAACCCGAAATGTTTGACAATACCTGAACAATCCGCAAGCCACGATAACACAACCAAGCACAAGTGAAACAACCGAATCTATCAAAACCATTCTACTCCAACAAACTTACTTTTGGGGTTGAATATATATGAAGAATCACTCATAGCACGGTCGTGATGTATGCTATTTTACCATAGGCTTGAACTAGGATCATTGCTCCACCAACACGGCGCAAGCACCAAGTACATCATCCAAAATAGGCATAAAGGTAGGTTGTATAGTTAAACTAAGGTATAAATGATGGATATTTACAACGAATGAATGGGAATATAGGTTAATTAAGAAAAGAAAAGAAAAAGTATATGGATATGTACAAATGTATACGGTAATGAAGGCAAGAATTGAACGGAAACCAATCAAAAGTATAAGATATGTACTAGAAATGAACAATAGTCTAATCAACCCGTACCATTGATTGCCGACAAACCGCTAACCCAAAAGATATCATCCCGAGAACGCACCCCCAACGTCACCAAGCAAAACCCGACACCATAGTGGTGTATAAACTTCAAACAACTTATTATCATCCAAGTCTTCCATTATAATGTCACATCACAACACTAGACATATAAAAATGAGATGTACCTCCTAGTAGCCCAAGTTCTTTTTTTTTTTTTTTTTTTTTTTTTAATTGAATCAATTTTACTCTACTAGAAGGTACCCTCTTACAATGATGAACAAGTCAATTTCACTTCACTTTCTTTGAACAATCCAAGATACTCCTCCTTAACTCAACCAATTTATGTATTCTTATAGACAATAAACTTCCGCAAGCCAATCCACCTAAACTCCCCAAACCATCCAACAAACCAATAGCAACAACGGCCCACCAAGATTAGACTATCGGAAAAATGAGGTGAAGTATATAAGGGTGAAGGCTAAATTATATGGGATGTATATGTGTATCAAAAGTGTACAAAGAAATTGGTGAGACAATATGTAATTTTCAAGTGTAATTTATTTATTAACTTTAAATAAATTACAAGGTTGTTGCGGAACCAAGATAATACAAGTATGTAAATATCCTAACAACCTACGAACTACAATTGATCTACACTTGGAATTTCTCTAAACAATCGAAACACTTAAAGTTGTGAAATGTTCCTTTTTACGATTGAGAGAATATTGCACAAGTTCACCAAGAATATTGTAGGTTTGCAAAGTGTGAAGTGTTCAACTTTTGAAGAGTTTTTCACTTATTATTCTTGTTGTGCAATGACTTGTATTTATAGGCAAAGTTAACATTGGGATGTTAACTTTGGCCGTACAAATGTGGTTGAGAGCATTTAAGGAATAACATTTAATTCCTTAAAATGCAGTGTAAAGTTGCAGTATAAAGCAACTTTATTCAACCAGCTTTATGTACCTTTTTGTACTTAAATAATAAGATAAATCATATTATCCGGGTAAAAGCACAAAAGTCAATTCCTCGTAATCAGTGTAAAGCTTTGTAAGAGCTTTCCACTGACGGTCTCCAGTTTGTGACTGACTAGAATGTCAACTGGGCTTCGCTGCCATTGTCATTCTCTATCTTCCACTTGTTGTCTTCGACTTCAACTGGAAGGATTCTTCAACTGGTCAGTTCTCAACTAGAGGAAGTCTTCAGTTGCGTTAACTGTACGATGCAACTGGACTTCAATATATTTCTGGACAAATCTTCTGGGTCTCCAGTTTCGCTGGGTCTCCAGGTGCAACTGGAGACTGGCCAGTTTACCAGTAAACTGGTCCTAACACAATAATTAGGCGTAAAGCGGTCATAGCCCTATTACCAGTAGGGAATCGCCTACAAACCATCTCCAAAACCCACACACCCCTTCGGTTGTGCCATAGTGCGATTATTTGATCAAACAAATTGGCGCCATCCGAGGGACTCGAACCCACGACCACGTAGTCGTAACCCCTCAGATGTAACCATCGCTGGGATTGTAACTTTTGTTTCTTCCTTGGCTCTTTTCACGCCATGGACATGTCTTCCAACGTCACGATTGGATTCTATCGTCCCTACCCCTACTGGGGTTAAGAATTTGACCATAGAGTGGATTGTTGACGCGACGATTCCCAGCTTCCTCATGGCAGGTCTGCCCAATAGCATATTGTAGGGTGAGGGCGACCTTACTATAACGAAATCGAGCCCCTCTGTCCTAGTGGTGGGCGATTGTCATTTCGACAGCCAGGTTTATCTCCCCTACCGGCCAGATTCGCTCTCCTGCGAATCCTATCAACGGTGTCTTAGCAGAGGTCATCAGGCTCCTTATCTGATCGGGGAATTGCAGGAAGCAATGTTCATAAAGAACGTCACATTCGCTGCCCCCGTCAATATACACCCTATGGACCAGGATGTCGCAGACAGTGACTTGTATTACCAGCGGATCCTCTGAAAACACGCTGGTTTCCTTAGAGTCAAAGATTATGTCTTCTGCGATAATGCTGTTTTCTGTGCTTTTTCTTTTGATCCCTTTTTCGGGAAGACTTCGAGACGGCCTGTAGCCACCATCCCTTGTCTCTCTTACTCCAGGGTTGAGGTCGGCCATTATTTTCTGATCAAACGTGGGTTCGGTGATAGTAGGGTCCCACAGATGGCGCCAATTTGTTTATCATGGCCGACAGAGACATCAATTATTCACCAAGAACACCCAACACGGGGGGATCTCGAACACCCCCCGAAGGACTGAATTTTCAGGAACAATTTTCCTTTGACACGCCTGTGTCAAACTTCAATCCACCTATTATTACAACAGGTGGTTACAGTGCGGCTGCAGGTGGAACACCGAATACACAAAGAGGTCCAGATAGATCCGCATCACCGGGTCAAGGTCTAGACAGATCCGTGATTACATCGCAGGGTCAAGGTCCAGATAGATCCGCATCACCGGGTCAAGGTCTAGACAGATCCGCACCACAGGGTCAAGGTCCAGATAAATCCGCGCCCCAGGGTCAAGGCCTAGATAGATCCGCGACGACCCCTCAGAGCCAGGATGTAAATAGACCAATAATCACGCCATCCCAGGGCCGAAGCAGCTTCGTATTTACACCACTCCAAAGTCAGGGCCAGGGACAGAACGTGTCAAACACCTCCGCCCAATCGAGGAATATCACGGGCCCCTGGAGATACTAATAGAGCATCGACATCAGCAGAGCACGAAATAAACGATGCGTATGTGCAATCTAATTACGATGTGCTATATACAATCTCGGCAAGACCCATTTCTTTTCTTTCAACAGCAGAGGAGAAAGCTTCTTTTCAGCCTTGTTGGTCAAAGCTAGTCTTGTCGGACTAGGCTCCAAATGTGTTTGCTGTTCCTCTCCTTGCATAGAAAGAGTGGATCACCTCTCTCAAAGTGAGATTGCAAACTTCAGTTCCGAAACTTTAGTCTTAACTTCGTTTAGTCAGAAGAACTTAGAATGGCGGTAGCAGGGGGAAAGTCTGCGTTGGTGAATGGAAGCCCCCTATCAAGAAAGAAGCGGCTCTTCCCACGGCGGAGTCCGCATTGAATCTATTTATTATTATGGTAATGCATCGTCTAAGAGAAACGGGTCAGATCTACAACGTTACTAGAAATCTAGAAAACGACTATGACTCGGACTCGGTAGATGAATACATCGAGAGGGAGACCCCCTGGAAGGCCAAACGAAAGGATGCAGTCACAGCAAAGAAGGCGTACTCAGGCAGTCACAACCCCCGCAACAAGAACGACCGAGATACAGATAGGAGGGGGAAGGAATGCACCAACCAACGCTGAAGAAACAGCCCTCCGGAGAACACGGGGATGGCGTCTACCCAGCTTCAACAGAGGTCCGGAAAACAACCTGCTATCTCAGCAGAACCAGGGTGGATTTAGAGGACACCATCAAGGGGTCATACGCCCCCAAAGAAATGTAGTTCGTCCAGATTACGATTCATATGAATGGGAGGATCCTGAACCGGTTGATCTATTCCACCTGGTAAACACTGACTGTCCATTTTCTGTAAACATACAAAACCATCCATTGCTTGTGAAAATGAAATACCCTCAACATCTCGGGTATTATGATGGAAAAAGCGACCCAGATGACTTCCTAAAGAAGTTTGTCGGAGCAGCTCTGATTCCAAGATGGGATATGCCAACCACATGCCATGCATTCTCCTACTCACTGACAGTCGATGTACGAGAATGGATCGATGGCCTACCCAAGAACAACATTGACAACTTTGAGGTGCTCAAAAATAAATTCAGGTCCCAATTCAGCATGCAGAAAAAGCATAGAAAAACTCACATCTCCGTGCACAATATTAAACAAAAAGAAGGAGAAAGGACAAGAGACTTCATCGTTAGGTACACCAACGAAACCCAGCAATTACGAGGACTACCAGAATGCCAAAGAATTTCAGGGCTCATCCACGGACTTCGCACAATAGACCTAATTGATCACCTAAGCACCGATTTGCCTGAAACATATGATGGCTTAACGGACAAGGCCCATATTTGGTTGGATGCAAGAGAGACGACAAATGTAGACTATACCTCAGGAAGGAAAAGAAAGGAGTTCGGAAGGAATGGAAGATTCCCCCGGTATGCAAGAGATGAAAACCAATGGGCCGGAAGAGACATAGAAAATGGGATCGATATCCTGTCCAGCCTCACAAAAACACCAAAGCAAATTCTGGCCACGGATCGAGTTGCTTCAACTTTCCCGATCCCAAACAAGCTCATAACAAAGAAGAAGAACATGGATAAGTACTGTGAATATCACAGAGACCATGGACATGACACAAACAATTGCAGAAATCTAAGGAAAGCCATAGAAGAAGCTGTGGAATCGGGAAAACTGGATCACCAAGTCAAAGGTATCCGCCAAGCAACAAGGATAAAAAATGAAGTTGAGAAAACAGAAAAAACAGCACCGGCACAGATCCTTATGATACGCTCCGAAGTACACAGGGAGCACTTACAGGAGCAGCACTACCAGTTCGCACCACTGGAGCAGATAGTGCCATCCAACGGACCAATTGTCATCAAAGCTACCATTGTAGGAACTAAGATAAAAGAAGTTCAAATAGACGGAGGAAGTGAATGTGACATCCTATATGAGAATTGCTTATCTGGGTTACCAAGAAGCGTCAAAGAAAAGCTAAGAAAAGTGGAAAAACCACTAACAGGGTTTGCAGGAGAACGAATATGGCCAATCGGAGAGCTAAGGACAGAAGTAACAATCGGGAAGTATCCAAAATGGAAAACAGAAAGAATCACCTTCATGGTCATACCGGCAAACTCTGACAACGACGCGATACTCGGGAGAGAAGCAATGAGGAAGTTCGGGATAATAGCATCCACAATCCACTCACAAATAAAATTCCAAAGTGAGTCGGGGATAACGACATTGTTGTCTAAATCAATCACCGAACGAGAACGAAGTCGAAGCTCAGCAGACGAGCAAAGCAGGAAGGTTCCAACGCAACCAGAAAGGAAAACAAAGGCCCTAGGAATTGCAAAGTTCAAGAGAAGAACACGCAAAAGGAATAGAGGGGCAGACAAAGCAACGCATCGAGGAGCTTCAGGGAAAAAACGGAGGACCAGATAGACCTCCGCCAAAAAGTGAATTACCTGAAAAGGCAACGGGATAAGTCCGATTAGCTACCGGATAAGTCCCACGAAGAAAGCTAGCAGCTAGGAACTTTACTATGTAACGTCCTCCTGCCAATTATTTAGATAAATAAAGCTTTCAAAATATTCTTAAGATCGATCAATAAACTCTAAACGCGCGTAAAAAAGTAAAAAAAAAAAGAGACTTCATTTAAATGTTCAAGGGGACGCCCATTAAGACATTCATGAAGCAACAAAAAGAGCCTCCCCAAAATAAAAGGGATAGGCCAAACACAAAAACCACTCAAAGACGGACTCATCATTATGAAGAAGTCAAGGGTACGGTTAAAATATGATAATTGCAGGTACTAAAAAAGTATATACAAAGACCTCCCCCAACATAAAGGGAGGCCAGCCAAGTACAAACCAAATTGTCTAAAGGCACACAGGCCATCAAGATTGTTTACAAACCACAAGAAGTCATCAGAAAAGTTCAATATTCAAACAGGAGAATACCAAGAGGATCAGGGAGCAACCTGCAGAAGGTCAGATGGAGAGGCTTCAGGGTCGGATGCTAACTTACGAAGATATGCAGAGTCAATGTTGGCTAATTCATCCAAAGCAGAGTCTAGACACCTGGCTGTGTCTTCAGGAATACGGCGATCTTCCAAATTTATAACACCTTCACCAGCCAAAGCACGCATCAATCCTGCTTCTGCGTCAACTCTGTTCTCATTGCACACCTTCGACAACAATGCACCAACTCCAGGACCATGGAGGAATGACTTGCATACATGGGAAATCACTCCAACAATCAACCTCCCATACTTCCCAGATTGCTCTGCAAGTGCATCTTGTGCCCCCTTCAGTAGCGCATCCTTCTCCTGAACCTGGCTTGAAAGAACATCCACCTCCTTCTCCTTCTCCGCAATGACTCTCCGAACGACTGCCCGTACGGTGTCCAGTTCAGATTGAAGGCTTCCACAGTCCACTTCCAGCTCACCTACCTTCATTTCAAGAGAATTCTTCTCCGACACCAGCCTTTCATATTGCTCCTTCGATGGCCCAGACTCCTCAGAAACCTCCCGCAATCTTGCATCCAGTGCACTACCAACAATGGCACTGCAAAAAATGGAGCGATTAAAGAAGGAGGAAAGCTCTGGGATCCCCATACCCATCAAATCGGCGACCCATCCAGAAGGAGCAATGCTCTGCAAAGAACGATGGCAAGAAGCAGCATCGGGAGCCTCCCCAAAGGGGTTGAAGGCTGCAAAAGACAAAGGATAAACAAATTAATGACAAGCAAAGAAGTAAAAAAAAAGAGAGGCTAAGGAGAACTTACAAGTGGGCTGCTCAGGCACCTCAACATTCTTGGCCTTCGATTTTTTCGATCGGGAACTACTGACACCTTTGGACGACTTCTTCCTCTTCTTCAGACGGCTCGCAACGGTATTTTCCTGGGCAGCATCACCTACATCCTCACCAACACCATCAGACACCTCCACCACAACCTGCTCTTCAATAACCAGTTCCTGAGCCAAGGGAATAGGTGTCTCAGCCAACACCTCCGTAGAAGAGCTTCCTGGATAACAAAGGAGGGGTAGAAGGTGGAGCAAGAGCCACCGGCCTGAACACAAGACTGGACAATGCGGGTTGTCTGTCAATCATTTGTTTGAATGCCATTTCTGCAAAAAGGGAGAATTGAATCAAAGACTACAACAAAAAAGAAATCATGAAGAAACAAGATACGAGATAAAGCAACCTACCCTGTCCAGCGTATATTGTACTATTTTTGCTATAACAAAAGCGTTTTTTTTTCCACCCCTTTTTTATATACGTGTCTAAAAATTGCTATATTTTTTATTGTCTTTTTTGTTGTAATTATTTCTTTTGAACGATTCTAATAAGCGGATAATCACAGACCAACGGTCAGATAATCTTGTAGTGTTTCCACTACAAGTTAATGACCATTAATTTTAAATAATTTCTTACATCTCGCCTGTTTTTATCATTGTGTAGTAACTTTTTTTACGTTTTACGTATCATTATGTCTCTAGGGCAACACCGGGGTTAATATACCAGTTGACATACTAATTCGCATTTATTTGGATTACATTTAGATACTTTTATTTGCATATTTCTATATCTGCATATGCTGATTTTTCCCCTACTGAAAGGATTTGGCCATGTGGGTCATAGTTATATTCGTCGGTAAGTATCACCTAAGCCAACCAGCATATAGCGAAGACAGTAGTGAGCGACGATGATATCGTTGCAATTGATCTTAAGCGATGATATGGTGGCTAATAGCCATGACATATGCGGTCACTACTCAATCATGGTTTTCTTGTAGTGTGGGTGTATGCATTTTGCATCTGTGAAATCTGATACTATACACGGTTGCCTTCCTGTAAAGTAGGAAACAAAGACAAATAACAACTACGTACTACTTACTTAAACAAATCCAACATTAATAAATCATTATTTGGTATTTGTTTATTTCTTTCTTTTACAAGTTGAAAATATAGTTATAGGGGGTGTTTGGTGCGATAGAATGGAAAAGGGAGAAAGGGAATAAGAAACACTTCCTTTGTTTGGTTACACCGGAGAATGAAATCGAGAATGGAGAAGTGAGAATTGTTTTCACTCTCTACATTCTCTACAAATGGGTGAGAATGGAAAAAAAAAACTTTTTGTTTAATGATACTATATGTGTTAATATTGATTGTTAATTAAAATTTTGTATTTTTTTTATATTCACTCTCTGTTGATACCAAACAACAAAATTCATTCGATTTTCAAATACTTATTATCTTTCTCACTATTTTCATTCTCTATTACATTTGTATTGTTATGATTTTCTTGTACCAAACACCTCCTAAGATTATTACCAACCAACATCGTTGTAACACCCCAAATATTTTAAAATATAAATTTAGTATTTTTATTATAGTTTTGCCATTAAAATAATTTCCTAGTATTTTATTTTTGGTTACGGGGTTAATTTAGTTGGAACTTTAACGGATAGCGGGTATTTTCCCACCTAATTTAGTTAAAGGGCGTGGCATCTCATTAGGATGCCAGCCATGTTCTTTGTGAATCCCAAACTCTCTTGATGATTAACCCAGAATGTAAAATACAACAAGTCTAATAATCACTAGATTGGACTAGTATTACTTGAATATAAATGCAAGTATATAAACAAAGTAATACAAGACTAGAAGCAATAAAATAAAGGTGGAACACAATGTAATACTTTCAAGTGTATTTTATTTATGATGTTAAATAAAATACAAGGTTGTGCGGAATCAAGATAATACAAATATGTAAGTATCCTAACAACCTATGAATTACAAATGCTCTATATTTGCCAAATAACTCTTTTAGATCGAGATACTTAAAGTTGTGAAGTATCCCTGTTTAAGATCGAGAGTATTTAGACAAATTCACCTTTAATGCTAAAAGTAATTTTAACGAAGAAATGACTTTGTATTTATATGCAAACAAATTCACCCATTGTGCCGTACAAATATGGTTGCATGCATTTAATGAACAGACAAGGTCATTAAATGCATTGGATAAGGTACAAGGATAAAGTCACATCAAAATGACTTTATTCTTTTAACCAACCACCTTTACACACGTAGGTACTTTAGTAAAGAACAAATGGAATGTTCTTTGGAAAGTGTGTAAAGGCAAAAGTCAAACCTCGTAGTCAGTGTTCAGACTTGTAAGGTCTAGAGCACTGACAAACCTCCAGTGTTCAGATCTGGTAAGACTTCCAGTAGACTCCGCCATTTGTCAGTCTTCTTTATTCTAACTTCAGTCTTTGAATTCAGTGAGAATGTCTTCAGTGGAATAGATCTGGACTGGGGTGAAGTCCAGTGAGCTAATCTGGAATACTCCAGATTTCCTATACAAGTATTTGCTCATTGGTCTTCCATTATTTCTGAACAAATCTTCAGAGGGACTCCAGTTTCCAAGTCTGGAGTAGGTCTAGTAAATATCATTTCTGGACAGATCTTCAATAAGGCTCCAGTAGTCGAGTCTGGAGCGAGTCCAGTAAATCTGGACCTAACAAATTCCCCCTATTTGTTTAGAAATAATGCAAGTGTTTTCAAGCTTATATCTATACAACTTTGTATGCTTGAAAGACACTTGTTTTGACTTAGTCTAAAAATTTTAAGTTACAGGAAAACACTTTATAGATCATCAATGTTTTCAGTTTCATCTTTTAGTTCTAACTTAGACTAAATCTGATCATTTACTTTGTGAATCAAAATATGCAACTATATTTACAGCCATCAACAGAAAATAAGTTACAATTTTGGAAATTAAATACAAGTACAAGTAAATGATAAAAGAGTTAGGCCCTTCTCTTCGATGTCTGTCCTGGAGCATCTTCAGAAGCCTTTCTCTTTGGTGATGGAGAGGATGGTACTGAAACTGGTGGTCTCATACCCAGAACAACTTCCATCTGTTGTATTCTTTTCCACACCTTTTCAATCCTCTTCATAAATGCCTTAACATCAGGAGACAAATCAGTTTTTCCTTTGAAAGTTAATCCTATCTCCTTCAGTTCAGTCTATCCAAAAGCTTGGACTGATGCATTCTTCCTTTCATCAGTAAAGTTACCCTCTCTGGTCAACTTTATATTAAACCTGGTCATGCCTTCATGATTTTCAGCGAGTTTAATCTCTGCACCTATGATCCTTCTGGTATCAGCTCTGAATTTCAATATATCTTCATATTTGGCTTTTTGCATAGCCATCTGGATCATATATTCAGTTTCCTTGGATACTCTCTGTTGTTCAATGGCAGATTGGAATGCTTCACGATTAATTCTTTGTGAAGTATCCAAAGGAATGAATGTGCTCAGATCTCTGTCTCTGATTTCTTTGATCTGTTTGGCAGTCAATTTTGGCAAGCCCTTTATCTTCTTCCTGTACTCTATCTCCAGAGCACCAGCATTCTTCCTTATCTTTTTCTGGAGGTTCACCAGCTCCTCCGTTCTTTGTCTTATCAGTTCAGTCACACTTACCCCATAAGTTACAGCATCATAGGTTTGCTCATCTTCAGAGTACCTGGAGCGAATGAACACATCATCCAATGCATTCAGACATTGATAAATTCTGGGGTCATCCTTCATCTTTTTGTACACATCAATATAAATGCCCAACCTGCCAGCATTGTACGAATCCAGAGTCCCCATATTTGCCATCTCCCTTTGGTGGGCCAGCAATTCATCTCTTTGATTTTTCTTGAATATTTATATCATAATGCGTTCTTGCTCCAGTCTCTTCGAGGTGTCATCATCAGCAGTAGGAAACTCTGATGAACCTTCAGCAGTTTCAGTTTCTTCTCCAGATACCATCTGTTTCTTTCCTTTTGCTGACTTTAGACTGGTTGTGATATCTGGGAATTCCTCAAACTGGGGCTCACTGGCATCAGTACCAGCAGCCTCTTCAACCTGCACAATGGCTTCAGTGCCAAGTTCCCTTTGTGCTTCTTGTGCACTGGCATCAGTACCAGTCACTTGTTCTTGTTGCACGATGCTTTCAGTAGCAAAGGCCTTTTCAATAGCACTGGCAACCACTTCTTTCTTTTTCCTTACCAAACCTTCTTGAACAGACTCAATGGCAACAGACGACTTTTCCCCCTTGGAATGTCCACCAGTCTGAGACTTGTGGGCAGACCATAATTGTTCCAGCATATATCTGTCTGTAGCACCAAATGTTCTTCCAGCCGTTGGACATGTGATATTCACAGTCTGCCTTATCTCAGTCACTTCCTTCTTAATGGTTTGAAATTCTGAAGACAAGTGTTTTGGCATTTCATTTTCAATCAATTTTACAACTTGTGGCAACAACCCATCTTGAATTGTTCTAAGAACAGACCCAGAAATCTCTTCTGTGATTTCCTTCAACATGCCATGTCTGAACTTCTTAGCACATTCATCACTGATGGTGCTAACAACAGCATTCTGATCAAGTGTTGGCCTACTCTCCAAACTACTTATCCTGGTTGTCAGCTTCTGAACCTCATCTGTCAGACCTGCCAGTGGTTGAACTAGTTCACCTTTCACTGCAGTCTGAACAGAACTAACCAGCCTAGCTTTTAATCCCTGGACTGCCACTTTGAGATTTTTAGTGTTTTGATTTGTGGCCAGTACTAGTTCATCCAGCTTTTCAAATACCAGCTTCTCATTCCCAGCAAAGATATTCATTTCAGATGCAAGATTGTTTGATAATAAAGATTTAAAATCGGAAACAACCTGGGAAGAAGACTGGAGTGATCTCTCCAGGTCCGCCACCTTACTTAAAAGGCCTTGGACCTCGGCTGAAGACGAAGTAGAGAGACCACTGGGAGGTGCCAAACCAGAAGTTAATCTGGTCATTAAAGGTACTTGTGCCCAGACCTCTTCAGATGAAGTTTCAGCAGTTACAACTGTGGAGTCCAGCACACGTTGTTCAGATAAGTCGATTGGAGTTACAAGTGGTGGTGGTTGAGTTTGTGCAATTTGAATTGTGGGAGGATTGAAGTAAGGAGTGGATTGTGGAATTGAAGGTGGTGGTGGTGGTGGTGGCATATCGGATTCTGGTGGTGGTGGTGGCATTTCAGATTCTGGTGGTGGAATATTTGATTCTGGAGGTGGTGGCATTTCAGTAAGTGGTTGGGTGACTGAAGCAATAACAGAAGAAACCACACTTTCTACTTCTTCACCCAGAAAACTCATGTCAGTATCAAAGATATTACCTTCTGACATGGGTGAATCAGCCTCATCCCAGACAAATGTTTCACCAACTGTTTCATCACCAGCCTGATCACCAGCCTCTACATTTAAATCAATCTGAGCATCTTGCTCACCAGTCACCTGCTCAACAACTTGTATATTTTCTACCTGCTCAACATCCTGTACAATGTTTTCTACCTGCTCAACATTTTCTGGTCCTTCACCAACTTGACCCCCACCTGGAGCCACTTCCTGCTCAACTTCTAGTGCATTTTCTTCCCTTTGGAAAGTGAGCATTGACTGAGGGATATTTACCTCATTTGGTGGAGATCTAAGGTTGGTCAGATCACGCATATACTCACTTACAGAAAAGTGAGTGGTTTCATAATCATACTGGTCACCTAGAGCTCTTTTGAAAATAAGTGAAAGGAAACGAATATATGGAATAAATGCTTTTCTACCTTTCACCTTAAGACGCTCTACCAGATCATCAAATAGAATCTGAGCAAAATCCACTCTGTATCCGAACCAGAGGCAGTACGCAATCTGGAGATGCGTTTGATTTATCTGGTCAAGTCCTCCAGAACTGCCTCCCAAGCATTCAACAATGTGAGTGAAGAAAAATCTCCATGAGTCTGACAGTCTGCTCATGTAGAATGTTCCCTTTCTGGATAGCTGGCCATGCTCATTCACAATATCTGTGTGCCCCATCAATCTGCATACTTCTCTTGTATTTATCCCAGAGGGAAGTTCAATGGGCATCTCATTCTGTTCAAAATAGTTCAATTGAAGAACAGACCTGAGTGTATCAACAGTGAAAGCCAAGGGTCTGGTACCTTGCTTAAGAGAATAAGTAATTGAGGAAGTTGTATCATCATATACAGCAGTGTACCAGAATTCACATAAATAATCGTGGTACATCTTCCCTGGATTTAAGGTCAAAGCACCATATAATGGACATGAGAGAAAAAAGGTATTTAATCTCCCAATAATGGATTGGGCATTATGAACACTGGAAAGTGAGCATTGACTGAGGGATATTTACCTCATTTGGTGGAGATCTAAGGTTGGTCAGATCACGCATATACTCACTTACAGAAAAGTGAGTGGTTTCATAATCATACTGGTCACCTAGAGCTCTTTTGAAAATAAGTGAAAGGAAACGAATATATGGAATAAATGCTTTTCTACCTTTCACCTTAAGACGCTCTACCAGATCATCAAATAGAATCTGAGCAAAATCCACTTTGTATCCGAACCAGAGGCAGTACGCAATCTGGAGATGCGTTTGATTTATCTGGTCAAGTCCTCCAGAACTGCCTCCCAAGCATTCAACAATGTGAGTGAAGAAAAATCTCCATGAGTCTGACAGTCTGCTCATGTAGAATGTTCCCTTTCTGGATAGCTGGCCATGCTCATCACAATATCTGTGTGCCCCATCAATCTGCATACTTCTCTTGTATTTATCCCAGAGGGAAGTTCAATGGGCATCTCATTCTGTTCAAAATAGTTCAATTGAAGAACAGACCTGAGTGTATCAACAGTGAAAGCCAAGGGTCTGGTACCTTGCTTAAGAGAATAAGTAATTGAGGAAGTTGTATCATCATATACAGCAGTGTACCAGAATTCACATAAATAATCGTGGTACATCTTCCCTGGATTTAAGGTCAAAGCACCATATAATGGACATGAGAGAAAAAAGGTATTTAATCTCCCAATAATGGATTGGGCATTATGAACACTGGAAAGTGAGAGTCTGGCCATCCAGTTGTTCATGTTTATCCTTATGGCCTTTGCCTCTAAGGTGATATGGGGTGCCTTAATAACATTTGGAACAGGAGCATATTCGGCGGCGAGCAGATTTTTGGGTGAGTTAGATTGTCTTGGTGCCATTGAATATGATGGATAGATGAAGATGAAATTGAATTTAGGGTTTTATGAAGAATTGAAGAAATAAATATGAGAGATAGATTTATGATTGGAATTGAATGAAGAAATAAATGAAGGAATTTGAAGGATTTGGGAGTAAATATGTTCGAAGTAAATGCAAAGGAAAGTGAAAGTGGGTATATATAGGAGAGAGAATGTGGAACTCAAACGGTTAATTTGAAATTATCAAATATAATTTTGATCGGGTTCTGAGATCCGCATTAATTACATCACATCACACATAAATGTGTGACGGTTTACAGCCCACAAACAGTATCAAGTTGCACTTTTTGTCTTCCCAAGGTAAAAATACCATCATTTCTTTGAAAAATTTACATGCCACGTAGGATAATAAGATAAATATCAAGATAAATATCTTTTCAAAGATTTTGCATACGTGGCACGCACAATGACCAAGTATTAAAAATATTATGACTCAATTCAGTGCATCTGGAGGTTGACTGGACACTTCAGTATCACTGGTGGATTATTCCAGTGAAGCATGTACTGATGGTACACTGGAGGGACACTCCAGTAAAGTACCAGTGAAAACCATTTGAAAGAGACTGGTAACCTCAAACAGCACGTCAACTAATACAGACAAATGAGAGGGACACATTTACAAGGAGACAAAAAGTCACCTCAAACATGCACTTCAACCTATCTAATTACCAGTGAGAGGGACACATTTACAAGGTACCAGTAATATTTTCTGAAAATTTGTCCAGTGAGAAAATAAATTAATAAATTCCTTTTGAACTTAAAACATTTTTTAAAAACAAAAATATATCTTTCAGAGTCTTTCCCCCTGGAATGTTGATCCAGAAATCTATTAATGCAAAGATAGTACACTAAGGCGTTCGATATCTAAACAGTCATAGATTTATAAATCTTTAAATCAAGGATCCCTGATAGTACACATAGGTGTTCAATACCAAGGTTCCAGATTTAAGGGTTTAACATTCCCAACTCACCAACAAGATATTCAAAAGTTTTAACATCCAGTGGTTTAGTAAAGATGTCAGCGAGTTATTTGTCAGTGGGAATAAAATGGAGTTCAATGTTGCCTTTCACAATATTATCACGAATGAAGTGATACCTGAGATCAATGTGCTTTGTCTTTGAGTGCATGACTGGATTGTTCGAGATAGCAATGGCACTGGTATTATCACAAAAGATTGGGGTCTTTGAATACTTAATACCATAATCAAGCAACTGGTTCTTCATCCAGAGTATCTGAGCACAACAACTGGCTGCAGACACGTATTCAGCTTCAGCAGTGGACAATGAAACTGAAGTTTGCTTTTTACTGGTCCAATTGACCAGTTTGCCACCAAGGAAATGACATCCACCAGTAGTGGATTTCCTGTCTATCTTACAACCGGCATGATCTGAATCTGAATAACCCATTAGATCCATGCCTGAGCCTTTGGGATACCAAAGACCCAAACTGGGGACACCTTTAAGGTACTTCAGTATGCGCTTTACAGCAAGCATATGAGAGTCTTTTGGATTAGACTGATATCTGGCACATAAAGATGTTGAAAACATAATATCTGGTCTACTGGCAGTTAAATACATCAGTGAACCAACCATGCCTCTATAGACAGTGGTGTTCACTGGTTTACCATCTGTATCTGAGTCCAGTGTTAATGGTGCAGAAATTGGAGTGGGTTTAGATGGTGAAGAGTTCATATCATATTTCTTTAAAAGATCTCTAACATATTTTTCCTGATTAATAAAAATACCATCTCTGGTCTGTTTAATCTGGAGTCCAAGAAAATATGTTAATTCACCCATCAAACTCATTTCATATTCAGTTGACATTATTTTCGAAAATTTCTTGCACATTTTATCATCAGTAGAGCCAAAAATAATATCATCAACATAAATTTGTACCATCAACAGATTACCTTTTTCATGAAGAATAAATAAGGTATTGTCAATTGCACCTCTTTTGAAACCATTTTTCAATAAATGTTTAGTCAGAGTATCATACCAGGCACGTGGGGCTTGTCTGAGGCCATAAAGCGCTTTATCCAGACGATATACCCAATGTGGATGCTTTTCATCAACGAAACCTGGTGGTTGTCTGACATAAACTTCTTCTTCAAGTTTGCCATTCAAGAATGCACTTTTCACGTCCATCTGGTAGACCTTGAACTGATGATGAGCAGTGAATGCTAAAAATATTCTGATCGCTTCAAGTCTAGCCACTGGAGCAAATGATTCATCAAAATCGACATCTGACTGACAGTAGCCTTGTGCTACCAGTCTGGCCTTGTTTCTGATTATGTGGCCATCTTCATCTACCTTGTTCCTGAAGACCCATCTGGTTCCAATTGGTTCTTTCTTTCCAACTGGGAAAGGGACCAGGTACCAAACCTTGTTCCTTTCAAACTAGTGAAGCTCTTCTTGCATAGCTATCACCCAGCTTGGATCTTCCATAGCCTCGTCAATCTTCTTTGGTTCTATCAATGATAAGAAACTGACATATAAGCATTGATTACTGGAGGCTCTTCTGGTCAGAACTCCTCGACTGGAGTCACCTATGATCTGATCGATAGGATGAGCTTTTGTCCATCTGGAGTATTGACCAGGATTGTTACTGACAACAATATCAGTGCAAGAGTTCAGTTGAGTCTCCTCTGGTGTTGCTTCTGGAGGAGGATCTTGCCAGACTACTTCAGCATCTTCATCTGAGTCATTCAAATCACGATTTGCATCATGAAATTCTTCCATTGAAGGCATTTCTTGAAGTACTGGTTCAGTTTCAACTAGGACTGATACTGGGGGCGTAGTACGGACATCTGATCCAATAATAATTTCAGAGGGTAGTTTGAAAATAATTGAAGGATAGAATGGAGTACCACTGGAGAGTTTCTTTTTCTGAACAGGTTCCAGATCAGTATGACTGGAAACTTCTTCTGGAGAATCTTCTTTATTGTAGTTGATAGGATCAGATTCACAGAAGACAATCGGAGTTACTGGGGAGTATCAAGGGCTGGCTTCTTATTGATTGCAGCATTTGATTCATCAAATGTGACATGAATTGACTCATGGACCTTCTCCGGTCTCTTGTTATAGACTCTGAAGGCCTTACGAATGGCTGAATATCCTAAGAAATACCCTTCATCAGCTTTGGCATCAAATTTGCCTAACTGACTGGAGTCGTTCAGGATGTAAACAGGACATCCAAAAACGTGAAAATAACCAATATTTGGTTTTCTATTTCTTAAGACTTCATAGGCTGTCTTTTTGTGTCTTTTGACCAATTGTGAGTCCCAAACTCTCTTGATGATTAACCCAGAATGTAAAATACAACAAGTCTAATAAGCACTAGATTGGACTAGTATTACTTGAATATAAATGCAAGTATGTAAACAAAGTAATACAAGACTAGAAGCAATAAAATAAAGGTGGAACACAATGTAATACTTTCAAGTGTATTTTATTTATGATGTTAAATAAAATACAAGGTTGTGCGGAATCAAGATAATACAAATATGTAAGTATCCTAACAACCTATGAATTACAAATGCTCTATATTTGCCAAATAACTCTTTTAGATCGAGATACTTAAAGTTGTGAAGTATCCCTGTTTAAGATCGAGAGTATTTAGACAAATTCACCTTTAATGCTAAAAGTAATTTTAACGAAGAAATGACTTTGTATTTATAGGCAAACAAATTCACCCATTGTGCCGTACAAATATGGTTGCATGCATTTAATGAACAGACAAGGTCATTAAATGCATTGGTTAAGGTACAAGGATAAAGTCACATCAAAATGACTTTATTCTTTTAACCAACCACCTTTACACACGTAGGTACTTTAGTAAAGAACAAGTGGAATGTTCTTTGGAAAGTGTGTAAAGGCAAAAGTCAAACCTCGTAGTCAGTGTTCAGACTTGTAAGGTCTAGAGCACTGACAAACCTCCAGTGTTCAGATCTGGTAAGACTTCCAGTAGACTCCGCCATTTGTCAGTCTTCTTTATTCTAACTTCAGTCTTTGACTTCAGTGAGAATGTCTTCAGTGGAATAGATCTGGACTGGGGTGAAGTCCAGTGAGCTAATCTGGAATACTCCAGATTTCCTATACAAGTATTTGCTCATTGGTCTTCCATTATTTCTGAACAAATCTTCAGAGGGACTCCAGTTTCCAAGTCTGGAGTAGGTCCAGTAAATATCATTTCTGGACAGATCTTCAGTAAGGCTCCAGTAGTCGAGTCTGGAGCGAGTCCAGTAAATCTGGACCTAACAAATTCCCCCTATTTGTTTAGAAATAATGCAAGTGTTTTCAAGCTTATATCTATACAACTTTGTATGCTTGAAAGACACTTGTTTTGACTTAGTCTAAAAATTTTAAGTTACAGGAAAACACTTTATAGATCATCAATGTTTTCAGTTTCATCTTTTAGTTCTAACTTAGACTAAATCTGATCATTTACTTTGTGAATCAAAATATGAAACTATATTTACAGCCATCAACAGAAAATAAGTTACAATTTTGGAAATTAAATACAAGTACAAGTAAATGATACAAGAGTCAGACCCTTCTCTTCGATGTCTGTCCTGGAGCATCTTCAGAAGCCTTTCTCTTTGGTGATGGTACTGAAACTGGTGGTCTCATACCCAGAACAACTTCCATCTGTTGTATTCTTTTCCACACCTTTTCAATCCTCTTCATAAATGCCTTAACATCAGGAGACAAATCAGTTTTTCCTTTGAAAGTTAATCCTATCTCCTTCAGTTCAGTCCATCCAAAAGCTTGGACTGATGCATTCTTCCTTTCATCAGTAAAGTTACCCTCTCTGGTCAACTTTATATTAAACCTGGTCATGCCTTCATGATTTTCAGCGAGTTTAATCTCTGCACCTATGATCCTTCTGGTATCAGCTCTGAATTTCAATATATCTTCATATTTGGCTTTTTGCATAGCCATCTGGATCATATATTCAGTTTCCTTGGATACTCTCTGTTGTTCAATGGCAGATTGGAATGCTTCACGATTAATTCTTTGTGAAGTATCCAAAGGAATGAATGTGCTCAGATCTCTGTCTCTGATTTCTTTGATCTGTTTGGCAGTCAATTTTGGCAAGCCCTTTATCTTCTTCCTGTACTGTATCTCCAGAGCACCAACATTCTTCCTTATCTTTTTCTGGAGGTTCACCAGCTCCTCCGTTCTTTGTCTTATCAGTTCAGTCCATCCAAAAGCTTGGACTGATGCATTCTTCCTTTCATCAGTAAAGTTACCCTCTCTGGTCAACTTTATATTAAACCTGGTCATGCCTTCATGATTTTCAGCGAGTTTAATCTCTGCACCTATGATCCTTCTGGCATCAGCTCTGAATTTCAATATATCTTCATATTTGGCTTTTTGCATAGCCATCTGGATCATATATTCAGTTTCCTTGGATACTCTCTGTTGTTCAATGGCAGATTGGAATGCTTCACGATTAATTCTTTGTGAAGTATCCAAAGGAATGAATGTGCTCAGATCTCTGTCTCTGATTTCTTTGATCTGTTTGGCAGTCAATTTTGGCAAGCCCTTTATCTTCTTCCTGTACTGTATCTCCAGAGCACCAACATTCTTCCTTATCTTTTTCTGGAGGTTCACCAGCTCCTCCGTTCTTTGTCTTATCAGTTCAGTCACACTTACCCCATAAGTTACAGCATCATAGGTTTGCTCATCTTCAGAGTACCTGGAGCGAATGAACACATCATCCAATGCATTCAGACATTGATAAATTCTGGGGTCATCCTTCATCTTTTTGTACACATCAATATGAATGCCCAACCTGCCAGCATTGTACGAATCCAGAGTCCCCATATTTGCCATCTCCCTTTGGTGGGCCAGCAATTCATCTCTTTGATTTTTCTTGAATATTTATATCATAATGCGTTCTTGCTCCAGTCTCTTCGAGGTGTCATCATCAGCAGTAGGAAACTCTGATGAACCTTCAGCAGTTTCAGTTTCTTCTCCAGATACCATCTGTTTCTTTCCTTTTGCTGACTTTAGACTGGTTGTGATATCTGGGAATTCCTCAAACTGGGGCTCACTGGCATCAGTACCAGCAGCCTCTTCAACCTGCACAATGGCTTCAGTGCCAAGTGCCCTTTGTGCTTCTTGTGCACTGGCATCAGTACCAGTCACTTGTTCTTGTTGCACTGGCATCAGTACCAGCAGCCTCTTCAACCTGCACAATGGCTTCAGTGCCAAGTGCCCTTTGTGCTTCTTGTGCACTGGCATCAGTACCAGCAGCCTCTTCAACCTGCACAATGGCTTCAGTGCCAAGTGCCCTTTGTGCTTCTTGTGCACTGGCATCAGTACCAGTCACTTGTTCTTGTTGCACGATGCTTTCAGTAGCAAAGGCGTATGGTGTAAGACCATACGGGGTATGGCATATAGTTGAAGACCATACGGGGTATGGCAATGTGAATTGGTTGTTGAATAACATACTTGAAGTGAATACTTGATGGTGTGGAGTTTAATGTTTTGTATTTGTGTAATATTGTAGTGTATGCAATCCTTGGTATGTCAATAGGTGTTTAGGTGTATTCTTTATGGACCTTACGTGGTATGGCAACATGATCACGCATGAAATGACTTGGTTTGTTTGTAAAATTGTTTTATGATTTCATAAATTACTTGGTAGTATAATTGTGAGCATGATTGAGATGATATTGTGATGTATTATACCTATGTTATGGTTTTCATGTATTGATTTCATTATGTGTGTAATTGTATATGAATGTATTCACTAAGCATTCGCTTATATTTTAGATGTTTACCCTTTTTATAGGTGGTTCCGGAAGAGGGAACTAAGTCTTGGTTGAATTGAAGATTGTTGATAGGAAGTTAAACTAGAAGTCTTGGAAGGTATATGACCATTCGATGAAGAATGGTATTTTGTGTAGACACTTAGTTATCCCACCTCTCTATGGCTCATGATACTCTTGTCTTTTTGGTAAAACTTTATTTTGGTATGTTTATGCAAATTACATCTTGTGAAGGTCTTATGTTTTATAAACTTGTTTGTTTGACTTTGGATGATGACAATGTGGGTAATGCGACCCGTTTGGTCGTTTTAATGTGAATTTCAATGGTTAAGGTTTCGGACGTACCCATTATGTTGTAATATGTGATTTTACTATTTTTGGTGTTTTGGTTTGAGCATTTGAGCTTTGGAAAGAGTTTGAATCAAATTTGAGTCAAAATGATTTTCTGCAGACCTGACCGTAAATTTACGTCCCAGGACCATAAATTTACGGCCCTTGTATTTTTGAGTTACTTTATTTCAGGGAAGAAAAAAATCCAGGAGCAAATTACGGCTCATTTTTACGGCTACTTATAAAATTCTATCTTTTGGTCGAGTCGAGTTGTGTCGTTTCAAGTGGTATCAGAGCCGAGGTTTAAGGGATTTAGGTATTCCCTTGTTGAGCGAATGCCTAGATTTAAACCTTAGACATGACTTGACCTTAGGTGTTTGATAATTTTATATGGGACCCGAAAGAGTGTTTGATGGGTGTTAGCTTATAAACTTGTTAGTATGAAAGCACAATAAGGCCGGCATTATTGTGATTGAAATACTAACATCTTTATAATCTGACCGCATCAAACTTTGGAACGGTCTAGTATAAAGTTGTAGGATTTGGTTTAGAATATTAAAGAGAGTTTGAGAAACGTGATGGCAAGAGTAAAAGTGAGAAGGAAGGTCACAATGATAAGGAAGTTGAAGTTATGGGCGAAAAGTTGCATAAGAATAAGTTTACCTACAAAAACTTTGATATTTGTCACCCACCCGTATATCACGGTGACATGAATCCCATTATTTGCACGAGGTGGGTATCAGAAATTGAGGGGGCATTTCGCACAAGCCAATGCCCTCAAGATCTTAAGGTGGTGTTTGCAGTGAGTATGCTTCGAGATAGAGCAAAAAGGTGGTGGGATGGTTTATTGACAGTGAAGGGTGAAGTGACATTGGCACAGGTGGAGTGGTCCGAGTTTAAAACCATGTTCTTTAAAGAGTTTAGATCGGAAGCGGAAGTGACTAAGTTAAGGAGTGAATTCCTTAACGATTGTCAAGGAACTCTAAGTTTGACTGAGTTTTGTTCTCAATTCCTCGACAAAGCCCAATTTTGTCCGGAATTCTTGGAGAATGATCAATTGTTGAAGGAGCAATTCTATCTTAAGTTAAGGAAGAGTTTGAGGGAGAAAATTAGTTTGCGCCAAATGGAGTCCTTTTCCATGTTGGTTGATGTAGCTCGAGATCATGAGATTGAACAAATGAGAGTTGATGATAGTGTTTTTAAGAGAGGGATGGAAGGGAGCTACACTCCAAGTAAGCGGGTAGGACAAGATGGAAGCTCAAGTAGTAGCCCGGCAAAGAGGAATGCTCAATTCTGTAGTAATTGTGAGAAAGTTGACCCAGGGGAATGTCGAGCACTGTCAAAATGTTCCTTCAACTGTGGGCTAACGGGACACATTAGCCGAGATTGCAAAGTCGAACCTTCAAGTGCAATAATTTGTTTCAAATGCCGCCAAGAAGGTCATGTCCGGAGTGTTTGCCCGTACATAACTAAAGAAGAAAGGGAGATGGATTTAAGGAAGGAATCCGAGAGAAGGAACCCTAACATGTTCGGAAGACAAAGCGGAAGGTCGTTTCAACTACTTGCCGATGAGCATGGAGATACATCAGGTGTAGTTCCGTGTATTTTATAATAAATCATAGTTTTGCGTTATGAATGAGCCTTGTCAAAGTAAAGATAATGGAGATAATATGTTGTGAGATTGTTACACCAACCTTATAAGTGTTGAAAAACTTAAAATTTAGTAAATCTCTTAAGTGTGGGAGATAGATATGGCGAGTAAAGAGTGAAAATTTACAAAGAGAGTGTGAATTGAAAGTCTTTTCTATTTACAAAGAATGATGAATGAGTGCAAAATTCTAAATTATCAATAGTCACATAAAATTAAAATTCGATTTGAAGGTTTTGGGTATGGAGAGAGAAGTATGAGGCTTAATTGATATAAATTAAGAATGTAAGAAAACAACCAAATTCGTAAGATGAGTCGTGGTAGATAAATGGTGAATACTTGGAGAATTTTGGAGTTAAGAAATGAGGTTCACGAGGACGTGAACCAAATAAGTGTGGGAGAGTTGTAACACCCCAAAATATTTTAAAATATAAATTTAGTATTTTTATTATAGTTTTGCCATTAAAATAATTTCCTAGTATTTTATTTTTGGTTACGGGGTTAATTTAGTTGGAACTTTAACGGATAGCGGGTATTTTCCCACCTAATTTAGTTAAAGGGCGTGGCATCTCATTAGGATGCCAGCCATGTTCTTTTGTGACTCATGATTCCATTCACTATTCTATAACCTTCTTCTTCCATCTTCTTCTTTAATCAATTTAATCTTCTTCTTCCATATCATCCAAATCTAAGTAAGTAAATCACCATAGTCAATAATCTCAAAGCATATAAGAAATTGAAAAGTTAGGGTTGTGTATGGTGGTGGTGGTGGCTGAAATTAAAAGAGAAAAAGGGGGAGAAGAAGAATTTGTGAATCAAAGTTTAGTTCCTTGAATCCTTGAGGTTGAAAACAATAATGTGTGTTCTTATGGTCACCATGGACTTGGTTGTTCGTCATTAAGGTGAGTACATTTATATATGTTTATATACATATTGGGTCAATCATGTGATGACGGGGAGGGAGACCATAGTTAGGTTTTGATGGGATTAAGACCATACGGTGTATGGCATATAATGTAAGACCATACGGTGTATGGCTAACCATGGAAAGACCATACGGGGCATGGTGTATGGTGTAAGACCATACGGGGTATGGCATATAATGTAAGACCATGCGGGGTATGGTTAATTATGGAAAGACCATGCGGGGTATGGCATATAGTTGGAAGACCATACGGGGTATGGCAATGTGAATTGGTTGTTGAATAACATACTTGAAGTGAATACTTGATGGTGTGGAGTTAAATGTTTTGTATTTGTGTAATATTGTAGTGTATGCAATCCTTGGTATGTCAATAGGTGTTTAGGTGTATTCTTTATGGACCTTACGTGGTATGGCAACATGATCATGCATGAAATGACTTGGTTTGTTTGTAAAATTGTTTTATGATTTCATAAATTACTTGGTAGTATAATTGTGAGCATGATTGAGATGATATTGTGATGTATTATACCTATGTTATGGTTTTCATGTATTGATTTCATTATGTGTGTAGTTGTATATGAATGTATTCACTAAGCATTCGCTTATATTTTAGATGTTTACCCTTTTTATAGGTGGTTCCGGAAGAGGGAACTAAGTCTTGGTTGAATTGAAGATTGTTGATAGGAAGTTAAACTAGAAGTCTTGGAAGGTATATGACCATTCGATGAAGAATGGTATTTTGTGTAGACACTTAGTTATCCCACCTCTCTATGGCTCATGATACTCTTGTCTTTTTGGTAAAACTTTATTTTGGTATGTTTATGAAAATTACATCTTGTGAAGGTCTTATGTTTTATAAACTTGTTTGTTTGACTTTGGATGATGACAATGTGGGTAATGCGACCCGTTTGGTCGTTTTAATGTGAATTTCAATGGTTAAGGTTTCGGACGTACCCATTATGTTGTAATATGTGATTTTACTATTTTTGGTGTTTTGGTTTGAGCATTTGAGCTTTGGAAAGAGTTTGAATCAAATTTGAGTCAAAATGATTTTCTGCAGACCTGACCGTAAATTTACGGCCCAGGACCATAAATTTACGGCCCTTGTATTTTTGAGTTACTTTATTTCAGGGAAGAAAAAAATCCAGGAGCAAATTACGGCTCATTTTTACGGCTACTTATAATTTAAGCCATAATTTTACGGCTATGTTTTTACGGTCAGTTGTAATTAAGCCGTAAATTTACGGCTCTCAGCCATAAATTTACGGCTCTCAGCCATAAATTTACGGCCAGTTTTACAAAAAAAAAAAATTCTATCTTTTGGTCGAGTCGAGTTGTGTCGTTTCAATCGTATATACAATATATTGTATTGTAGTTATTTAACAAAGTTCTAATACTCGTGCTGACGTCATCACGAATTCGTGCTGACGTCATCACGAACTTATGCCCACTTCGCGCTGATGTCATCACGGCTTCTGCTCATCTTCGCGCTTACGTCATCATGAACTTCAGCTATCTTCATACGCGAATTACTGACAAACTCGTGCTTACGTCATCACGAGTTTATGACATCTTCGCGCTGACATCATCACGACTTTATGATATCTTCGTGCTTATGTCCTCACGACTTACTGATATTTTCGTGTCTATGTCATCACAACTTATTGATGTCTTCGTGCTTACATTATCACGAACTATTACCTAACTTCGTGCTTACTTTATCACAAGTTATTACTTAAGTTCTTGTTATACTGAAGATGATTTTAGCTGATGAATGAGTTCGTGCTTACTATTTTACCTTATAATTTTGTGGCTAAATTTTAGCTGATGAATGAGCTCGATCCCAGCCAGGGGCTCTACCCCTTGGACCCCGCTTCCAGGGGCGCTGCCCCCGGACCCCCGTAACTTTTGGGCTTCGCACTAATGTACATGGTTTTATCATTTGTGCCCAAAGGTCAAATGTGATTCTCATGTTGCGTTCTTTTCCTGTTGCATAATGAACACTTAGTATATTGATTCTGCCCAAAGGTGATTTAATATACTTTGTGTGCTAAAAGGACTGTTTTCATGCATAATATACACGATTCTTAATTTTGTGCCCAAAGGTCAAAAGATAAGCGTTGTGTTGCATGACCCTAATGCTCATGTTTACTTAGATATTAGTTACTTCTGCCCAAAGGTGATGTAAAATCTAAGTAGAGCCTTATTTTAGCTTATTGTTTTGGTGTTTACAATAGGCTTACTTATCACTAGTTTCCTTAGTATAATGGTCTTAGTCTCATTACTTTAGGAACATTATTATTAGCCCTTACATATTTTAGGCATTACTTTAGTTCCATAACTATTAAGAGACATTACTTAGTCTGCCTTAGATATCTAATCATGTCATTATGAGGAACATTATTATTAGGCCTACTTATTTTAGGCATTACTCTAGTTCCATTACTGTTAAAGACATTAGTTAGTTTGCCTTAGATAGCTAATTATGTCACTATAACTTCATTAATATTAGGCCTACTTATTTTAGGCATTACTATACTAATCTTCTATTGCTTGTATCATAAATTAATATCCTCCTTATTTCCACTATAGTACCTAACTTAGGCATTAAGCCACTTACTGATGCAAACTTTGCTTCATGAAAGGATTAATTACCTCTAATTAAATATGGAAGATGATAGACCTTGACTATGTCATTCGCCATAATGAACCCACTGCTATTACTGCTAACTCTTTCGCAGCTCAGAAAGCGAATTTTAAGAAAGTGGGATAGGGCGAATCGCTTGTCACTAATGATGGTCAGGAACTTCATCAATCATAGTATCCGAAGGAATGTATAAGGCGTATGCAAGTAGCTTAAATACAAAGGAAATAGCAGTATTTGTGAACACATAATGTAGATGACTGACATGACTCATAAGCTTAAAAGTCCTAAAATGGAAGTCTTTGACAGTTTTCTTGTGCAATTTATAATGACCTCATTGCCTGCTCAGTTCGACACCTTCAAAATTAAATTTAGCGCTATGAAGGATAACTGGTCGATGAGTGAACTAATCGCAATGTGTGTGCAAGAAAATGGTCGCCATAAGTTGGGCCAACCTGAAGCTGTTCACCTTACTACCACTGCTAATTCCATTAAGAGGAAGGATAATAACAGTAATAAAACTGCAAGTAAAGTTCAAAAGGATAATCATGGTGCTGCTGCCTCTAGCTTTAAGTCCTTGACGAGCAATCCTAACTGCAAATTCTGATTGTGCCCAGATTGCCCTAAAATCAAGGAGTAACTAGCTGAGAAAGGTAACTTATTTCCTGTAATATTTGATTCTTTTATGTTTAATGTACCTATTAATACATGTGTGAGTGATTCTAGTTCTATGATTCATGTGATTAACTCAATACAAGGATTTCATACAATCTAGAAGCTATCAAATGACCAAAAAAAGCTTAGAGTTGGAAGGGTTGATCTCTTTTATGTCGAAACCATGGAGATTTATGATTTACATATAAACACTGGAAAGTGTATTAGACTAGTAGATACCTTATGTGTACCGAGAATTTCTCGAAACCTTGTATCTATTTTTCTAGTCTAAGACCTTGAAAGTTATGTAATAATTCATGGTTACGACGAGATTGCCATTACTCATAATAATGAATTCCTTGGTCCTAGTTTCTTGGATGGATTGTTGTATATAAATTAGAACTAGATCATAATTTGTCACAGTCTTTGTTGTCTCCTAAATAATTAGAGAATTCCTCCATGTTGTGGCATAAACACCTTAGCCACATCTCACGAGTTCGCATGATACGACTCATACAGGATGGAATATTACATTCTCTTGACTTTAGTAATTTTGAAACATGTATTTAATGCCTCAAAGGCGAAATGGCTAAAGGGAATAAGAAAGGAGCCACTATAAGTTCCAACTTGTTGGAAATAATTCACTCTGACATTAAGTGGCCCCTATCCCGCATCCATTTCGGACATACATCATTTATTACATTCATTAACGATTATTCGGGTTATATGCACCTATATCTGATCTGAACCCTCACAATTTTTATTGATCTTAAAACTTTGGTTTTAAACCAACTTGATCGTAAAATAAAAGTTGTGAAATCAGATAGAAGAGGTAACTATTATGGTAGACATACTGATATTGGTCAAGCTCCTGGTCCTTTCCATAACTTTTGAAAGGAACATGACATAACTAACCAATACACCATGACTGGTTCTCTTCAACGAAATTGTGTTGCTAAAAAGAGAAATAGAACCTTAATGGACATGGTGAAAAGTATGTCGTATGTTCACCAATACTAACTTACCTACTTTCCTTTGAACTGAGGCCTTAAAACAGCTTTTCATATACTCAATAAGAATTCCATCAGAATATGTCCCTAAGACTCCTGGACAGAAAGGAAACTGAGTCTAAAATATATGAAAGAATGAGGTTGTTCTGCCGAAGCATAAGTCTATAACCCTAACTTAAAGAAACTGGATCATAAATCCCTTACATGTTTCTTTATCGGTTATTCTGATAACTCAAATAGGTTATTGTTTTTTACTGTCCTTCCCATATTACTGGCATTATTGACACGTAGCATGCCACATTTCTTAAGAACTAAGGGATCAGTGGGAGCACGACAAATCATAACTTAAGATTTGCAAGAAGTACAAGAAGCGGGGGGAACCACTCGTCGGTTATTATTACTCCTCCGATAATTCCTCTTGTACTCAACGCTGCTCCTAATATCACTGATCCACCTTCTCCTAATCAAAATCCTAATCCTCCTAATCGAGATACTACTAATGATAAAGCATCTTACTACTAATGCTAAAACATCTTCCTTACTGAACCTGAAAATCAACTCAGGAGATCATCTAGGTCACGCAAGACCATAAATTTTGATGATTTCATAACTAATTTAACTGAAGTTGAGGACATTGGAAAGCTTACTAATCCTATTCCTTACCAAGAAGCCATTAATAGGGATCAGGCCACTTAGTGGAATGAAGCCATAATTTGAGAGCTTAATTCTATGTAGCATAATGACGTTTGGGACTTGGTTGAATATCCTGAAGAATCCAAACCTGTAGGTTGTAAATGGATCTTCAAAAAACCAAATTAGACCCGAATGGAAACGTCAAATGCTATAAGGCTAGAACTAGTTGCGAAGGGCTTTACTCAAAAGGAAGGAATCGATTATCAGGAGACTTTTTTTTTCTTTTGTCTCTCTTAAAGATTCCTTAAGGATCATCATGGCATTCGTAGCTCATTATGATTTAGAGTTACATCAGATGGATGTCAAGATCACTTTCCTGAATGGAAACTTGCAATAAGACGTATATATGTGAACCTGAAATTCCAGAAGGTAAAGAGCACATGGTCTGCAAGTTGTATAAGTCCATATACGGGTTAAAGCAAGCATCACTAAAATGGTACCTTAAGTTTAATGAAGTCATAAAAGGACAAGACTTCCTAAAGAATCAAGTGGGTTAATGCACCTATCTCAAGATCAGTTGTAACAACCCTCCCTTTTAATATTATATATGTTGCCTATGATCTCGCAAGCCATAGTTACATTAGAAACTAGTAGATGATGCCCCTAAATTAGCAATCTAAAGCTATTATTTAGTCCTAGATCGAATCCAAAACAATGCCATTGAACAAAAACTCTATTGTTGATCGATCAAGTTATATAAGTAATAATGTGTGTCTCACAAGTTGAGATAACCATCAAAAATCCTTATAAATGTCCAACAATTTAATCATTAAGTTAATTAAAATAAATATGGTCATGAAAATAAAATTTCCATCTCGAAATATATTTATAAGTACATATGTGCATAAAAGCGTTTAAATAATAGTAATTATATATATATGTATATGCCTAAAATAATATACAAAATTATAAATAATATATTTTATATATATATGTATATGCCTAAAATAAATACAAGATTATAAATAATGGCCTATGTAATAAGCTAAAAACACAAAAATATATACATATACATATATACATACGGCCACACATACACATACTAGGACACAAACAATTAACTTATAACAAACACATATTACTCTTACAAAAAAAATAACTACACATTTACATATACATATTTATATACCTTTTATAAAATAAAAAAAAAAAAAGAGAGACTCTTCATTTCCCTCCCCATGAGGCCCCCCCCCCCCCCTTTTTCACATTCTCACTCTTTCATTTCAAACACTTCATTCACTCTTGTAACTCACAACTTTTTCACACACTTCACACACAACCTTTTATTCTCTCAAGAAAACTTTCTCTCCTCCCTCTTCTTCTTGTTACCTACGGCCCAAAAGGAGAAGAAAAACAAGGATAAAACTAATCTAAATAATAACAATAATAAGGGTTTTGCAAGGGAGTAATCAAGGGTTAACATAAGCTAGGTATAAGGGTGTTTTCAAGCATTAAAAAGGGGTATCCTTGGGGTTGAAGGCCACGAAAAATCTGCCCATTTTTCACCATCAAAACCGAGCTCAAGAGGGTATAAATCTTTATCCTTTTTACTAGATTTAATCTTGTTCTTGTTTATATTCAAAGATTTTATCAAAAGTTTATGTTTTCTTCTTGTTTTCTTGGTAATACACACTTGATGAGGGAAAAGTTGATAGGATCTTTCTCCTCATGCACATGCATGTCGAAATCCATGAGAAAGATCCAAGGATTCAACAAGTTTAAGACCCAAAAGTGTTGTTATAGATTAAGTAGCTTTTAAAGTGATTTCCTTTTTGATAGATCTATATGTTTTTGTATATTTTGAAGAATATATTTCTGAGATTTTTCATTAAAAAGATGTTTTTATGTTGTTGAATGTTAGATCTATAAAAGTTGGTATTAAAAAGTGTTGATTTGAATGCATACATGCTAGATTTAAGAAAGTTGGATCTTTTGTTGGATTATGAGATGGATATGGACTTGTTATAAGTGAAAAATATGTTAATATTGATGTCAAGATTCTGGAAAAATTAATGAAATAACAAAGAGACAAAGCTTGGACCAAAACTAGTAAAAATAAGCTTGAAATCACAAACCGAAAACATGCAAAAAGCTATTTTGAGCACACACTTGCACCATAATCAAAGGACAAGAAAAATATCTTGAACTTACTGGAAATAAGTTGTTTCAAAAGTATAAAACTCAAGTCATTTGGTTCATGACAATAATAAGCTCAAAAATCATCTTTTCGGGTCAAATAAGCACTAACCGAAAGCACTAAATTGCACATATCACACCACCACCACTATCACGACTTTGAACACCAAAATATGATGAACTTTCTGGAAATAATGAAACAAGAATGAAAACCCCTTTTGAAGCACTTTAATTGCGTAAGAAATGAGGCTAAAATCACTATTTCGGTAAACGATTTTTAAGCTTAAAGTTCTCAAAATAAGCAAGACACAAGAGTGGTTGAATTGATATGAATTTTTATTGATAAAAGTTGCCTAAAAGGCCTGATATTTTTGGCTAAAATGTTTGGTGGTGATTTCTAAGAATTTCCATGAATTATTGAATTTAAATGGTAATTAAAAGACATATAAATCAATAAATAAATTATGTAAATCAAGAATGTGGTTAAATCATCATAACCAATGGTAAAAATAACTCAAACCTACTGGGGAAAAATAATTAAAAGCTAACAAACAAGTGTTACATGATTTAAAGGTAAATAATTATGTAAAAATCACTAATTAATCACTATTATTAAATTAATGGGAAAAATACACAAATAAATATATAAAACATAAAATTCTAAGTTAAAAAGCATAAAAGTCAGTATATAACTCAATTATAATTATTCATAATTTATAAAGATAAATATGGAACTTAAAAGTATTTTTAAGGAATTAATTGATTAATAAATCAATAAAATGAATAAATAATTAATTAAATAATATTAAATTAAATAAAAACTTATAAATCAGAAAATATTCACAAAAATGAATATTATTAAGTAACTAATGACAAGTATCAAGAATGAGTAAAACCCACAATGGAAACCATGACAATCAAAGTCAAGATACCGAAATTCCAACAATGCTAAATTACGTATAGCGAGAAAATGACTTTCTCCATCAAATATCTTCCAACCAAACATTATGAACAATGTAACACCCTTTAACTCCATAAACTAATAACAACCAAAGGAGGGCAAGTCTACTAGTATACATCTCATGACCTAGCTCACTAGTTCATGTCACGCGAACTTACGTCGTGAATATATACGTTATGGTTTAGGCTTGCTTGAGGCGCACCAAATCTAGGCGAAGGACTCGCGTTTGATCAGCCCATTTCACTCTCAAATCAAGTGAGTCATAGCCCCCTTTCAAACTCTTTTATGTGTTTTACTTTCGGGGTGAAAAGCATGATAAATAAAATTGTTTTCTTTTACGAAATGATGCTTTGAAAGAATGATTATGATATGGGAATTATTGTATGTTCAACATGTTATATATTATATGATGAGCTTGAGTACTGTCAAACTGTTTCACCTCGGTACACTACTATTAACTCTTCGAGAGGCCTGTAGTATGAGAGTTGCGCAACTAGGACTTGTCCCCTCACCCAACGAGTAACGGTGGAAGGAGACCTTCATTGCCAGTCCGACCACGCGGTGCTCTAGCTACTATATCAGTGGTCATGCCACGCCCCCTTCTATTATTGGTCGTCTCCATGGCACGACCCCTTTATTATTATTGCACATGATTGACGGCATGTGTTCCTTATTATCTTGGACATAACCGGTTTTAGTAGTGGCTCAAGCACAAACTCATCAATTATGCCATTGGCCAAGTGTTATTGATATCATTTATGGTTGGTTATTATTGTTTGAACATACGGTTTGGGCATGGAGACTATGATGAAATTCTTGGAAATCTTATGACATATTTCTTCTTAAATCTTATCGAATGAATACTTGTTTGTAGTATAAACCTATGAACTCACTCAACTCTCGTAGTTGACACTTTTTCTTCATGCTTTTTAGGTATAGAGCAATAGGTACTAAGCTTGACCGCCCCTATGGAAGCTTATTTGTAATGTGCTTGGACTTATGTAATGCAAACATTTGGTCTTTTGTTTATGAACTTGGTTATGTAATGATCGTTAAACGTCAACTTGAACTTGTAATCTTTTGAAATTTGATGCCATTTGAAACTTTATGCTGATGATTTCTACTTAATCTTTTTGTACCATGTCGTTCTATGGCATCTCGTGTTTCCGCCCTAGTCGGGGTGTTACATCAGTGGGAGTAAATTTGCAATCCTTGTTTTGCACGTGGATGATATTATACTTGCAAGTAACAACTTGGATATGTTGCGTGAGTCGAAGCGTTTACTTTCACATAATGTCGACATGAAAGATCTCGGTGATGCCTATTATGTCATAGGTATCGAAATACACCAAGATAGGCGTAATGATGTTCTGGTTCTTTCTCAAAAGGCTTATATTGAACACATCTTAGAACGCCATAACATGCAACACTACACATCCACTATAGCTCTAGTAGTAAAAGGAGACGTATGTGATTGTTTATGAAGTCCAAACATTGAGATTAAAAGTGAGCAATTGAGGATGATACCTTACTCGTAAGTAGTTAAGAGCATTATGTACGCTCGGGTTCGTACTTGTCCAGATATCGCTTATATCGCCGGTATGCTTGGGAGTTAACTATCTAATCCTGGATTAGCATATTGGAAAACGGCTAAAAGGTTCTACGATATCTGCTAAGGACCAAAGACTACACATTAACTTATAGAAGAAGTGACAACTTAGAAGTAGTAGGATGTTCTGATTCCGATAAGAAACCTACTTCTGGATATATATTTATGATTAGCTGGCAAACCTATCTCTTGACGGAGTCATAATGAGAAACTGACTACAATGTCCATCATGATGGTTGAATGCATTGTCATCTATAATACCATGTCATGGGATGTTGTTAAAGAACCTGGTCAGTGGACTCAAAGTCGTCAACTTTATTACCAGACCATTGAAGCTTTACTGTGATAACTCAGCTACCGTAACTTTCTTGAACAGTAACAGTTCAACTGGCGCTGAGTTGTATCTCAATACAAAGTTTCTGTTTGTACGCGAATGGATTGAGGAAAATGTTCTTTGTATTGAGTGCATAAGTACACATAATATGCTAGTAGATCCAATGACCGAAGGTCTTCCTCCTAAAATCTTCGTAGGACACGTGTCGAAGATGAGGCTTACTAAAGGACTATGTTGTACTTATTGGTCATTATTATTAATATTATCATAGTGAAAATTTCCTTCTTATTCAGATTTTGTTTGTCTATTAGTTACACTTTTAGCTCATAATAGTGTATAGACATTATATAACAAAATTTGTCTTAGTCAATTGATCATTGCTTATTAGTTTTAAATTTGAGTCATAGTTTGACTAGTGGGGGTCCTGAGTTGATGTTCTTCTCTACGACTGTACTTATTGGCTATGATTTCAGTTTAAAACAAAATGAGTATTATTCCGGACTTACTGAATACTCATAGATAAATGATCGCTTGGTCAAGTAGGAGAAAAATTTCAATTATCGTCAATTATCATATCAGGAATGATAAATGATCAGTGACGGTCACACTAACGTGGTTCCAACACAGATGTTTTACCATATCAGTTCAAAAAAAAATCTCTACTAATCACTAGAATCATACCCGCACGATGCGGCGATGATGGGTTGTGGCGATGTAATGACGGCGGCCGTGGTGGCGGTGACGGGTGGTGCGTGCGTGGCAGTGGCGGCGATTGGTGGTGGTGGCGGCGCGCGGATGACGGCGTGGATTGGTGGTGGTGGTGGTGGGGTGGGGAGTAGTGTAGGTTATTGATGTAATGTAGTTTTGATTTTTTTTTTTTTTGAACAGTGAGTTAGTAGTTAGCATTCGAAACACCACAGTGACATCCAATTGGGCAGTATGCGGTGCTCGAACCACGCATGCCTGAACCCAGAACTCTCGAAAACCCCCTAATAGTCCACTCCTACAAATGTAGGAACTGAGATTCGAACCCTGATGGATTTCCCCAAGGTCAAAGACCTTACCAATGGGCCACCAACCCATTGGCTGGTTTGTTAAAACTTAAAATTCAATGTTGAAAGTTGAAAATGAGATTTGCTTTATAATATAATAGAGTTATGCCCGCGCGATGCAGCGATGTAATGGCGGCGTGGTGACGGTGACGGGTTGTGGTGGCGCGCGGAGGTAGCGGTGGGCGGCGGCGGCGGTGATGACGGTGGTGGTGGCGGCGGTGCCGGGTGGCGAGTAGTTTAGGTTATTGATGTAATGTAGTTTTGATAAATTGTTGAAACTTAAAATCAATATTGAAATTTAAGTTCAATGTTGAAAATTCAAAAAAAAATATTTTTTATAATATAGTACAGATAGTAGGTTGTTGATCGAAAAGCTAGATTGATGTCCAATAGGTTGTTGAGTAATTGCAATTAATCCGACATTTTCTTCTACAAACTTTAAATAACATTCTATTGAATTTTATGTTTTTCAATGTAAAATGAACAAAAATGAGAATTTGGTTCATAATTATTACTCCATTTCTACGTTACTCTTTGAACCATATTTGTTCCAATCTAATGCATATGCTTAAACTCGTACATCACAATGCTACACATTTTCCACCAATTTCTTCTATTTTTTTTTATAACTTACTATAATCAAGTTAGAAAAATCTTGACTCTTAACATAAAATCAAGGGTTAAGATTCAAAGTTGTACATTAAATCTTGACCATTGATTTTAATCCAAAAGTTAAGATGTCTCTAACTTAACCCCTCACGTTACTACTAACAACATAGAAGTGATAGAAGAATCTTGACTCTTACCATAAAATCAAGGGTCGACGAAAGACGTTACTACTAACAACATAGAAGTGATATATGTCATTGTTGTAGCATCTACATATGAGTTTTGCTTCTTAAACAAGTTATGAATACCAATCTTGGTCACGGTTTGTTTAATAAAGGGATTATGACACCGAAGTGTAACCAACTATGACTCAATGGTTATGTAATGTAGTGACCTTTCAAAATGGCTATCTTTTGTAAGTACCTTCCATTTTTGTTCTTTTAATGTATCGGGTGACCGGTTGTACCATTAGCCGGTAATAAAATTAAGGGATTAAGGCACCGGAATGTAACCAACTATGATTGAATGGTTATGTAATGTAGTGACCTACAAAAATATTAAATCGATGTAAGAACCTCTCTGTTTTGTTCATTCGATGTAACGGTTGACCGGTTCTGACAAATAAATAAGTTCTAGAGTATTATCTAGATATTTTTCTTCATATATTGTACCTATATCTATCAACATAGAGGTGTCGTTCAAAAGACCAGGCTGCCACCGGAAACGGCCACTTTCCAGTCACCGCCACCATTCAACAGATCCATACACGCATCATCATCATCATCCCCCACCACCATATTAAGTGATCTGAATATGTAACAGTATGGATCTACTTCCATCCCAACCTGTGCCTTCACATTCTTATTCTAACACCAAGATCTTTACACAAATATACAAGCATACATACATCTAGATCTAAGAAGATAAACCCTAGATCTAACAAGAAAAAAAAGAAAGATGAAGAAGAAGAAGAAGAAATAAAGAAAAGAAAAGAAAAGCGATATGGTGGTTTTTACGGCCATGATTTGAAATGGATTCTGAAAGTGACAAGATCCGGCCATTAAAAAATAAGACATCAAAAGGAAAAGGGATCTGTACAAGACGACGCTTTATGTTCCGTGGTTTTGGAACCGGTGCCATCCTATCTTCGTGGCTGACGACCATAGCTACGTACAGTGCATTTATAATTGATACAAATATTATATAATTTATTGATACAAATATTATATAATTTTTACGGCCATGATTTGAGAGGTTCTTACATCAATTTAACACTTTCGTAGGTCACTACATTACATAACCATTCGCTTATAGTTGGTTACACTCTGGTGCCTTAATCCCTTTTTTTTATGTCCAACGTGGCATTACCGGTTACAAATAGGATGTTACCCGGTAGGATACATTAAAAGAACAAAAATGAAAGGTACTTACATCAGATAGCCATTTTGAAAAGTCACTACATTACATAATCATTGAGTCATTGTTGGTTACACTCCGGTGTCATAATCTCTTTAATAAAAGTGACATAAGATAAATCTTTCAAATTAAGAATATCATGTCACACATTTTTGATGAGCCTATTGTCGCTACTTGCTAGTCAAATACTCCTCTGTTAACATATTTTCCAAGAAATCGCTTTTCAGTTCATAAGAGTTAACTCTTTGTCTCACACACACACATATATACTAGTCCTAATACCCGTACGATGTACGGTAGCTATATGCCTATATAGATTGTATCATAAAGAAATTCGAATATGTCACATACATGATTCGTGAGTATGAAATAAATTGTGGTTAAAGTAAATCGATGATCGAAGCTAAATATTAATAAACAGTAATCATAAATATATAATATGTTTAGTTAATTAAAATCGGAACTTGTAATCATAGTGGATGATGACAAATAGCCTTATGATTTCGGATCGTAAACTCAAAATTTTGAAGTCTTCATGATAATAACTTATTATAAGTAATATAAGTAATAGGAGTTGAAGAATTGAGAAAAAAAAGAGACAATTTTATTAATGAGAAAAGAATCAATCAAAAAAGGTTATAATATGTTTTGTATCTATAAGTCAAGAGTTAGAGTTTAATTCTAAGTCTAATAAGAAATTGAATTTATATACAATTAAAAAAGCTAATTTAATAAAATAAATAAATTAAAAGGACACGTGTCGATCAAGGATTACGCCACGTGTCATTTCAAGAACATCTTAATCCTGTTTTAGTTTATTGGTAGATATTCCAAGAAATTGCTTTTGCGAACATCAGATAAATCTTTCAAATTTCCGTCCTTTTTATTTTACAAACATTTGTTGTTAACCGTGTAAAATAGGTATAGACTAATACCCGTTTTTATTGTAGTGGTTAATACGCTCGGTATGTGTTTGTTTGACTGGTTTATACTATTTTGGTGCATATCTTACACTTAACCCTGCTTGTAATCAAACAAATCTAATGCTTGCTCATGTTCGTTCATTTAATGAATTGAAGAGTATTATATATGTTCATGTAAAACGTTGTATTCCTTAACATTACTTGTTTACTTGCCCTCGGTTAGAAACTTAATTCGGATAAGATAAAGACATTTATAATACTTTAACTATCTAGTTATTTTTCCTTTATATAATTTGACAGGGAGAGGGGTTGACAAACCAAAAGAAAATTAGTAGTAAGAAGTAAGGATTAAGGAAAATGTCAAATGTCAAATGTCAAATGCATGGGTGATACAAGAAGACGCAAACATCTCAAATATTGAACCTTGGTCAACTATCGGGTTGTTTGACCAAGTCATCAATTTCATTTGCGGAAAAACTCAAGTCTCAATAGTAATTTAAGATTCTGAAATTTCTTTTTAGGAATACCAGCTTGTACTAATTAGAACAAATAAAGTTTTCCTTTTTTCATGTCGCACAACCTTTTGCAAACCCGACTTTGCTTTATTGGTGAGCTTGTGCAATATTGTCTCAATCGCAAAAATGAACATTTCACAACTTTAAGTATTTCGATTGACAAGAGAATTTTCTAGTGTAGATCAATTTCTAAGTTGTTAGGATATTTACATATCTTTGTATTATCCTGGTTCCGCAACAACCTTGTATTTTATTTAAGACAATAAATAAAATACGTTGAAAAATTACAACTTGGTCTCACCAGTTTACATACTTGTATTTAATATTGCATTGTTATTTACTTATTTATCTTGTCACCTAAATAAGTAATCCACCAGTTACTTGGTATAACCTTCACTGGTACTAGCTCCATTCGAGTCCAGTGAAGTTATTACAAAGAACTCACCATTGACATAGAGGTGTCTTCAGTAGTATCATCTCTTGAGTTGAGACTTACATTGTTAGGAATATTAATATTAGTGCTAGTTTTGTAACTATACGTAAGTTTAGTATGTAATGGGTTAGATATGGAGGGGAGTATTATGAAAATTCTTGTATGTATAAATATCTCCCCTCACCACCTTTGTAATAAGCCTTTAACACATATTAATCTAATCCTTCACATTTACCATTTTTCTCTCAACCCTCACACACACACTTTACAATTTCATGATCTAGCTTATATTTACAATTGGTTTCAGAGTATGATTGGATCCTTAATGTATCTTACTTCAAGTAGACCAGATATCATGTTCGCCACATGTATGTGTGCAAGATACCAAGCAAACCCCATGGAAAGTCACTACCAGGCTGTTAAAAGAATCTTTCGGTATCTCAAGGGTACTATAAATCTTGGTTTATGGTATCCAAAAGATACCGGTTTCGAACTAACTGCCTTCTCAAATGCAGACCATGCAGGTTGCAAGTTAGACCGCAAAAGCACATCTGGGAGTGTTCAACTTCTTGGAGATAAATTAGTCAGTTGGTCATCAAAAAAACAAAACTGTGTTTCTACATCCACAGCAGAAGCTGAATATGTTGTTGCTGCTAGCTGCTGTTCTCAAGTTTTGTGGATGAAAACACAACTCTCTGACTATGGATTTAAGTATGACAGCATCCCCATTTACTGTGACTTCAAGAGTGTCATTGCAATTTCTTGCAATCCTGTTCAGCATACAAAGACCAAGCACATCGATGTGAGGTACCATTTTCTTAAGGATCATGTCGAGAAAGGTAACATCGAACTCTATTTTGTCACTACAGACTACCAACTTGCAGACCTTTTCAAAAAACCTTTGGATGAACAGAGGTTTAATTTTCTGAAAACCAAGTTGGGTATGCTTGATTTACAAACTTAATTGCTTAATTGCCATGTATTCTATGTTTATTTTCTTGTTCAATCATTGATGTGTTTTATTTGATATTACATGCAATGTTTGAGGGGGAGATCAAGGGTAAAATGCATGATTCTAGGGGGAGTTTGTAAATTTCTTGATTCTGCATGATTCTAGGAGGAGTTTGTAAATTCCTTAATTCTTGTATGCCTATGTTGAGGGGGAGTCTGAAATTTTTCTTACTTATTCTTAGTTAAGTTTTTACCAAGTAGTTCTTATTTTCTTCATCCTTTATAATTCTAAAACCAAAATCCAAAACTCTTAAAAAAAAAAAACACGACTTTCATTTTCCCCTATAAATACTCAAAACCGACCTTCATTTACCCTTTTACCTTCTATCTCAAATACCGTTTTTCTTTCACAAATACCGGCTTTCTCCATATTTCTTCAAAAACCGGCTTTCCATCATTTTCAGTTAAAAACCACTTACCGGCTTTCAGGTTCCTTCTTTCTCAAATACCGTTTTTCCTTATATATCATTAACTAAAGTCAGCTTTCAAATAACTTATAATAATTATCTTTTTTGTTCATTCCAGGGTTGATTTCTTGTGTCACTTGATTTCTTTTTGCCATTTATATTCTTATCATCTGTTCTTTCCTTCATTATCATCAGGTATAATTCATCTTTCTAATTAAGCATGTTAAACTTGCATGATTCATTTTGTTTCTGATTTTATAAACTTGCTTTTATTCAGTGATTATAGATGATTAGACTTGCATGATTCATCTTGATTTTGTTATCATAAATTTGCATTGCTTTTGTTTCTATTAACTTGCATGATTTTATTTTATGTAGAAATGATTGTTGATTGCGAGAGTAAATGTTAAATTTGTTCAATGATTGAGTTGCATGATTTGTTGGCTCACTTAACTGATCGAATTCTTGCAATTTTCTGTTATTTGTTCTATTTACCGGTATTCATCATTTGCTCTCATTTACCGGTATTACTTAATGCTTTCTTCAAAATGCGTCGATACAAGTATTCTTACCTGGTGTCTTGATGCTTTGAAATGCCGGCTTTCAAAACTGGTATTTCTTCATGTTCTCATGCTCTTTCTAAAACAAAACTCTGACCAAATTTTCCTTTAAATACCGGTTTTTCTAAACCATTTTCAAAACCAGTATTTGCATATAATCTCATGCTTTTATGAAATGAAATTTTGTCCAATTTTTTCTAGAATACTGGTTTTACTTAACCATTTTTCAAAACCGGTATTTGTTAACAAAACACTTCGAAAATTTTTCAAGAAAACTTTTTCACAAAACCCTAATCAAATTCTATACTTTAAACCTGGTTTTTGCTTAAGTAAAAGTTTTCTTACACAAAAGACTTTGTGTTTACTTGATTTCTTCAGTTTTGGGCAAATCTGTGCTCATTAACAATTCTGGTACCACAAACAATTGTCGCAAATCATCTTATAATTTAAAGTGCCGAAATTTCAAATGTTTTTAAGTTTCTTACAAATCATTTCCATGAGATGCAAGACATTGAACGCCTTCATGTACTGCCTTTGTAGTCTCATATGAAACAATTTGTAAGAACTGTTGAACATCTAAGATGAATTTTTTTTTTCTTTTTGTGCTAAACTTGTTTTTATTTTTCTAACACTCTGTTTCCCTGAGATGCAAGGTATCGAACGTCTTGATGTACTACCTTTGCAGTCTCTTGGAAAACGCTTGTTAGAAATCTTAAAATTCTTTATTTGCATGTGTTCTTTCTGTGCTAAAACTGTCTTTCATTTTCTTACATGTGTTTTCCCTGAGAAGCAAGGTATTGAACGCCTTGTTGTACTACCTTTGCATCTCTTGTGAAAAAATTTGTAAGAACTTGTAGATTTCAGTTTTCCTAAAATGGAGTATGCTCTATGTGTGATTTAGCTTTGGAAAGATATTTCCATCTTTTCCTTTTATTTTTCTAAACCATTTTCAAAACCAGTATTTGCATATAATCTCATGCTTTTATGAAATGAAATTTTGTCCAATTTTTTCTAGAATACTGGTTTTACTTAACCATTTTTCAAAACCGGTATTTGTTCATATAATCTCATGCTTTTATGAAATGAAATTTTGTCCAATTTTTTCTAGAATACTGGTTTTACTTAACCATTTTTCAAAACCGGTATTTGTTAACAAAACACTTCGAAAATTTTTCAAGAAAACTTTTTCACAAAACCCTAATCAAATTCTATACTTTAAACCTGGTTTTTGCTTAAGTAAAAGTTTTCTTACACAAAAGACTTTGTGTTTACTTGATTTCTTCAGTTTTGGGCAAATCTGTGCTCATTAACAATTCTGGTACCACAAACAATTGTCGCAAATCATCTTATAATTTAAAGTGCCGAAATTTCAAATGTTTTTAAGTTTCTTACAAATCATTTCCATGAGATGCAAGACATTGAACGCCTTCATGTACTGCCTTTGTAGTCTCATATGAAACAATTTGTAAGAACTTGTAGATTTCAGTTTTCCTAAAATGGAGTATGCTCTATGTGTGATTTAGCTTTGGAAAGATATTTCCATCTTTTCCTTTTATTTTTCTACAGAGTTCAGCTCAATGGATTTTCTAACTCCTGGTTGCACCGAAAACATGGAAAACAACTTCCAACTTCATCTTCCATTCTCCTCACCTTATCCTATAATCACCCATTTTCTATCTCATCACCCCATTTTCCCTGCTTTAACAAGAACAACCGATGATATTCCCAAGGAACTTCTGTTCCACTTGTGGCGATCCATTGAGTACATCAAACCCAGGGGCAAAAACATCTTACCATTCTTTCAATTTTCACTTCCCAACAAAACATCAACTGTCACAATTACATTCAAACTCGAAAACTTCTGATCCATATTTGGATTCCCCGAACCCAACTACAAACAAGGAGTCACGGAGTTTGATGTCACCCCTTCCACTCAAGTCATGCTTCAAGGGGTCAAAGAACTTGGATATGATGGAGAGCTCAACGCATTGAAATACTTCAAAAAGAATAATCTCCACAGATTATGGTATCCTCTCTGCTCCATCATCAATTATTGCTTGACTCCCACAAAGAAAGGTCAAGATGGGATAACCTCGCACACTCTGACATACCTATATGGAATTTCCCACGATGTGCATCTTGACTTTGCCGCAGCAACATGGGATCATATGGCATTAAATGTTAAAGGGAAGAACAATGAGCAGAAGAAGTACATCCCGTTCATCAGATTTTTCACTATTCTGATCAGACATGCGTTGGACGCTAATCCGAATATTCTCAGATTCTCCAATTCCAGAAGATGTCACATTCCCAGATTTGGATCTGTCTACTCAAATTCAGGTGTTACGACCATGGCTCCAATGCCAATCCATGACTCACTTCTTCGCTTGGTGCCTCGTGAAGATCCTGACTTCATGAATTATAGAGTGTTTATATCCGGGGCTATGGGCGCTGCAAGCCGACAGCGTCCTGCATAGGTCGTCTGGTGAGGGTTATAGGTCTAGGAAAATAAAAGAGGGGATAGAAGGAGATGTTATGGCACCAAGCTCACAAGCTGAAATTTCTGAACCATCTGCACCGTCAGCACCAACTTCTTCTAAGACATCATCTGAACCACCGAAAAAGAAACTTAAAGTAAATCTCAAATACAAACCTAAAACCAAATCACTTCTGGTTGATGAACAAACACCATCTCCAAAAAAATCACCATCGCCCTCTCAACCACAAAATCCAACTCCCGTACCTTCTGAATCTCAAGTCACTACCTCCATCCCACCGACTTCTACTCACAGACCATCAGCAGGTCATGTAAAATCAACCGCAAAAAGAAAATACATAAGACCCAAATCTTCTAAAACACTTAAACCAATTCTGGAAGAAGAACCTCAAGCACGCAACGATGATCCTATGGAAATTCTGGAGAGACAAGGTGGATTTGAGGGAGGGGTTGAAAAACAAAAAGGAGAGGTTGAGCGGTCTGGGCTAGGTAAAGGGCATAAAGAAAACGTTGGCCCTCCGACAGTTGAAGCCAATATTTCTCTCCGGGATGAAACCCCTAGGGTAAAAGTTGAGAACTCCCCACTCTCGCATGTACAAGCCTCCGCACGCCACTCTGGCTCCTCCCTACAGGAGTTAGTTTCACTTTTACACGGGCAACAACCGCATCCACTATCACAACCTCATTTGGGGTTGGCGATATTGAAGCTGAGGATACTCATGCCCCTCTCCCGACTTTCATTTCTACTGCACTTGAGTCTAGTTCCCAATCTAGGACACCTGAAGCAACTGATGCACGTCCTTTGGACGTTGCCGGAACAGACTTAGAGATTTTGGACATAGTTCCATCTCAAGGATCTCCTGGAAAACCTGTCTCTGCCATCCTCAAACAAGCAATGAAATCAGGTGCTGAGGAGTTAAGCTTCGAGGGGTTTAGGCTTTCCTTCCTTCCTCCTAGCTCACCTCCCAGTTCAACGGGCAATCTACAAGATCCCGGAATTCATTTTGAACGTGAGATTGTGTTAAATTGCAAAGCCCGACCAATTCGTCACCGAACAACTGTTGTTGAAGCCTAGCTTCGTCAATCAACAGGAAGCCCTGGTGGAGAAATACCCTCAGGCCGCACTGTAATCCGTTCGGAGTCTACAGTTGCGACAACGATTTCTATGTCGGACGAACCTCCAATTCCTCAATCTCAAATCACTCAGACCCTGAAACATCACCAACAAATTCACAAGCCGAAGCACTCCGAAAAATAAAAGGCAAGGCTCATGCTACATCTGAAACACCGAAAAAGGCATAGCCCACCACCTGCCTCTGATAGACTTTTCTTGGCTTCTGATCCTATCCAACGTTCCATTATCATCCAACAACTTGCTGATCAACCCACCCACAAATCACCTTCACCTATCATCGAACATCATTCTAATTCATCTTCTTCTTCTGATAATGATAATAATGATTCCTCTAGCCAACACTCACCATCTCCTAATCAATTAAAATTAGAAGAGCTTTGCAATGAACTCTATGCTACATTCTTGTCATGTGAAGAGCTAAATGATTCTTTTGACAATGTTGTACTTGCTGCTCTCAAAGCAAGATTTGATCATCAGCATGAAATCCGAGACTTCAAGCTCAAAGCAGAACAAGATAAGATTCAAGCACTTGCACAGCTAGAAGCAGCTCAGAAAAAAATCAGAGAACTTGAAGCTACATGTAGACAAGCTGCTGCCTCCTCTAGCCGACGTGATGATCCCGATCAAGAGGATCAACACGAGGGGGAGAAAACTAAAGAAATTAATTTTGGTGAGACTGAGGCTATAGGAAGTGCAAGAGCAAGTTATGCCACTGAAGTTGTTGGTGATTCTGAAACTAGAGATGATGCTCAGTCTCAAGATCCTCAGACTGATTCTGTTATTATTGGTGAAGATTTTCAGGATCCCAACGTTGATAAAACTTCTATGATTCCGGATCATCAATTATTTGACTTTGATGATGAAAATGAAACTCCTAAGCCCTCTGATGCTGAGAAAGATGAATTTCGTGGCTTTGATCAATATTCGGATGTTCACCAACCTATTTCCTCTCTCAACAGAATGAACATTCATGATCTAATCAATCATCTAGCCAATCTTCATCTCTTCAAAAACCTTGTTGCTTCTAGGGCTCCTCAAGATCAAATCAACGAAGGTCGCTTCAAAAAGAACACCCAGAAAAGAATTAATCATCTTGAAGCACCATCTGACTGGGATTTCTCCACAAGATTTCTTGAAGAAAGGGCCTATCGGATCTTCTCTCAGCAACATGAATTGGTCGAACTCGACATCAACAAAATGAGAGCTAACCGTGCTTATGATCTTGATCAACAAGAGAAAAGTATTTGAAGGATCTTGTAGAAGCAAGAAGTCACAAAATTCACAAAGTCTGGAAAGATCAATTCAAGCTTAAGATCACCAAAGTTGTAAGCTTTCACTTCAAAGAATGGCGAGATACCGGCTTTGCTAGGCGGCCAGGCTTAATGTGGTTTGTTGTCAAACGAGAAGACAATCGAACATGCATGTTTGGTGAAGCCAGATCCAATCTTCTCCCTGCAAATGATCTCATCTTTCTCCAAAATCACTTTGCAAGCAAGCTTATTCAACAAGATCCTGAGAATCAAGAAGCCTACTATGCAGTGAAGAGATATATGGATTGTTTAGTTCTGAGCCAAACTCAAAAGGACTTCCAGCTTGGTCTTGAAAAGAAATAAAAGAAGATCAATTTAACCATGCCCAACCAAAGGATTCAAGGTGTTAATCTAGATAACTTCAACACCGGCTTCATTTTTGATGATCCCAAAGGGTTTGTGTTCCAAAGTGAACAAGGGCACAAGATCTTCATTCGACTAGATGAACTCTCCAAATACTCAGATGGAACTCTATTACACTGCCAGAAAGTGTTTGAAATCTTATACAAATTTGAAGAGTCGGAGAATGAAAAGAAGAAGATGAAGAAGGTCATAACCAAGATTGAAGCCAAGATCAAACATAGAGAGGGGACCAGGTTGATCATGAAAGCTCGAACTCCAAAAGATCGTCCTGGAGTCATTCATGTTCCAAAAGGCACTTGGGTGAGATATTATCCTAACAATGTATTTGGTCCTCACAACATGCCTCACGTGAACTTCGTCGAAAACATTATCGAGCCTGCCAACAGACCTGCTGATGAAAGGTTCCATTTCATTCCTAAACGTTACTGGAAAGAGAAATACAGTGAATACAAGAAACGAGCTTTCAAGAATACATTTAACCAAGAACCACAACCCAACCCAACAAAGAAAAGAAAGAAGCACTCAACCAAGAAAAGGAATGAGAGGAAGAGAAGACAAAAGAGAAAGACCTCACAGCAAGAAATCCCTGAAGAAGGAGATCATGCAAAACCGCACTAAAGGGGGAGATTGTTAGGAATATTAATATTAGTGCTAGTTTTGTAACTATACGTAAGTTTAGTATGTAATGGGTTAGATATGGAGGGGAGTATTATGAAAATTCTTGTATGTATAAATATCTCCCCTCACCACCTTTGTAATAAGCCTTTAACACATATTAATATTAGTGCTAGTTTTGTAACTATACGTAAGTTTAGTATGTAATGGGTTAGATATGGAGGGGAGTATTATGAAAATTCTTGTATGTATAAATATCTCCCCTCACCACCTTTGTAATAAGCCTTTAACACATATTAATATTAGTGCTAGTTTTGTAACTATACGTAAGTTTAGTATGTAATGGGTTAGATATGGAGGGGAGTATTATGAAAATTCTTGTATGTATAAATATCTCCCCTCACCACCTTTGTAATAAGCCTTTAACACATATTAATATAATCCTTCATATTTACCATTTTTCTCTCACCCTCACACACACACACTTTACAATTTCGTGATCTAGCTTATATTTACATACATGTCATAGTGTGTATTGAACTTTAATTTTATGCATCATATTTAAAACTTTCAAATCATGTGCATTGTATGTATCTGTCACTTGTTAGTTTTTGACTAGTCGTATACATACAATGCACATGATTTGAAAGTTAAATACAATATTGAAGTTTAATACACATTATAACAACTCGTGTAAAGTTATTTACATTCTGATGTACTAATCCCTTTAAATTTTAACACGTGCCCCTCAAATGCATTATAAAGTAGTATAATCTGAAATAAAAGAATTACGTGAAAATTTTTTAAGGAAAAAGCTCAAGCAAATATATAACAAAGAGATACAAATTGATAAATAAATGAAAACCAAAATTAACTAGTCTTGAACTAACAAACCAAAGAAACATATAAAATTAAGGAATCACTAAATTTGCACACGAATGGACATATGTTTGACAAACTCAACAATTTTAGAACTATTGGGGGCAAGGGTGCAGTGTCAATATTTGATAATTTGGCAAGTTTTAGTAAGTTCAACAGCCAATAAGAACGTGCCATGTAGCTGTTGGGTTTTTGCTAAAACTTGCCAAAACATGCCAAAAGTAAGGGAGTAGTAGCCAAAACTTGTCAATTTGCCAAAACTTGCCAATGACCGAAAAAAACAAACGGTTGCCGGATTTTGTAAAAGTGACAATAGTTTATAAATATGTAAACTAACTTGGGCTCAGAAATTGGGGGTCAGAATTCGGAAGTCAAAGACGTCATGACTGCAAACCCAAAGGTTTACCCTGCCAATCCGCGTCCCATTTTTACAAACACTTTTTATCATCATCGCTCATTTAACGTAACACCGACAACCTAATTGTTCAACGATATCATCACCAACATAATACTACTTTTCCGAACCATATTGCTTTAATGGAACAAAATACGGCAACACTACCACGGAAAAAAATTCCGGCAACGCTACAACTAAGTTAACACTACCAAGCTAATCAAAAACATGCAATTAACCGCAATGTAAATAAAGATAAATATATATAATCATAAGCATAAGCATAAGCAGCAGTAGTTAACCGGAAAACCATGGCCGGCGATGAAAAGAAGCCCCAAAAGGGGTTTCAGATCTCGCCGGAAAAGGTTGTAGTACATTAGGAGCATCGGCAAGTCGGTTCTGTCATTGATTCCGGCAATACAAGCCAAGAAAATCATAATATTAGCCTCAAAATGGAAAACCTTCAATTAAAAAAAATTAGGTTTCGGGTGATTCAATCATTGGCACTACAGCCAAGAAAAAAAACGGTCACATAGCACGCTCCCAACGTTTACAAGGATTGGCCAAAGGAAGCCAATATATATAACCGATGCTACTTGCCGACTTAAGCCGGAGGAGGGGGTGCAATGGAACGGACAAGCCGATTTTTGCCAATGGAAGGAACCGATGGAACTTGCCGACTACACCCTTACCCCTTAGACTAGCATTTTAGAAGTTAGAACCTCATCCACGTCAGCTATTTCAGTACTTAATGCCGAATCAATTACAGTTTGTACCACTTTAAACCCAAAGAAATTAGCCTAGTAACCTTTGGTTATTTCAGATACTTCCACACTCAAAATCCTTAGATGATTTTACCTGAACGTAGCTAAACGCTTGAAAACCGCGCTAAGAAAGGTGACTTATGTCTAGAAGCGGATACAAGATTTAGTCTTAGTGCGGGCAAGGCCGGTGTTTAAGGTGAACAAAGTGGGCTTTTTTAGAGGGTCCGATATTTAAAATTTATATATATCTTATATATATATAATTACTAAGCTCATTATAAATTTTAACAATCACGTAAAAGTTAAACCATACAACTTAGTCCACATAAAAAAGTCTACTAGATTAAAAAAAAGGGTTATCTACCAATTTGCTATGAAGAATGCTATGAGAGCTACTCGAATCCTCTGCCAGGCATTACGATAGTTTATTTCAATCGTATAAATTTGCATTGTTTTATTAATTTTTTTGAACAATAACTTTTGTTAATTTTATTGATGTAACATTTATTGTCGTTTTTAAAGATTAGTGTTATAATACAATTTTTTGCGCTTAGCTTACAGGCCCTTTTTTTTTTGCTCGACCTAGATCCATAAATCTTCGGAGACGGCCCTGAGTGTGGGCAACAAAAAAAAAACTTACTTGATACTTGATGAGCTCTTTGTGATTCGCAAGCCCTCTTTGAGAATCTAAAGCCCTCTTTGCGATTTTGTGGAAACCTAAAAAACTTGAATATTTTGTTATATATAGGATGATTTTTGGTTACCTGGATTACTTTTCTCAATATATTTATACAGTAATTGGCTAATTGTAACATCCAACAACTAAAAGTTAATTTTTCCACTATACAATTGTAAGTAATAGATCACGTTTATATCCGAGTTTATATAATTGTAACCCTTGATGTTGTGGCATTGGATTAGTATAGATCCCCAGTAGCTTCAGTGACATTGGCGAAGGTATGCCTTAACTTCGTTCCAATTGATAAGATTTTCATCTAGATGACATCACGCAAAGTATGACACTCTTCGATGGTACGGTCTGCGTATCGGTGAAATGGACAGAACTTTGAATAGTCGAGACCAGGAGGCCAGGGGAGTGGTTTATCTCTGGGCAGAGAAAGGGTTTTACAGGTCAGAAGCATGGAGAATAGGGTAGGAATGGGTAGGGCTAATGGCGGGTAGTGAGCTCTATTGGGTCCCCAGGGTCGCATGGGAGTACCTTGTTGCAGGATTTTGTGATTACCTTATTTCAAATAGAGTTTGTAGAAAATCAAAGTTGGAGAATAGAGATGTGAGATGTGAGATCGAGCAACAGAAAAAAAAAAGGAGAAGACGATTAAGATATTTGGATTGTCTTTAATCATCTCATGTGTTCAATTGTATCCGTAAGGAATTTATGTTCAATTTTATCAAGTACAGTAGAAACTCTATAAAATAATACACTTGGGACCACCAAAATTTATTAATTAAAAGAGTTATTAATTAATCGATAAATTAATAATTATTAATTTATATATTAATTAATATTTTATTAATTTATAGTATTAGTTAAATTTATATATTATTTAATTAATTATTTATTATTTTATTGATTTATTAATTAATATTTAATATTAATTTATATATTAATTAATATTTCTAATTAATTTATATATTAATTAATATTTCTAATTAATTTATATATTAATTAATATTTCTAATTAATATTATATATTAATTAATATTTTATTAATTTATATATTAATTAATATTAATTAATTATAATAATTAATACACTAAAATTTATTAATTAAAAGAGTTATTAATTAATCGATAAATTAATAATTATTAATTTATATATTAATTAATATTTTATTAATTTATAGTAGAATACTTAGTTTACAAACACCTTTTGTGAGTCCCTTTAACTTCGAGATGGTTTACCAATGAAAGTGTAAAATACAACAAGTCTAATAATCACTAGATTGGACTAGTATTACTTGTAAATAAAGATGCAAGATATATAAACAAAGTAATACAAGACTTAAAGCAATAAACAAATAAAGTGGACCATTATGTATGTTTCATGGGTATTTCATTTATTGATGTTTAAATAAAATACAAGGTTGTTGCGGAATCAAGATAACACAATTAAGTGTGTATCCTAACAACCTATGAGTTACAATATGATCTATATTTGTCAAATAGCTCTTTAGGATCGAGATACTTAAAGTTGTTAAGTATCCCTGTTTAAGATCGAGAGTATTTGAACAAATTCACTTAAATGCAAAAGGAATGCTTAAAGTATTTTTGTCAAGGAAATGACTTTGTATTTATAGGCAACAAATTCACCAGTGAATTTGTGCCGTACAAATATGGTTGGCATACATTTAATGATCCGACAAGAACATTAAATGTATTGGATAAGGAATAAGGATAAAGTCACATCAAGTGCAAGTGTATCCTTTTATCCAACCACCTTAACACACGTATACTTTGTTAAAGAACAAGTGGATTGTTCTTTGGAAAGTGTGTTAAAGGCAAAAGTCAATCCTCGATATTAGTGTTCAGACTTGCAGGATCTAGAACACTAACAATCCTCCAGTGTGCAGATCTGGTAAGACTTTCCAGTGGACTCCGCCATTTGTTAAGTCTTCTTCCTTCAGACTTCAGTCTTTGACTTCAGTCAGAATGTCTTCAGTAGAGTAGATCTGGACTGGGTGAAGTCTTCAGTGAGCTAATCTGGAGAATGCTCCAGATTACCTATACAAGTAAATGCTCACTAGTCTTCAATTATTTCTGGACAAATCTTCAGAGGGACTCCAGATTCCAAGTCTGGAGTAGGTCCAGTAGAGAAACGTTTTCTGGTCAGATCTTCAGCGAGGCTCCAGTAGTCGGGTCTGGAGCGAGACCAGCAAAACAAGTTTTCTTAACAAACCTAAATAAGGTTCCAGTAGTCCAGTCTGGAGCCAGTCCAGTAAATCTGGACTAAATCTGGACCTAACAAATTCCCCTTATTTGTTTAGAAATAATGCAAGTGTTTTCAGACTTATAGATATACAAATTTGTATGTCTGGAAAACACTTGGTCGATTTAAGTCTAAAAAATCTAAGTTACTGGAAAACACTTTATAGATCATGAGTGTTTTCAGTTTCATCTTTTAAGTTCTAACTTAGACTAAATCTGGTCATTTACTTATAAAAAATAAAAAATTGCAACTATTATTACTTTCATCAAAAAGAAAAATAATTACAACTTTCATAAGTCACTAAATACAATAAGTACAATGATAAGAGTTTAGGCCCTTCTTCTCGATGAATGCCCTGGTGCATCTTCAGTGGCCTTCCTCTTTGGAGATGGAGATGATGGAACAGACACTGGTGGTCTCAGACCCAACACAGCTTCCATTTGTTGAATTCTCTTCCAGACCTTCTCAATCCTCTTCATAAAGGCCTTCACATCTGGAGAGAGATCAGTCTTACCTTTAAATGTCAATCCAATCTCCTTCAGTTCAGTCCATCCAAAAGCTTGGACTACTGTATCTTTCCTTTCATCTGTAAAGTTACCCTCCCTGATCAACTTTACATTGAATCTGGTCATTCCTTGATGATTTTCAGCCAATTTGATTTCAGCATCAACAATCCTTCTGGCATTGGCCCTGAAATTCATCATTTGTTCATAAGTTGCCTTTTGCTTTGCTATCTGGACCATGTATTCAGTATCCTTGGATACACCACTCTGTTGTCCTTCAGTGGACTGGTGTTGTTGATTTATTTTCAAAGTGGTATCCAGGGGAATGAACGTGCTCACATCAGCATCCTTTATTGCCTTAAGTTGTTTGGCAGTAAGCTTCGGCAGACCAGTCAATCTCTTCCTGTACTCTACTTCCAGAGCAGCAGCATTTTTTCTTATCTTTCTCTGGAGGCTCACCAGTTCCTCCTTTCTCTGCCTTATCAAATCTGGAATAGAAACACCATAAATTAACGAGTCATATACCTGCTCTTCTTCAGCGTAGAACGAGCGTACATGAACATCGTTCAATGCATCTAGACACTGATGAACTCTGGGATCCTCTTTCATCCTCTTGAACACTTCAATATTGATGCCTAACCTTCCAGCATTGTATGAGTCCAGAGTCCCATGAGTAGCCATATCCCTATGATGGGCCAGCAGTTCTTCTCTTTGATTTTTCTTGAAGATCTCGATCATGATGCATTGTTGTTCTAACTTTCTGGCAGTTTCATCATCAGCATCTTCAATTTGTTCTTCTTCTTCACCAGACACCACTTTTTCTTTTCCTTTCACAGCCTTCAGTGTAGTTTGGATATCTGGGAAGGATTCAAATTGGGGCTCACTGGCATCAGTACCAGTAGCCTCTTCTTCAGTCTGCACAATGGCTTCAGTGCCAAGTGCTCTCTGGGCTATACGTGCACTGGCATCAGTACCAGTCACTTGTCTTTTCTGAACAACGCTTTCAGTAGCGACTGCCCTTACAACCTCTTCTTTTCTCTTCCTTAAACTTTCTTGGACACCAGATGATGGAATTGACAATTTTTCCCCCTTGGATTGATCTCTAGTCCTGGACTTCAGATCATTCCACAATTCTTCCATCATGTGCCTGTCCAGTGAACCAAAGGTTCTTCCTTGTTCTGGCAAGGAAGCAGTCATACCAGTCTTGATTGCCAGCACTTCTTTCTGAACATTATCAACAGATGAAAGCAAGTGTTGTGGCAACTTCTCATCCAGGAGCTTTTCCACTTGAGGTAACACCCCATCATAAATACTACGAAGAATGGTTCCAGAAACTTCTTCACATAATTCCTTTAGCATATCATTTCTGAACCTTCTTGTACATTCTTCACTGATAGTGCGAACAACTGCACTCTGGTCCAGTGTGGGCCTACTCTCCAGAGAGCTTACCCTTGTAACCAGCTGCTCAACCTTTTCTTTAAGACCTGCCAGTGGACGAACAACCTTACTTTCCACTGCAGTTTCCACAGAACTTACCAGTTTTGTTTCCAAACTCTGGACTGCCACTTTAATGTTTTCAGAATTGCGATTGGTGGCCAGTACCAGCTCATCTAACTTATCAAAAACCAACTTCTCATTCCCAGCAAAAAGGTTCATTTCTGACGCTAAATTGTTTGACAGTATTGATTTGAAGTCAGAAATAACCTGGGAAGATGACTGGAGTGATCTCTCCAGGTCCGCCACCTTACTAAGAAGGCCTTGGACCTCGGTTGAAGAGGAAGTGGAGAGACCAGAGGGTTGTTCCAGATAAGAAGTCAATCTGGTCATCATAGGTACTTGTGCCCAGTCCTCTTCAGTTTCAACATTTGAGACTGGCACACTTTGTTCGGTTGGGTTTACTGGGGCTTCAACTGGTGGTGATTGAGTTTGTGTTGGTTGAATGAATGGTGTGAAGTATGGAGTTGATTGAGGAATTGATGGTGGTGGTGGTGGTGGCATTCTAGGTTCTGGTGGTGGCATTTCTGGTGTAGGAGTTGGTATTTCTGGTGGAGGTGTTGGCATTTCGGTTTCTGGAGGAGGTGGTGGCATTCTAGTCTGGTGGTGGCATTTCTGGTGTAGGAGTTGGTATTTCTGTTTCTGGTGTTGGCATTTCGGTTTCTGGAGGAGGTGGTGGCATTTCTGGTGAAATTTCAATGGTGGTGGCATTCTAGGTTCTGGTGGTGGCATTCTAGGTTCTGGTGGTGGCATTCTAGGTTCTGGTGGTGGCATTCTAGGTTCTGGTGGTGGCATTTTCTGGTGTTGGCATTTCGGTTTCTGGAGGAGGTGGTGGCATTTCTGGTGAAATTTCAATTTGTACATTTTCTTCACCCAAAAAGTCCATATTTACATCAAAATTCTGACCTCCAGACATAGGAGAGTCAGCCTCATCCCAAAACGATGCACCAGCAATATCAACTTGTTCACCAACATCAACATTGAGATCAATCTGGGCTTCTTGTTCGCCAGATGCTTGTTCTTCAGTCTGAACAACTTGCTCACCAGCTTGAGCCACATCTTGTACAACAGCCTGGACTTCAGTGTCCACTCTCTGTTCAGATTGTACAGTAGAATCAATATTCTCCTCTTCAAAAATAGGAGACCCATCTATATTCATTATATCACCAGGATGGGTTGATGGATTTACCTGGACTCCTCTCCTCATCAGACGCCTATGTGATCTTGGTCGTCTGGAAAGCTCAACAGTTTCTGGTCCACCAACTGGAGCCACTTGTCGAATAGGTTGAACCAATTCAACAATTTCAACATCTTCGCTACCAGCAGGTACTTCAACAACTTGGACCCTGCCTGGTGCCACATTCTCTTCTATTCTTTGAAGTGACAACATTGCTTGAGGAATATCCACCTCACCATCTCTGGACCTTAAGTTGGTCAGATCTCTCATGTACTCACTCATAGAAAAATGAGTGGTTTCAAAGTCGTACTGGGCTCCAAGAACGTTCTTAAATATGATTGAAAGAAAACGAATGTATGGTACAAAGGGCTTTCTACCTTTTACCTTTAAACGCTCTACCAGATCGTCAAATAATATCTGGGCAAAATCAACCCTTAGCCCAAACCACAAACAGTAGGCAATCTGGAGGTGGGTTTAATTGATCTGGTCTAACCCTCCAGAACTACCTCCAAGGCACTCGACAATGTGTGTGAAGAAATATCTCCACGAATCCGTCAGTCTACTCATATAAATTGTTCCTTTTCTTAGTAACTGACCATGCTCATCCACTATCTCTGTATGCCCCATCAATCTGCATACCTCTCTGAAATTGATACCAGTAGGGAGTGGTATTGCCAACTCATTCTCATCCAGATAGCCTAATTGAAGAGCTGCTCTGAGAGAATCTACTGTAAAAGCCAAGGGTCTGGTCCCTTGCTCAAGAGAATATTCAATAGATGAATTCACTTCATTATATTCGGCTGTGTACCAGAATTCACACAAATAATCGTGATACATCTTTTCTGGATTTATTGTTAAAGCACCATATAGTGGACATGAGAGAAAAAAGGTATTTAATCTCCCAATGATTGATTGTGGATCATGGACACTGGATAGCGAGAGTTTTGCCATCCAGTTATTCATATTCATCCTTATAGCCTTTGCTTCAAGGAATTTTAGATTTGGGAGTAAATGTTCGAAGTAAATGAAATTGAAAGTGAAAGTGGGTATATATAGGATTGAGAATGTGGAACTCAAACGATTAATTTGAAATTATCAAATACAATTTTTGATCGTGTTCTGAGATCCGCATTAATTACATCACATCACACATAAATGCATGACGGTTTACAGCCCACAAAACAGTAACAACTTGTACTTTTTGTTTTCCCAAAGTAAAAAGACCATCATTGCGTTTGAAAAATTTACATGCCACGTAGGATTTATAAGATAAATATCTTTGAAAAAGTTTGCTTACGTGGAACATACAAAGATCAAGTATTTTGAAAATATTATGACATATTTCAGTGCATCTGGAGGTTGACAGGACCGTCCAGTATCACTGGTGGATTAGTCCAGTGAACATGTACTGATGGTACACTGGAGGGACACTCCAGTAAAGTACCAGTGAAAGCCAATTTTGAAAGACTGGAACAGGACCGTCCAGTATCACTGGTGGATTAGTCCAGTGAACATGTACTGATGGTACACTGGAGGGACACTCCAGTAAAGTACCAGTGAAAGCCAATTTTGAAAGACTGGAAACCTTAAACTTGCACGTCAACTAATACAGACAAATGAGAGGGACACATTTACAAGGAGACAAAAGTCAACTCAAACACGCACTTCAACTTGTCCAGTTACCAGTGAGAGGGACATATTTACAAAGCACCAGTAATATTTTCTGAAGAATTTGTCCAGTGAAAAAATTAATTCCCCCTGAACTTAAACATTTTTAAGAGAAAATATTTTCAAGTCTTCCCTGGAATGTTGATCCAGAAATAAATTTTTGAATCTTTAAATCAAAGATCCTTAGTAGTACACAATGGCGTTCAATACCAAGGTTCCAGATTTAAGGGTTTAACATTCCCAACTCACCAACAAGATATTCAAAAGTTTTTACATCCAGTGGTTTAGTAAAAATGTCAGCGAGTTGTTTGTCAGTGGGAATAAAATGGAGTTCAATGTTGTTTTTCATAATATGATCGCGAATAAAATGATACCTTAGATCAATGTGTTTGGTTCTGGAGTGCATGACTGGATTGTTGGAGATAGCGATGGCACTGGTATTATCACAAAAGATTGGAGTTTTTGAATATTTAATACCATAATCAAGCAACTGGTTCTTCATCCAGAGTATCTGAGCACAACAACTGGCTGCAGACACGTATTCAGCTTCAGCAGTGGATAATGAAACTGAAGTTGCTTCTTACTGGTCCAGCTGACCAGTTTGCCACCTAGGAAATGACATCCACCAGTTGTGGATTTCCTATCTATCTTACAACCTACATGATCTGAATCTGAATAACCCATTAGATCCATGCCTGAGCCTTTGGGGTACCAAAGACCTAGACTGGGGACACCTTTAAGGTACTTCAGTATGCGCTTTACAGCAAGCATATGAGATTCCTTTGGATTAGACTGATATCTGGCACATAAACATGTTGAAAACATAATATCTGGTCTACTGGCCGTTAAATACATCAGTGAACCAACCATGCCTCTATAGACAGTGGTGTTCACTGGTTTGCCATCTGGATCCGAGTCCAGTGTCAGTGGTGCAGAAATTGGAGTTGGTTTAGATGGTGAAGAATTCATATCGAATTTCTTTAAAAGATCTCTAACATATTTTTCCTGATTAATAAAAATTCCATCTTTGTTTTGTTTAATCTGGAGTCCAAGAAAATATGTTAATTCACCCATCAAACTCATTTTATATTCAGTGGACATGATTTTAGAAAATTTATTGCACATGTTTTCATCAGTAGACCCAAAAATTATATCATCAACATAAATTTGTACCATTAACAGATTACCTTTCTCATGAAGAATGAACAAGGTATTGTCAATTGCACCTCGTTAAAAACCATTTTTCAACAAATGTTTAGTCAGAGTATCATACCAGGCACGTGGGGCTTGTCTGAGGCCATATAGCGCTTTGTCCAGACGATATACCCAATGTGGATGCTTGTCATCAACGAAACCTGGAGGTTGTCTGACGTAAACTTCTTCTTCAAGCTTCCCATTCAAGAAAGCACTCTTTACGTCCATCTGGTAGACCTTGAACTGATGATTAGCAGCGAATGCTAAGAAAATTCTGATCGCTTCAAGTCTAGCCACTGGAGCAAAAGATTCATCAAAGTCGACATCTGACTGGCAGTAGCCTTGTGCTACCAGTCTGGCCTTGTTTCTAATTACGTGGCCATCTTCATCTACTTTGTTTCTGAAGACCCATCTTGTTCCAATTGGTTCTTTCTTTCCAACTGGGAAAGGAACCAGATACCATACTTTGTTCCTTTCAAACTGGTGAAGCTCTTCTTGCATAGCAGTCACCCAGTTTGGATCTTCCAGAGCCTCGTCAATCTTCTTAGGTTCTATCAAAGATAGAAAACTGACGTATAAGCATTGATTACCGGAGGCTCTTCTGGTCTGTACACCACGACTGGAGTCACCTAAGATCTGATCAATAGGGTGAGCTTTTGTCCATCTGGAGTACTGACCAGGATTGTTACTGATAACAATATCAGTGCAAGAATTCAGTTGAGTCTCCTCTGAAGTTGCTTCAGGAGGAGGTTCTTTATAGACTACTTCAACATCTTCATCTGATTCATTTAAATCACGATTTGCATCATGAAATTCTTCATATGAAGGTATTTCTTGTAGTACTGGTTCAGTTTGGTCACCAGAAGACATTTCTGGTACATTCTCAACTGATACTGATACTGGAGGAGTAGTACGCACATCTGAACCAATATTAATTTCAGAGGGTAGTTTGAAAATAATAGAGGGATAGAATGGAGTACTACTGGAGAGTTTCTTTTTCTGAACAGGTTCCAGATCAGGATGACTGGAAGCTGAGTCTGGTGAATCTTCAAATTTGTCGTTTATAGGATCAGATTCACAAAAGATAATTGGTGTTACTGGGGGAGTGTCAGGGACTGGCTTCTTGTTGATTGAGGCATTTGATTCATCAAATGTTACATGAATTGACTCATGGACCTTCTCCAGTCTCTGTTGTAGACTCTGAAGGCCTTGCGAATGGCTGAATAGCCTAAGAAATACCCTTCATCAGCTTTGGCATCAAATTTGCCTAGCTGACTGGAGTCGTTCAGGATGTAAACTGGACATCCAAAAACGTGAAAATAACCAATGTTTGGTTTTCTATTTCTTAAGACTTCATAGGCTGTCTTTTTGTGTCTTTTGATGTACACTGATCGATTCTAGGTGTGGCAAGCAGTTGCAATTGCTTCCGCCCAGAAACTGGTAGACAGTCCAGATTCAGCAAGCATACTCCTGGCAGCTTCTATCAGCGTTCTATTTTTCCTTTCCACAACTCCATTTTGCTCTGGAGAGCGGGCTGAAGAGAAGTTCTGGGAGATGCCAGTGTCAGTACAGAATGACTCCAGAGTTGCATCCTGGAATTCTGTTCCATTGTCACTTCTTAACTGACACACTTTTCGATTGTACTTGAGCTCAATTTGCTTGATAAGACTGATGATTTCAGCAGCAGCTTCACTTTTGGACCTCAGAAAGATCACCCAACAATATCTGGAGAACTCATCTATGATCACCAGGGTATATCTTTTACCAGCACGAGTCTGAACGTTCACTGGACCAAAAAGGTCCATATGAAGCATGTGAAGAGGTTCAGTAATGCTGAAATTCTGTCTGGTCTTGAAACTGGTACGCTTTTGCTTACCCATCTCACATCCTGGACATGGTCTTTCCTTTTTGAAGGAGACTGAAGGTATCCCATCTGCAAGTTGTTTTCTGGACAACTTGTTAATGTTTTTGAAATTTAAATGGGATAACCTTTTATGCCATAACCAGTTTGTGTCTTCATCAGCTTGAGTATAGAAACACTGCTCTGAAGGAGAGCTTTCCATATCCATCACGTACACATTCCCTTTTCTGGGAGCAATCAACACTACCTTCCAGTCCTTGTTGAATACGATGCCCTGAGCAACATTGAATAAGACTTGATGATTTCAGCAGCAGCTTCACTTTTGGACCTCAGAAAGATCACCCAACAATATCTGGAGAACTCATCTATGATCACCAGGGTATATCTTTTACCAGCACGAGTCTGAACGTTCACTGGACCAAAAAGGTCCATATGAAGCATGTGAAGAGGTTCAGTAATGCTGAAATTCTGTCTGGTCTTGAAACTGGTACGCTTTTGCTTACCCATCTCACATCCTGGACATGGTCTTTCCTTTTTGAAGGAGACTGAAGGTATCCCATCTGCAAGTTGTTTTCTGGACAACTTGTTAATGTTTTTGAAATTTAAATGGGATAACCTTTTATGCCATAACCAGTTTGTGTCTTCATCAGCTTGAGTATAGAAACACTGCTCTGAAGGAGAGCTTTCCATATCCATCACGTACACATTCCCTTTTCTGGGAGCAATCAACACTACCTTCCAGTCCTTGTTGAATACGATGCCCTGAGCAACATTGAATAAGACTTGATAGCCATCGTCACACAGTTGACTTACACTGATCAAGTTATATTTCAAACCATTCACAAATGCAACTCGTCTGAACTTGACTTGTCCATTGTTCAGAACACCATATCCCTCAGTCTTCCCACAACCATCATTTCCAAACGTGATGGAGGGTCCATCATAAATGGTGAACTCCTCCAGTAGGGTCTTACATCCGGTCATCGTCCTGCCAGCTGCACTGTCAAGATACCAGATAAGCTTCTTTCGATCGCCCTACACATACACCAGATATTTATCAGTTAGATTTGGGAACCCATCGACTGATGGGTTCACTGGACCCTCCCTTATAGGTCCCTGGGGCAATCTGGTCTTTTGTTCAATAGTGGTCTTAGAAGAGAAGACCACTGGGGTTGATGGTTTAAAAACCTTTTTCATTTTCTCAACTGGAGAAATAAGTTTGTCTTTCTTAGCAAAAGGTTTTGTATTTTGTCTAGGGCCAGATGAAGTACCCTCAAGAAAGTTTAATCTTGCATTAACACTTTGTGATTGACGAGTCAGAATTTGAATCTGGCTCTCTAACCTGGACAAAATATTTTCTTCAGATGTTACCTTAGCCTTTCCAGTCAAAGGTTTTGGTAGGGGATTGGTCTGAGGCAAAGGTCTATTCTGCTTCACCTTTTTGACTAGAGCAGCCATCTGGAGCTCTCCAGTCTTAACCTCTGGGGATTGAACTGGGTCTAAATTGGTCTTGGGAGTTGCAGGCTCATCATAAACAGTGATAGGTCTGAACACCTCTGGTAACCGATCGATTACTGGTATTAATGATGCAACATTAGTATTTCCATCTAAATATGCACGTTTTTGAGCAGGAAATTGTTTAACTGAAGCATCATATGGCTTTTTGGTTTCTAACCATGATTTTATTACCAGTTTTTCTTTCTCTAAAATGATCTCAAGATCTTGCTTTTCTTGAATCAATTGTTCAGTTACCAGAACCTGGGCTTGAAATGCCAGTTCAATGTCTTGAAGCTCTTTTAATTTTGATTTTAAAGCATTTATTTCAGAAGAATCTGTTTCTAGACCACTTACACAATCAGATCTAACAGTTTCTACAAAAATCAAATCAGAATTTAAAGCTTCAGCAATGTCCAATTTTAGTTCTTGGTCAGTTGCATTATCATAATCACTAACCTTTTTAATAACTATGTCCACCCATCGTCCAGATGTGACATCTTCCTTCACCAGGTGCTCATCAACTTCCAGAGCCATGTAACAGCAATCTCTTTCCTCTTCTTCATCAGCAGATGATTCATCAGAAGGAACCCACTTCTCTTCAGTTGTTGCAATCATGCACTTATTATTGGTTTCCATTTGTTGTGCCATGAGAGCAATTTGGGCCTTAAGCTTTTTATATTTTAATTTATAGCTATCATCAGGCTTATTATTTGAAGAGAAAGGACCAGGCTTGGATACAAACTGGTTGGACCTGCACTCTTTCATGAAATGACCCTTTTTGCCACACTTAAAGCATGTCAAATTGGTCTTGTCAGTGGAAGAACTGGATGCAAATTGTCCAGATGGCTTATTTGCTCTTGCTTTGAAACGGTTAAACGTTTTAGCAATCATTGCAATAAGGTCATCATCTTCAGTTTCATCACAACAGTCTGGAGAGACTTGACTGGACTCTCCAGAATCCATAAGTTCAGACACCATCTTCTTCATAGAAAATACATTCTCAGAAGATATCAGTGCTGTACTTTGTGGTTCAGAATAACTAACCACTTTAGGAGTACTGGAGGCATGGTTAAAAGCATCTTGTTCTGCAACCACTCTCTGAGCTTGATTTTCTTCAGTGTACCTGAAGGCTCCATATAGAGTTGAGAGAGTGTGTGTGTGCAGAGTTTTACCTTGTCGTAAGACAAGTATCATGTGAGACCATTTGGTGGGTAGAATGTCACAAAATTTCTCCAGAAGTATATCCTTGTCCTTCTCAACCCCAAGACCTCTCAATTGGTTTATGATACTCATAAATCTGGTGTAAGTACCAGTGAGAGACTCGTTAGGTTGAGCAAAAAATGACTCATACCTCTTGTTTAAGGAGACCTTTCTGGTGACAATGGTGTCATCTCCTCCTTCATGTTGGTTAAGAAGCTCATCCCACATGGTTTTGGCACTAGGAAAAAGAATTAGTGTGGGAATGAGGGTTTCTGGAACAGCCCCGAGGATCATGTTTTTAAGGAGGGTGTCTAGATTCACCAATCTCCTCTCCTCTTCTGACCAATGTTCCTCCCTCTTTTCCCTTCCCCTTCTAGATCCAGAAGGATCAAGAAGTGGATTGAGAGGTGATGTAGGTACATAAGGACCTTCGTTTAAAATCTTCATCATGTTCCTCTCAATACCAGTGACATGCAAAACCATCCTAGCCTTCCACGTACCAAATTCATCACTGTTCCTACTGAATTTAGGAACAGGATTATTTGAGTAGTGCACATGCACGTGTGGAGAAGCAGGAGTAGGAGGAGGAGGAGGTGGATTAGTGTTATTAACATTTTGTGGTTCATTTTGATCATGAATATTTACATTAGGATCGGGACCAAGACTAAAACCTTGTGTATTTTCTTGGTTAGCCATCAAGAACAGATCTAGGCAATGATTAGCCTTCTGCTCTGATACCAAATGTGAGTCCCTTTAACTTCGAGATGGTTTACCAATAAAAGTGTAAAATACAACAAGTCTAATAATCACTAGATTGGACTAGTATTACTTGTAAATAAAGATGCAAGATATATAAACAAAGTAATACAAGACTTAAAGCAATAAACAAATAAAGTGGACCATTGTGTATGTTTCATGGGTATTTCATTTATTGATGTTTAAATAAAATACAAGGTTGTTGCGGAATCAAGATAACACAATTAAGTGTGTATCCTAACAACCTATGAGTTACAATATGATCTATATTTGTCAAATAGCTCTTTAGGATCGAGATACTTAAAGTTGTGAAGTATCCCTGTTTAAGATCGAGAGTATTTGAACAAATTCACTTAAATGCAAAAGGAATGCTTAAAGTATTTTTGTCAAGGAAATGACTTTGTATTTATAGGCAACAAATTCACCAGTGAATTTGTGCCGTACAAATATGGTTGGCATACATTTAATGATCCGACAAGAACATTAAATGTATTGGATAAGGAATAAGGATAAAGTCACATCAAGTGCAAGTGTATCCTTTTATCCAACCACCTTAACACACGTATACTTTGTTAAAGAACAAGTGGATTGTTCTTTGGAAAGTGTGTTAAAGGCAAAAGTCAATCCTCGATATTAGTGTTCAGACTTGCAGGATCTAGAACACTAACAATCCTCCAGTGTGCAGATCTGGTAAGACTTTCCAGTGGACTCCGCCATTTGTTAAGTCTTCTTCCTTCAGACTTCAGTCTTTGACTTCAGTCAGAATGTCTTCAGTAGAGTAGATCTGGACTAGGTGAAGTCTTCAGTGAGCTAATCTGGAGAATGCTCCAGATTACCTATACAAGTAAATGCTCACTAGTCTTCAATTATTTCTGGACAAATCTTCAGAGGGACTCCAGATTCCAAGTCTGGAGTAGGTCCAGTAGAGAAACGTTTTCTGGTCAGATCTTCAGCGAGGCTCCAGTAGTCGGGTCTGGAGCGAGACCAGCAAAACAAGTTTTCTTAACAAACCTAAATAAGGTTCCAGTAGTCCAGTCTGGAGCCAGTCTAGTAAATCTGGACTAAATCTGGACCTAACACCTTTCAAGCTTCCACTTAATTATTGTATACAATGCATGTATATCAAATGAACGGCCCAATTTGAAAGAAACATTCAATCTCCCACCTTATTATGCTTCTTGTGTTCAATGTATCACTTTATGGACATTAAAAATATTTTCTATATACTGAAAATACAAGATAAAAATAGGTTAACACAAACAAATCATACACACAACATGGCTTCCCATCTTAAAGGTGTGAAAAAAACAACAATGACAGACGAGATTCGAAGAGCATTATGCAAGCACAACAAGGATAATCCAAGTCTCACTCAAAAGCAACCTTCATAAATCATTCATGTAATATGCTATATATAAGGAATTATTAATTTATATTTTATATGGGGTCTAAAAAAAATGTATTATCTTATAATTTTAGCGAATTATTAATTTAGCACCCTATCCCCGAGTCGGGACCGGCAAAAAATATTATCTTAGAGAGTTTATTAAATAATCGAGTATTAATTTATCGAGTTTCTACTATATGTTGAGGGTATTGAATATTTTAACCGACGGCACAGCTAACAATTGTTTGGCTTTGTGAGATATATACTAGAATATTTAGACTAGCAAAATATAGTCTTGGCCCAGCCCATAAAGAGCATTACCGGTTACCCTCCAGGCCTCCACTATACGTCTATACATCCGCCCTTGCTGAAGGGTGAGGTGAATGTGTGATAATTATTAGAACGAATTGCATTTTTGGTCCCTGTGTTATCACACATTTTGCAAGTTTGATATAAAAGTGTGAAAAGTCGCGAAACTCATCCCTGTCATATCACACCTGTTGCAATTTTGGTCCAAAACTAACGTGCCGTTAGAATTCAGTCGTTAATGCCCCATGTGCTTGTCACATGGGGGTAGTTTCGTCCATTTATTGCTCATAGGACCATTTCTGCAAAAAAAAAATATATTTGTATAAATCTAAAAAAATTATTTTGTATAAATTTAAAAAATTATTTTTATATAAATCTAAAAAAATTATTTTGTATAAATCTAAAAAATTATTTTTATATAAATCTAAAAAAATTATTTTGTATAAATCTAAAAAAATTATTTTTATATAAATCTAAAAAAATTATTTTGTATAAACACAATCGAAATAAACAATCTGATCTCATTCTCTTGTTCCTTTTTCAACTCCGATCCAAACCATGCCTAAAAGGAACAAGAGAATGAGATCAGATTGTTTATTTCGATTGTGTTTATACAAAATAATTTTTTAGATTTATATAAAAATAATTTTTTAGATTTATACAAAATAATTTTTTAGATTTATATAAAAATAATTTTTTTAGATTTATATAAAAATAATTTTTTAGATTTATACAAAATAATTTTTTAGATTTATACAAAATATTTTTTTTTGCAGAAATGGTCCTATGAGCAATAAATGGACGAAACTACCCCCCATGTGACAAGCACATGGGGGCATTAACGACTGAATTCTAACGGCACGTTAGTTTTGGACCAAAATTGCAACAGGTGTGATATGACAGGGATGGGTTTCACGACTTTTCACACTTTTGTATCAAACTTGCAAAATGTGTGATAACACAGGGACCAAAAATGCAATTCTATTTAATAATTATTTTGATCCAACTTATTTTTTAACGATAAAAAGGTGGAAAAAAAATGTTTTTTAAAATCCGTCACTGATAATTATTATTTTGATCCAACCTATTTTTTAAAGATGAATATATAATAACATGAAGTTATTATACATGTTACCAGATTTGTTCGTATTATTGCATGTAATTTTTTTTTATGTCCTTTATATATTATTTTTCTAGATCCGTCACTGGTCTTATATAACACTTTTTGCTTAGAGGATCCGTTTTAAATCTAAAAATGTATAAGAATATGATGGAAAGAAATTTATAACATTTTATTTTAATCTAACATGAAAAAAAACAAAATTCAATTTCAATTTCATTAAATTTTTATATACATCATGTGAAACAAATGTACCATACTTGATAAAACTTTCTCCAGTGAGTACTTCAAATCTGAAAACTTTCGGAAAACGCCCAACATATTTCATATTTAGAGTGTATCATTGTTCACTCATTCAAAACAACTTTATCTATTTAAGTCATTATACGGTTAATTGTAACAGTTTAACTAATAATTGAAAAACAAATTTATATTTTTTGGAGTTGAGTATGTCTAGAGATACCTCATGATATTTTCGATACCTCATGGCATAAATCAATTAAAAAACTTATTGTACAATTGTGTATATTTGTAAAAGTAGGCATTCTAATGAGGGAAAGGTGCATATTGCTCTGCTACACATTCAATTTGGATGAAAAGGTTCTCACATGCTAATCTTTTATGTATTAAAAAAATAGTGTTTTATGAGTATTTCACCGAAATTAGATGCGTAACAGTCCCGTATTCACTTCTCCCTTCTAATTATTGTATTGTTCTAAAACTTTTAATTACGCTTAAAACTACAAAAGAATTATATGAAAGATAATGAAAACTTTTAATTTTATCTTATCTTAATATATACTAAAAGAGTACTGACCTAACCTCAATTGACCAATCACAGCCCTCAATTTCTCAAAATTAATAAATCAACACATGTCTAAATTAATTTACACTTTTTGGTTTTCCATCACCAATTTACACTTTAACCCAATTTAAAAATAATTAATACTTTATTGCATAATGTCTATCTAATAACAAAATATAGATAAAAGTTAGAGAGGTTACAACATTTGAATTAATACGAATTAATATTTATATCAATAATTAATTTTCTATTATTAGTTATAATCAAACTAATTGTAATATTGTTATTAGTAATTGTAATTAGAATATAATTGGGATAATCATTGTTGTTATTAGTAAATGGAATCAAACTATATTTAGGATACAGATTTTTCATATATAAACTGAACCCTACAAATAAAATCACAACACACGAAATCATTGAAAACCCCGCGAACCAGCTGCTACTTATGATAATTAAATTTCATGTAACATTTTTATGTTGATCGTTGACCTTGTCGTTATCTATCGTTTGTTTTCGTAAAACCATACGTGTTTTAAATCTGTTAAGTGAGTAAAGTGATATGTGATTACTGATTAATGTGCGTTAATCTCAAAATATGGTATCCGTACACACCTCAATGTGAATAATCATCTAAGAGCACCCCCAATGCCATAACCTAATACATTCCAATACACTGCCACATCAGCGTCACATCAGAAAAACCTCTTTCTAATATATTTCCACCAATTCACACCCAATACCCAATACATCCAATACATTCCAATACACTCCAACATATTTATTTTCAAACTTTTAATAAATAAAACCACAAATATATTTTATAAAATAAACACAAATATTATATTAAATCCTAAAAATACCATTTTATTAATAAAAAAGAGTACAACACATAAAAAAAACATTAAAATGCATTTAAAATAAAAAACAATCCTAAAAATGAATTAAACGCAACAAGCTTTACGGAAGACGCCAAATATGCTCGACAAGATCATGACGTAGAGAATGGTGGGCGTGTCGGTCTCGAAGTTCCTTGATGGTCCGCTCCTGCAGCGCCAAAATATGCATGACATATCCATAAATCATAAGATGCAACCGATTCAAGCATGATGGTTGGACGTCCTTTATCACCACGAGTGTATTGCCATTGCCATGCTTTTGGGCAATTTTTCATGGCCAATGCATACAATCGATGCTTCCTAACATCCCCGGAAACCCATGAAGTTCTTCTTGTTTGCTTAGCAAACGTTGTATGTCATCAGGCGTGGGTCTTCGCAAATACTCGGCTGCATAAAGCTCAAAAACACACTTGCAAAAATCTTCAAGACATAATCTAGCTGTTTCCTCCCCCATTTGCAAATATTCATCAAGTGAGTCCGGACATTTGCCATACGCCAGTTGTCGTACGGCAGATACACATTTTTGGATGGTAGTAAAACCAACCCTTTTTCTTCCATCGACACGTAAGTTTTCCATACGGGTAAAATGGATTGGTTTTGGACTCAAAGAGTAGGCTTGTATATCGCCAATGATGTGCATGAACAAGTTTTTCGACATTCGAAAACGCCGCCTAAAATGGTGCGGCGCATACGTTGAGTCTTCAATGAAATAATCTATCATGAGTCGGTCACCAGAACCATACCGATCTCGATAGATCGGTTCGCGAGTTAAAATTTGTGACGATTCGGCACCATCATTGAGCTCGATACAATTTTTCATGATAGCCATGAGCTCATCATCACTATCGTCATCGCTAAGCAATGGACCTGTGTATGTATTGATGCTCGAAAAAAAAGACATGGTGATTGATTTTGAAGTAGAATTTGATTTGGAAAGTATGTGTTTGAGATTTGGTTGAATGAATGAAATGGGTGGGTTAAATAAGTGAATAAATGGTGGAAAAGGTTGGATTTTTTGAAAATTTTATAAGTAGCCGTTTGTTGAATGATTGAAGGGGTAAGTTGAAATTTTATTTTTTTTTTAAATCCTAATTAGCCGTTGTAAGGAAAAAAAAAACAATTTCAGTTTCAGCCTCCGTATTACCCACCACGGACAGCTCCAATATGATGGAATACGGCGCACACCCAATGGTGTGGACCGTATTGGAAAGGCAATACGGACGAATACATAGGGCATTGGGGGTGCTCTAATAAGTTTATTGAAACCAAATTAACTAGCAATGTGCCAATATCTAACATTTGTTGATTAAAAAAAGTGAAAAACAGGAAAAAGGAAAAAACAAAAACAGAAAAGAAAATGCGATTTAGTATAGGAAATTTTCTGGACCAACGGTTTCGAATTGCCATCTTCAACAAACACAATCTCCCCAAAAAAAAAACACATCAAATGAGCAAATCAAACTTTTAGTAACTAAACTCTGCTTACATATTCAATTTCTACTTAAACAAGACCAAACATGCCTACGCAAACACTATCTCTACACCCACCACCTCTTATCACCATATCTAGACTCACCAAAAATACCACAATTTTCACCTTCAAAACCCATCACAAAACATCAAAAAGAACCAGCTCTAGTTATAGAAAGTTAAGTGTGTTTGCTGTCAAAGGAGAAGAAGACCAGTCAACCCCTTCATGGGCCGAACCTGGATCCGATGAACCACCTCCATGGGCTCGAAATGAAGCCCAGAAAAGTGATTCAGCTAGTGTTGAACTTCCTTTTTTCGTTTACTTGCTTGCTTCTGCCATCACTGCTATTGCTGCTGTAAGATATTCTTTATGTTTTTGTGTTTTGATTAAGGTTAATTGCTAAGAATAACTAGATAATTTATCTTGTTTACTAGTTAAATATAACAAAATTGAACTCGTCTATGATACATTCTAAAGATTGTACACTTTATATATTTTTTTTAAAAGGCATATTATCCTACTTCTACTATTAAATTAGACAACCCCCAACCCAATAATCCACCCCTACAACTGTGGGGAGTGAAACCCGAACCTAGGGGAATTTCCCAAACGTCAACGACCTTATCAACGGACACCAACCCCATTATTATTGTTAATTTATGGAGGTACCAACCCGATTCCTAGAAGCAGAAAATATATTCCCTTGTGACTACGAACGTTCCCCTAGGATGACAAATCTAAGCTACTCACAATGCTGGTAGTTGACCTAGGATTAGTTGGCTCACAAAATGGGTCTCGTACGTTGGTTAAGAAAAATAAATAATTTACAGTATTCTTTAATTATATTTTACTATTCAGTCTGTGTTTTATATATATACCAATTTATCATAGATGAGCTGGTACCGCCCCATATGACCACATGGGCCCACATATGAGTTAGAGGTTCATACCTTGCAAAAAGCAAGTGGATTTTGGGATAGTAAACAAGTTATCTTTGCCAGTCGCATACGTGCATTTGTTACCATCATACTTGTGATTTTGGGATTTCTTATGTATAGAACTTGAAACCATCACCAAGATAGTCTAGTGGAAAAGGGTCTTGATATAATACTGCCCTAGACATATCTTGAGGGTGACCATGGACATGACTGCAACCGAACATAGACAAATCTCGATTAGACCGCTACAATAAAAAATCTCCCCGGGTAACCCTTAACCAAAGGAAAACCTTTTAAAGAATTTTGTATAGAACCTGATCCAATAGTTGTTAGGGTTTTTACAGAGTACATCTGAATATCCGTAGCTAAGATTTCATTATGTTATACTTTATATCAGTCTAACTACAAAGAGATTTCCGGTTTCCGCTCATAGATTAAGCCAATGCCGCATACCCAACCATATTAAAGCATTGTGCTTATTTTTTATTCTTTTGTTTAATGTGCTTTGAGTGACTGAAGTGAGCTTCTTAGAATAATCGGTAACCAAACTGCAACTAGTTACTTGATAACTTTACAATACATGGTAAAGAGGCCAAAAAAAATAGCAAGCTATTCTAAGCAATTAAATTTTCTTATTATTATTAGCTGTTTTTTACTGATTTATTGAGAATTGGATCGGTTTTTTTTGTTGGCTATAGATTGGATCTGTGTTCGAGTATGTAAACCAAAAGCCGGTCTTTGGAGTGTTGAATTCGGATAGCATATTTTATACACCAGTTCTTGGATTCTTTGCTATTACCGGTCTACCAACTGCTGTAAGTTTGTTCCTCTTGGTACTTGATTTAATGGATTCCTTAATGCACGTGTGAATTCAAGAATGTTTCCAGGGATGTTGGATGTTTATTGTTGGAAGAAAAACTATACTTATTATGACATTCTGATTATTTAAAGTAAAACAAAATTGATTTTAACAAGCAGGTTAGAAGTGGATGTACAGAACTGATTATTGAGATAAATATATATAATCTGTGTCATTTAGCTATTTTGTTTTACCAAGGCAAATTCATTCCACACAAATTCGACACATATCTTTACCATATATTAACCTGTTTTTCAAGTTTCAATAGTCACTCTCGATATGCATAACATGCTTGATTTTGTTAGCTTTGTTGGGTTGACTTTGACTTTTGGTCATTTTAGCTAGTTCTTTGATCCTCTTAGGGTAGAATGTACAAAAACTTGCAATTTAATATGTTGTTATCAACTAATTAAGCCTGATAATTCCACCCTTTAGCATTTAGAATAAACATCCACTTGTCAAATTTCATCAACTGACACAGGATATAAAAAAACAGGCATTCCTTTGGTTCAAATCTGTTCAAGTTGCAAATAAGGAGGCAGAGGAACAAGACAGGCGAGATGGTTATCGCTAAGTCATTTGTTACATATCGTTTCATGTAAAATGTGTTTTCATCATACAAAAGTTTGTTTAACCAATTGTTCATGTTAGTTTCATTTTATTTATATATTTTTTGCCATATTTGAAGTATATATTAACAAATCATTGAATGTGAGAATGAGTGACCTGCTTACTTATGTATGATTCGCTCTCTATCGTTGAAAAATTGATCATTTTGAGGTGTAAAAGTATTTGGTTTATTAGGAATAATTGATTCTTGACATTGTATTAGTAACAATGGCTACTTTGAGGTAGAATCCCGGAGATTATGCAGTTTTCTGTGTTCATCCTTGATGTTGGGATTCTTAGTGAATATATGAACATAATATATACACTTACAGGCATTCTTTACAGAATCACAGCGGACGTTTTAAGGTTACATAACGGCACTTCCCTCTTGGATTGTACAGGATACATAGGTCATTGTGTTACTGTACTTTGGTGTTACATGTAATCTGCCAAACCTCAAAAGATACGGTTTTAAGCAAGGTGAAATCTAAGAAAAAATCTTGGATTTTTGTTCATCTGTCATGTAGTTTAAGGAATTCAATCTTGTTGCTTTCACAACACCACGTATATCTGGTTGCTTAGTATCTTAATATATATATGAGCATTTTTGTCCTTAGATCTTGAATAACCTGGCCTGCTTGTAAATCATGGTAAAACATTCTTTTGTTGTTTTAAGGTAAATTCTGCCCAAAGGTATGCACTATCAAAAAAAATTTCGCCTTATTTTGCTAAAACTTGCCCCAATTTAAGTGTCATGTTTGATATTTTGAAGTCTTTCTTTTCTGATATTTAACTTTAAATATTTTATGGTTTATATAATACTTAATCAAAGTTATATAAATAAAAATACATTTAAAACTCAATATATTCATATATTTTGCATTAATTATTATATAAGACAAACAAAAATATTTAACGTTAAAGTCGGGAAAAAAAATTTAAAAAGTACACAGACATAAAAATTACGATGGAAGTAGTATGATTTTTGGAGTTTCATGTATTTAGGCTATGTTCTCCAATGTTTGTATGGAATTATACAATCACTAACATTTGAAAATGAAGACAATTTCTTTGCTCCAAGATTATATCAAATTACATTTGTTTATAGTTTCCCTTCCGACAACTTAGGTTTAGAATCTTGCACGATACCACCTAAGATTCAAGTCCTTTTCGGTCATATGTAGGAAATTTATATATTAGTATGCCAAGAATGGGAGTGTGTCATAAACACAAAAGCCACACTCTCGTAAGTTTTATACATTTTCTATCTTACAAGATTCAAAAATGGTTCATGATTCTCCTGGAGCACTCGAGGCTAGTGGTGACCACACGCTTCCCGTTATAAATAAACTGACCCGAGTAGAACTGCTGCAAAGAGCCCAGTGGCTACGTGCTGCCATTTTAGGAGCTAATGACGGGTTACTATCCACAACATCTCTAATGATGGGTGTTGGTGCAGCCCAAGAAGGGCAATGGTTCATGATTCTTTCAGGTGTGGCTGGAGCCATTGCTGGTGCATGCAGCATGGCTGTTGGTGAATTCGTTTCGGTTTCAACTCAAAGAGATATTGAGCTTGCTGTTAATCAACAACGCTCATCAAAAGAAGGCTCAAGTTTACAAGAAATCAAACTTGAAATCCCAAAAACTGATCAATCCAATGATGAATATAAACCAAAATCTCCTGTGGTGAAGGTGATGCTAACAGATACACTTGAAAAGATTATAGAAGAGAAAAAAGAACCATTATCAAATCCTTTTAAGGCCGGAGCTGCATCTGCATTGGCCTTTCTTTGTGGTTCTTTGTTCCCATTGGCAGCGGCTATGTCAGTTAGCGATTATAATGCTAGAATTGTGGCAGTGGTTCTGGTAACATCTTTTGCACTAGCTTTGTTTGGCGGGCTGGGGGCAGTTGTGGGTGGGTCTTGTGTGAGGGCGTCTGCTATTCGGGTCCTGGTGGGAGGGTGGATTTCCATGGCTGTTACTTATGGTTTATTAAAGCCATTGGATAGTATTACAGATAAGAAAATGGGTGGAAATGAATGATTTTGTAAGTGTAAATAAGTTCAAGCAGTTTGAATTGGATGTATAATTGAACTTTTAAGTACTGCAGTAACAAAATATTAGGTACTCCTACTATCTGATCTCAAGATCTATACTATATTATAAAGCAAATCTCCTTTTGAGTTTCAACATTGAACTTAAATTTCAATATTGATTTTAAGTTTCAACAATTCATCAAACATTACATCAATAACCTACACTACTCGCCGCCGTCACTGCCGCCCGTCCTCACCACCACCGCCGTCATTACATCACCGCCACCGCCGCGCGCCACCAATACCCGTGACCGTCACCACCGCCTCCATTACACCGCCGCATCTCGCGGGCATAACTCTAGTCAAGATAAAAGGAACTAAAAACTGTATTTGTTTATGTCTAAACTATAAAATCCATATTTGCAGGTCCGCACATGGTCCATTTTGTTCATAAGAATGTACATTCATATTAAAAAAAGTGACCTTATATGCAATGTCCTTCCTCCAGGAACCATGTAAACTACTCGTATGAGGGCCGAGCCCAAAATTGTAGACTTGTAGCTTGAGAGAATTGTACATCGGTCTGCAAAGATGATCTCAAGCTTCCAGCCACTAAGTTATCACGTTTAAGACTCTTTAGCACAAAGCCACAAAGCAGCAGGTGCGAACCCATATATTGGTAAACATATGTCAATATATGAACTAATGAAACACTCTCAGCAGTTAGTTGTAGACAAGAACCTTAGTGGGCTTATAAGCTATAAGGGGTAAGCCGGTAAGATGTGAAGATGGCGGACGGGAAAGGTAGGTGGATGTCGACAGTCATGCTTGCGTTGAATCAATGATCTGTGATATGTGGTAACTCTGTTAATTCCTAATTTTTTCTACTCATTTGCACAAATGATTTACGTGTAGTCATCATGTCTACCCTGGTTTGCGAATTATTGACCACTTCCATAAAAACCAAAGATTTGGACCTTTCAGGATACCATACACACAATACAATATCCAGGTAAGAACCCCCAAACCGAGGCATAGTTTCAAGTGATCAAACTTAAATAACAATTCATCAGTGAAATTTCCTGAATGATTCACTGAATCCTTGTAGGCTAATATCATAAAATCGTCTCATATTCAGCCATAGGTGTATTTGCAGGGCTACACATATACAACTTAATACCAAATCCCGTCAAAGGAGGTATTGAGAGGTGAGATGTAGACAACATACATCAACCTAAGGGTAGAGAGACTGGTTCCGAACGACTACACATATACAAATACAAAAAATGAGATCCTCTTATTTCTTCGGGCAATATAAAATGGCAATGTGTGTTGGATATTTCAGTTTAATTGAATTAACTTGATGACCTAATAAAATGTAATATAAGTTTGGTGGTGCCGAGTCCGTACTTGTCTGAGTTTTTTATGACCTTAGGGGCGAGCCGCTAAGTAATGGGGGTTTGGGGGCAGTCAACCGGTTCCAAGGGGCAGCAGCCCCTGGTGTGATCCAAGAGAGTCCCTAGCTTTAGTAAAAATTCAAACTGAAAATTCAATTTCACAAATTACAAGGGGTGAATTTGGCAATCGTTTAAAGTTTAAACTCAAAAACTGCATTATATCTCTGCATTTGGTCATTGTCTGTGGTTCATATTTTCTCTTAAACTTACATACTTTTGTTCTATTAATTATTTGAATGGTATCCGATTAATTCATTTGATGTCAATCGCTAAATAAATTACATTCGAAAGTGTTTTACACTTTTCAGAGTATCCAGGATATTGTTCGTATCTTTCCTATTTCCCTAACGATGTGGACACACATTCTATCACAAGTTGCTAGCTAAGTACAAGTATGAATTGCAAGAGGATAATGTATAAAAGTGAGCTGATTTATTACAGATATGAGATATCATATTCAATCACGTATATGATTCTCTTCTAGAAACTGATGCTATAGGCAACGCCTCGTCGCTTTGTTTTTCGTCGGCGAGCATTCTCATTCGATGAGTGAGAGGGCCCACCCTCAATCCGAGCCACTACTTATATTAATTTTTTGATTTTTAAAAATTAATATAGAATTGGATAGTAATAAAAAAAAATTAAATTGATCACACATGGCTTTAAACGTAGCAAAACTCACAAGGAGTTCCTGTCGATTTACCCCACATCAGTAACATCACCATGGAAAGTGGTTTTAAAAATTAGATTCGAACTTCCTAAAAAACTTGAAAACGGAATTATATTGCAAGGGCCTCTAAAGTTTTCGATATGTCCATCTTTTCACACGATAAATGCGTACATTCCAAATTTTTAAATAAATTTTGTTTTGCAAAATTATTATTATTTTTTTCAAAAATCCAGTCGGGATTCGACATCGGGGAACCTCCACCTTATAATGGTGAAGTCTTGCACGTACTCTATACAACGAGAGTTTGACCATTGGCCGTTACAATTATTCGGATGGAAAAACTCCAAGGCTTGTCATCCATAAGGATGGAACTCAAGACGTTAGGTAAACCAGAAGTGTCTCTGACCAGCTAGGTTGACTATCATTGGCTTTGCAAAACTATCAATTCGTTAGATATTTTAATCTACGAATAATTAAGAAATAAGATAATATATTACGAGTATCAAAATTTTGATATGTATGCATTTATCGTGTGAGAAGATGGACATATCTAAAATTTAAGAGGCCATGTGATTGTGATGGGCATGGGTGTGATCAGGGATGCACTTCTCATTTATATCAGAATTGGTTTTCAAAGGCGTATATCAGTAAATAAGAAGAACGTATCAATGCCATAGTCAATAATTATACCAAGTCACCCTCAATTTCTCTTTAGAGTCAATCAAATCTTTTTTTCTTAGAATCTACTGGCTTCGTGCACATGAAAACACATACGGAACCCACTTTGCCTGTTCTTCCAAGACTTGATCGTCTTGATCGTCTGGTAACCATCCGATTCACTCATTTATATTTAATACGAGTAGTATTTATTTTTCTTTGTAATATAAGCTTTTGAATTTGAAAAACTAATTACTTATATCAGTTAGAGCTATTGGAGGAGAAACATAGCAAATCCGCAAGGTTTGGATCTACTACCAAAGCCGACGATGATCATAATTATAACGGCGATGGTGATTATAAAGAAAGGAAGGGTGACAACATGAATTGCAGGACCTTGTTGTCTGCCCTTGATGATGTTCATCACAAAGGCACCCTTATCGATCGACTTGGAATGCTCGAGAATCGTGTGCTACAGGTATTACATCGCATTGAGTTTTAACATCAATGTGCCTGGGAAAGTGCATGGAAATCATATACTATACCCAAAGTTAAATGGAATGATACTAATATATGCTAGCTAAATTAATTTGATCATACACATCTACTCCTTTCATCCAAAAATACTTGTCCACATTAATTATTAATTATTACACCACAAAATTAGTTAGCTTTGGTATACTTCATCCACTTATATAACGTTTTACCAATAAAAAGAATATATTAAATAATATTAGCACGTTACCCGCGCAACGCGACGGTAGTTGCGGCGACGATTGTCTTGTGGCGTCGACCGGTTGTGATGGCGGCGTGTTGAGTCATGGATTCGCTGAAGATTACTTGCTGAGTCAAGTAGTCGCTGACAGCCTCAGCGAGAAGTTTCATCAGCGAACCTTCAGCGATCACTATTATCTTCGAGTTAAAGGATAAGTTCAATGACTCACCGTCATATGTTGTAAGTCAAATATAGGCGGGAAAATGAAGATAAGAAGACTGGTCCCAAGGACACGTGTTGCAAGATCAAGATGGAGCCATGTGACCGTGTACCAAAAATGGTACTAAGGTGTTTCTCTTTCATGCCGTTTTGGGAAAGAGACAAGATGGCAAACAGAGAAGTCTGAAGACCAGTCTTACACACCAATAGATAGTTGACAACCTTCATGTGTCAACATCTATTGGGTTGTCATGTGATGCCTTTTCTCCCCTATATAAAGCATCACTTGACCTAGCCGCCAAGTTGTTGGTTCATTCTACAATAGTCACTTAGTGTGTTTTTCTCTCATTGTAGAATTGGATAATTGTTAAGTTTTCGTGTGTGCAAAAACTTAACAATATTTTTTTTCTTTCTTTCTTTGTAAACCAACCATGTATTCACCGTTTAATTAATACTACTTATGATTAAACGTGTTTACTTTCTTGCCTTGCTTTCTTAGTGTAATTTACATTAGTTGTTTAATTACATATCGTTGCAAACTTGGGACTTTCAGTTGGTATCAGAGCGGTGGTTCGACACACCGAATCTGATCTGAGTAAAAGTTTGCAAGATTATCTTTCTTTCTTTCTGTACTTAATTTCCTGCATCTAAAAACTTTTCTTTAAACTTCTGTCTACTTTTCTTTTCTTACTATTAGGTCTTCTGTTCCTTCTCTGGTTAATACCAGAGATTTTGGGTATGTCTCCATCCCACCCAGATTCGATTCACATGATTTCGGATCTTGGAAGGAGAGAATGCTCCTACATATCGTAGGAGTTGAACCCTATCTTATGACCATTCTAACCAGAGGACCATATTTACCGGTTCTGGTTACCAGGACACCAGGAGCCACTGCTGATGCTCCTGAAGTTGTCACTGAGCTCATAAAACCAGAAGTACAATGGACAGATGACGAGCGTAGGCTGGTCAATCTGGATGCTCGGTTGAGAAATCTCATTATTACTACCCTTCCTGATGATATAATGAAATTTGTCATCAAACTCTCTTCTTCTAAATTGGTGTGGGATAATCTGTGTACCAGATTCGATGGTACGGCAGATGTTATTGCTACCAAGAAAATAGATCTGAAACGTGCCTATGAAGGATTCTTCTCTCTCCCTAAAGAGAGTCTGGATGGTACGTATAATCGCTTTAAGTGCCTTTTGAATGATATAACAAATGTGGGCATAGAGCATAATACGCTTGAAATATGCTACAAGTTCATTGACGTCTTGCCCATCAAATGGCAAGGCTTAAGGCAAATACTTAGAACAACTAAGCAACTGAAGGAGCATGACTTAGAGTCACTCTATGGCACTCTTCAATTTGAAGAGAGAGCCCTCGCTCAAACTTTGAGAGCTGAGGCTGAGTCTAAGAGGCATGCTGGTTCATATGCTTCAACTTCTTCCTTTTCCTTATCTAGTGTCTCAAATGTTCATGACCCTCTTGCCCTGGTCTCTGCTGAAGTTAGTCCTGTCCATCTTGACATGGACATCAGCAATTCTACCCCCTTTAACGTCCAAGATCTTGTCAATGACCTCGATTTCGAGGAGAGACAATAGATGTTCTCGGACTTCATGAACTTTGCTCTTCTCGCTGGTAAACGATATTCTAAAAATTGGAATGGTCGTAGGTCGACTCGTTTCCAAAAATCAGTGGTAGACAAGTCTCAAGAAGAATGTTGGAGGTGTGGTCGTAAGGGCCATTACCAAAAGGAATGCAAAGTTTCTATTCCTTCTTTGCAGGCAGCGAAGCCCTCTTCATCATCAGCGAGGCCCTCCTCCGTCAAGGCTGCTGATGAATACAAGAAGAAGTATTATGAGCTTCGTGCTAAGATGGCTGATGTTGAAGAAGCCAAAGCTCCCGCCAAAGGTCTTGTTGCTGAAGAACATGACTGGGCCGATTCCGACGTTTCTGACAGCGAGGACTTCGTTGATGCCATCTGCTTCATGGCACTCGCTGTTGACCAGGCACTGACAAAGGATCAAGTTTGCTCCAGTCAGTGGGTCAATGTCACAATCAAGAAGGTATGCACTTTTTCCTCTGCCTCTGAAGAGGACAAACCTAAAATTCTTGAATCTCTCACTTGTGACATTCAATATGTCGAATCAATTCATGCTGACCTTCAGTCTAAACTTAACTCAGTTAGTGCTGAGCTAAGTGTTAAGACTGACAAGCTCAAGGACTTAAGAAATGTCCATGTTGAGCTTGAATCTCAAAAGCTCCTCAACCAAAATCTTCTAATCTCTAACGAGGAGCTGAAGAACAAGGTCGCTGACCTTGAGAAAATCGTTACCTCTTGGTCTAAAGCCTCCAAGCTTCATGACCAAATCTTCAGCTTGCAAGTCCCAGCTCAAATGAAAGCCATAATTGGTGGTGACTATGAGACGGCCGCTGTCATTGCAAACATGTTCAGTGACTGTCCTGCAGCTGAAGAGAGGATTCCTCCTAAATCTCTTGAATCTCGTGAGGAGTTGCTAAAACATTATTTTGTTAAAGGCATGAATGACTATCATTCTGAACTAAATAATGAAGCACCTTCACCCAGCACTTCTACTTCTTCTTCACAAGCTGAAACTAGTTCAACTCCTAGTTTTGCTAAAACCATTTTTCCAAACCATCCAATTATTGATATGATGCCCCATGAAGGCAGAATTCAATATTCTTCTCCTGAAACATTTGAAGGAAATCCTTCAAGTGATGGTTATAAACCTATTGCTCCTCAGCTCTTGACTGTTCAGTCCACAGCTTTTGAACCTTTCAAAAGGAGCAAGGTCGCTGTTCCATATGACTACAGCACTCATCAGCGAGCTGTACCTATTAGTCACCCTGCTGAGAATTTTGCTCCCTCAGTAGTCGCTGAACGCCCTGCGTCTCAGCCTTCGTCTTCTTCAAATTCTCCTCATGCTGGCAGAAAGTCTGTCATGCATGATCGCTTAATGCATAGACGAGCTAGGTTCGCTGATGAACGTTATCAGCAACCCAATCCTGTCTATGTCCCAAAGGGAACCTTTGTCCCTCAGCCCTTTAGACCTGTTCAGCAGGTCAGACCTTATCAGCATGGAAGTCAGCGAGTTGGACAAATGGTTCATGGGTCTCAGCAACCTCGACCTGCTCAGCAAGTCAGACCTCCTCAGCAAGGAAGTCAGCGAGCTGCTCAGACTCACTTGGGCCCTTCTACTTCTAATGCTCAATCTAAGGGCAAGTCCATTCTTGGCCCTATTCCCAAGTCTCTTCCTCTTCATTCTAAGAAGAAAAAGACTTCTTTTGCAGCTTCTACTTCTTCCTCTAGCCATGAGATAAGTGAGTTGACTAAGCGTGTTAACGATTTGTCCTCACAACTCAAGGACTTTCTGATTCAAAATCAGAATGCTGGAAGAAAGTGTTATCTCTGTGGTAAGAGAGGACACATTGCTGCAGAATGCACTGACAAGGAGTCCAGGAATGCTCCTGAAGTCGTCATTAAACAGAATCCATCTTCACTTTCTGTTGCTCCTTCCTCCTCTGCTATCATCGTTGACCGAACTCCTCCAGCTGAGTCAAATATCAGTTTGGGTGAAAATGTTGTTCTCACTGAGGACAACATTGCTGCACACATTGCTGCTCAACGAATATCCTTTCCCCAATCTCATGAAATCATTACCAATGGTAATGGTAGCATGTTGGTTGAATATGGGGAAAACAATCAAGTTAGCAATCTGATTGTTCTTGATACTGGAAGCTCTGTCACTTCTACCTCTGAAGATCAATTCTTCACACGAGAGGTTACTTATGACATGCTTGCTGCTCATCAGCTAGTTGATTTCCCAGTTGATTCAAATGCTGATCCTAGAGCCCCTCTTCCTCTCGTTTTAAATGATGGTGACTTTGTTTATCTTCCGCTCACATCCTCCGCTGACGATACTATTAGCGAGGATGCTCATGATTCTTCCTAAATCCTTCTTATGTTATCCTGCAGGCATCGCTAGGAAAAGAAGTGTGGTATTTGGACAGTGGCTGTTCAAAACACATGACTGGATCCAAGGACCTGCTGGATAACTTCGTGGAGACCAATGGTCCCACAGTTGTGTTTGGTGACAATTCTACTGGCCAAACTGAAGGATATGGGTCTCTCTCCATGGGCTGATCAAATTCACTAAGGTTGCTTATGTGAATGGATTGAAACACAATCTGATCAGCATCAGTCAATTGTGCGATGCAGACTACAAGGTTATCCTTGATAAGCATCAAGGCACAGTGATCAATGTCAATAAAGAAGTGGTATTGGTCGCTCCAAGAAAAAGGGATATCTACTTGGTAGATTTCACTCCTGTCAAAACTGACAGCGAGACCTGCTTCTTCTCAAAATCTACTTCTCAAATCAACTGGTTATGGCACAAGCGTATGTCGCATGTGAACTTCAAAACCATAAACTCTTTGGCCAAGAAAAATCTAGTTCGAGGCCTTCCTCCTCTCACTTATGAGAAGGACAGGCTCTGTGGTGCTTGTGAAAAAGGTAAAAGCCACCGAGCCACCTTCAAAACTAAACAGGCCAACTCTATCAGTGGCTGTTTCCATCTCCTTCACATGGACCTTTTTGGTCCAGTAAATGTCCAAAGTCTAAGGGGTAGCAGATACACCTTAGTTATTGTGGATGAATATTCACGATATACTTGGACAATCTTTCTTCATTCTAAGAGTGATGTTGCTGAGGAAATAATTAATTTCATTAAAAAGATGGAAAACCTCAACAGCATACGTGTTAAGAACTCAGAAGCGATCATGGCACTGAGTTCAGAAACCACACTCTTGAGACTTTTTGTGCTGATCAAGGGATTAGACAAAATTTCTCTTCTGTTCGCACTCCTAAGCAAAATGGGGTAGCTGAAAGGAGAAATAGAACTCTCATTGAAGCTGCAAGAACCATGCTCAGTGAGTCCTCTCTTCCTTGTAAATTTTGGGCTGAAGCAGTCAGTACTGCTTGCCACACTCAAAATAGGTGTCTCATTGTCAAGCGACATGATAAGACTGCCTATGAAATTCTCAAGGGCAAGAAACCTCAAATTGGATACTTCCATGTTTTTGGTTGCCCAGTTTTCATCTTAAATGATAAGGATCATTTAGGAAAGTTTGATCCCAAAGCTGATGATGGCTACTTTCTAGGATATTCTTCTATAAGCAAAGCTTTCAGAGTTTTCAATACTCGCACTCAAAAAGTAGATGAATCAATTCATGTTACTTTTGATGAAAGCTGTTCAGCTTTAGGTGATCTCTCAAATGAGTCATCTGCTGAAGTAATTATCAGCGATCTATCTGACTCGTCTGAGGTATCAGCGACACATCATGATGTTGCTGAACAACCTATCGCTGAGTCTCCAAGTCCTTCACCAAATGATGAGTACATTGCTGCTCACATTTATTCTATAGATCCAGTTGAGCCTCTTCTACGAACAGTTAATGCCACTTCCATTAATGTTCCTCTCTCAACTGAACCTCAAGATGCTGACGGTGCCGCTGAGGAAACATTTCATGATGCCTCACCGAATCCTCTCTCAGGAGACACTGAGGATGACACTCCTCAGCAAGAGGTACCCACTGTTCTCAGTGACCCTCCTGTCAGCAACTCTGAACCCTTGCTAACCATTGATCTCTCCTCCTATACTCTCACTCCTAGTGAAACTACCACCACAGTATCCGCTATGAATCATTCTTCTATTCACACACCAGCACTCAAATGGACTGCTGATCACCCTCTTGACCATGTGATTGGTAATCCACACAATGGTGTCCAAACTCGCTCAGCGACAAGTAATGCTTGTCTCTATGTCAATTTTCTATCTCAAATTGTGCCTATCAATATTGGTGAAGCCATGGCTGATCCCTCATGGGTGGAAGCCATGCAAGAAGAACTAACACAATTTGAAAGACAACATGTTTGGCTCCTTGTTCCTCCTCCCTATAAAGAACCCATTGGCACTCGATGGGTTTATAGGAATAAGATGGATGAAACTGGTGTGGTCATCAAAAACAAGGCAAGATTGGTTGCTCAAGGTTATACTCAAGCTGAAGGCATTGATTATGACGAAACCTTTGCTCCAGTCGCTCGTCTTGAAGCCATTCGACTCTTTCTCGCTCATGCTGCTTACAAAGGATTCATTGTCTATCAAATGGATGTCAAGAGCGCCTTCTTAAATGGTGATCTTGAAAAAGAAGTCTACGTTAAGCAGCCTCCTGGCTTTGAGGATCCAAAGCATCCTCACTATGTCTACAAGCTAAATAAAGCCTTATATGGTCTTAAACAAGCTCCTAGAGCTTGGTATGACACTTTGTCTACCTTCCTTCTTGACCATGGCTTTCGTAGGGGAACCATTGACAGCACCCTCTTTATCTACAAGCATAAAGGTGATGTTCTGTATGTGCAGATTTATGTCGATGACATTATCTTTGGTTCCCTATCCACCAAACTCTGTCGAAAGTTCAGTTCTCTTAAGTCCAACACTTTTGAAATGAGTATGATGGGTGAATTAACCTTCTTTTTGGGGTTACAAATCAAGCAGCTTCCCACTGGAATATTTATCAATCAAGAAAAATATATTCGGGATATGTTGTATAAATTTGACTTCACCCATGTCACTCCAAAGGGAACTCCAATGTCCCCTCCTAATAATCTTCACGCTGACCTTGATGGTAAGTATGTGAATCCTACTTATTATCGTGGCATGATTGGGTCACTCATGTATCTCACAGCGAGTCGCCCAGACATCATGTTTGCAACATGTCTTTGTGCTCGCTATCAAGCTTCTCCTAGAGAATCTCATCTCCTCGCTGTGAAGCGTATCTTCAAATATCTCAAGGGTACACCCACGCTGGGTCTTTGGTACCCAAAAGACTCCAACTTCGAGTTAGTTGGATATTCTGACTCCGACTATGCTGGTTGCATGCTTGATCGCAAAAGCACCAGTGGAGGATGTCAACTGTTGGGGGGGAAGCTGACTAATTGGACTAGTAAAAAGCAACACACAGTTTCCATCTCCACAGCTGAGGCAGAATATGTCTCTACAGCGAGCTGTTGTGCCCAAATGCTATGGATGAAACATCAGCTTGCTGACTATGATTTGGAATACTCTAAAATTCCAATCATGTGTGATAATACAAGTGTTATTGCTATTACACACAACCCAGTTCAACATTCCAAAACTAAGCATATTGATATTCGATATCACTTTATTCGTGATCATGTCATGAAAGGTGACATCGAGATCTACTTCATTCCAATTGATGATCAACTAGCTGACATCTTTACTAAACCATTGGATGAAACTAGATTCAAACTGCTTGTTAGCAAGTTAGGAATGTTGAATGGGGAATCAGCGACATGACTTGTCATGTAGGCTAATTCAGCGAGCTTAAGTCAGTCTTACTCGCTGATCTCAAAGCAATGAAGAGCTTAAAATCTTCATCTAGTCCAGTAGCAAACGACTATTGGTAAAGACTTATAAAATCCGTTGATTCCTGTTGCTTTGGGCAAAAGCAAACAATAGCAATGAAGAGCTAAAAGTCTTCATCTAGTCCAATAGCAAACGGTTATTGGTAAAGACTCATAAAATCCGTTGATCCCTGTTGCTTTGGGAAAAAGCAAACAATAGCAATGAAGAGCTAAAAGTCTTCATCTAGTCCAATAGCAAACGGTTATTGGTAAAGACTTATAAAATCCGTTGATCCCTGTTGCTTTGGGAAAAAGCAAACAATAGCAATGAAGAGCTAAAAGTCTTCATCTAGTCCACTAGCAAACGGCTAGGTAAAGACTTATAAAATCCGTTGATCCCTGTTGCTTTGGGAAAAAGCAAAATAAAAGCAATGGAGAGCTAAAAGTCTTCATCTAGTCCACTAGCAAACGGCTAGCGGTAAAGACTTATCAAATCCGTTGATGGCTGACAGTTTGCCAAAAACTGTAGTCAGTGACCAACGTTAGTTGTGAAGTCGCTGACAAAAACTTTAAACATGCTAAGCACCCTTCAGCATGTAATCTTTCCAAATATCCTTCCTAAGAAATTAAAAATTCTCATTTAATAAAACATAGGATATTTTCAAAACTAAGTGTTTTCAAAGTAACTATTGGGTGACGTGGCAAAATCTTGAACCACATGTTTTATATATTCAAACTGAAAAGTCACCTCGATTTTTGCTCTGATCACGTCATTTGTCTGTATGTGACAGTCTGACTGACAGGTTACGACTGCTCAATACGGCGCACACTCAAGTATTTCTTTTTGGACAAAATTTCTTTTCCTTTATTTAAACGTTACTCTCAAATCTTTTTATATATTATACATATGTACGAAACAGTTGTTGGTTACAACTGTTCCACAGCTTGAAAAAGATGAGAGAGAAATCCAGTTGTAAGATCGTGGCCCACCACCATACCCTATATATACATCCTCTCTCTCACAACTCTATTTTCACGCTTCCATATAACTATTCACTTTCTCTCAAACCAAATATCTCTCTCCATCTGTTCATCTTCTTTCATAAAATTCTTTCATCTTCTTCTCAAGCAAATCAATGGCTTCTTCATCTCAAATCCCTCAACAACAAGAAAATGTTGAGATCCCTTCTTCTTCTTCCCCCGCTGCACAAAATCCTGTTCCTGAACCACAAGTTCAATAACAAACTCCTATTACCTATTTAAATTCTCCAATCTATACTCCGGTTAATGTAACTAAATCTTCAAAAGTTTCTTTTTCTCCCTTGAAGATGATTGTTAAACCTAACAATCATCTTGGCTCGCTTGACGTACCAAAAGGTACAAAAGGGTATAAGCCAATGCTGGATTTTATCCATGCATCTCCTGCAAATCGTTGCATCTTGGCGGACCCAGAAAAGATTTTTGTCCATCTCCTTAGAGAATTCTGGTGGACTTGTGATTATGATGACTCAAACAAGTCCATCACTGGGACTATCCGCCAGGGGGAGAAGACAATCACCATCACTCCTGCTTCTCTTCGTCTCACTCTTGGGTTTCCACAAGAAACCAATGATAATAAGTTTGTGGATCCAGCAATTGAAAGTGAATGGAAGGCATGGTTGCCCTCCATTGGATATAATTATAACCTGAGGAACCCTCCAGCGATCCCAAGCAATCCCTTAAAGCACAATCTTCCTGGGATCTGGAGAGTTCTGTTCACTCATGTGATTCAATGCATGGGTGGAAATTCTGGATCTTACAACCAGGCGTCATCTACATCGATGCCCATAATCCACGCTCTTGCTGAAGGACGATTTGTGAATTATGCTCAGTTGATCTTCAATGATATGAAGAACAAGATCAACATGAATATAGGTCTCACGCAGTGCCGTTTACAAGATTCTTATCCCTTATTTTCAAGGAGGCGTTGGGTGATGAATATGTGTTGCTAACTGCGTCAACAATTCCAACAGCGAGGGTTGGAAACAATATTTACAAGCCACCAGCTGAAAATTTGGTGGCTCGCCTCACTTCGCACATGAAAGAGGTACTCTTCTCCTTAAATTCTTCTTTATACCCGAAAGACAGCGACTGAGAGGCAACACTTCTTTCTGATGAAGTGGCTGATACAGTCGCTGTGGATGCTCAAATGCCTTCTGAGGCTGGTTCGCTGGTAAACCCCCCAGCGACCTCCCAAGCCTCTAAAATGACCAAAAGTAAATCCAAGGCAGCATCCTCAACTCAAAATATACAATCTTCACCCTCCGCTGACGTCCCAAAACGTAAGCGGAGTGTATCAAAGGGCAACCCCAAGGTTAGGAAGTCCACAACGCCCATTGACATTAGTACCCAAGCCACCCCATCAGCAGCCTCCCAACAGGCTGTTGACGAGTTAAATGGGAACAGCAGGCAGCCACCTCAAACTTCTGTAGGCGAGGTTGGTGAAGATATTAGGTCACCCCAACCCACTAGAGGTCAAAGTCCAACTCCACCCCCAAATAATTCCCCTTCTTCTCAATTACCCTCTGAGTCGTTGACAGCAGCCAGATCACAGGTGATGCTAGAGTCAACACCTTCTACGGCCGATGATGTCTTGGTGGAACAACACACTGAGGCTGAGGCACAAGGTTCCCTCACCCCTCCTTCTTCTATTATCTTGGAAACTGTCTGTGCAGGGACTGAGACAAATATATTATCAAGTGAAATGGAAACTGATGAAGATCTGGGCAGTGAGTTTGACATCCAAGATGATGATGCTGAAATCACACTCGCTGCCGCAGAAGAAAGTGAAGAAGAGGCCAATATTAGTGGCTTCTTGGTAGAAGACTTGGGATATTTGTTAATCTCCTCTCCTCCTACTGAATTTGAGGATATCCCAGAGTCGTTGGCTGATATGCCTCCTCCACCAAGCTACTCTCCAAGGCCCACAGCTGCCTTTGAACAAGTTGGTTTTTATGAAGACTATGTGCCTGAAGTGAATGATGTTGAGCTTCAGCGAAGGGTGGAATTATGTCACCTTCAAAGAATAAGGCCAGCTGTTTATGTTGAGGTGGAAGAAGTTGATGATGAAATAATCATGGAAGTGCCACCATTGCACCACCCAGATTTTTTCAGGGTTCCTTGCTCCAAGTATCCTGTTTCTCTAAAGGATCTCAAGGTCCCTTCTGCTGATGAAGAACTCACCACTACTTTTACTGCTGTCAATATACCTGGTCTGGATTATGTTGAAACTCGTCATCTACAAGAATTGTTGAGAAGGGTACAAATCTGCCAAAGTCAAGGAAATAGACATGGATACTTGTATGCTTGGCTGGTAGACCAAGTAGCTCAGGTTCATATTGAGGCTCATGAAAACTTTCTAAAGCTGATAGCTGGAAATGATGTTGTGAAAGATGAGCTGACCACTCTTCAAGGTATGGTGTCTGGGATCACCAAGAATCAAGTCACCCACACCAAGTCCAATGAGCAGCTGTTCAGACGAAATCAATCCTTGCTGAATGAAAGCATGAAGAGGGTTAGCACCTCTAACTCCGCCATCTCCGCCTCGCTGGACAAATAGAAAGCTGAAGTCCATTCAGCGAAGGTCACCGAACAGCCTGGTCTCTTAGCATCTCTTCAGCAACTCTCTCAATCCAACATTCTTTTCACCGCCCACCTCCATCAACTACAAAACACTGTCTCATCCTTCTCCGCTCACCAAGATAATTTTCGCACTTCCATCACCCAAGAAATCCATTCTCTCAAAAATAAACTCTTCTCTCAAACTCCTTTCCAAGTAGCTGTTGACAAAAAGCTACTTGACGAATCTGTCAATCGTACCAAGAAGCTTGAAAAAGAGGTTGAAAATCTGAAGGGTATGATGGTTGAAATGCTGGTCCTCCTCACGAAAGATAAAGTGGAAGTAGCTAGTCCCTCAGCTACTTCCAAGGGGGAGAAAAATATTGAGAAGGATCCAGCATCTAATCTTCCCCAAGCTTCCCTCACTGAAAACATTGGTAATGCTGAGATGGTTGATGAACCGACAGCAAACGTTGAGGGGGAGCAAACAACAATTGCTGAGAAGGGTGTTAAACCGACAGCAAGTATTCAGGGGGAGCAAGCTGAGAAGGTTGTTGCTGAGAATATGCCAGCAAAACCAATAAACGTTTCTATCTTCAAGCCTACTGCTGAGTTCCACGCTGCCCTTGAAAAGAGATATGCTGATAAGGGTAAAGCAGCAGTGGTTACTCAAAGCAAGCCACCAAAGGTTCCCATTTCAGCAAGGGAACATCAAGAAAAGTTAATGGCTGGAGCCTTTCCCAAATCCACAACTTCTACTGCTGAACTGTCTCCTGAGGAAGTTGTTCGTCAACATGAACGGTTAAGTAAGAAGAAAGAAGAGGAGCTGTCTCAGAGGTTTATAAGTGAGCAAGTTGTTGGTGATGACTTAAAGATGCTGATGATGAGACAAAGAGGTTGGCTCAGCAATCTGGTGGATTGGCAGTCTTAAAAAAGAATGAAGAAAAATTCTTTGTCAAAAGAACAAAAACGTTTGAAGAAGGACAAGCGACCTACCTCAAATCAAGAGAGGTAAGGCAAAGGAAAGAAGAGATCACGTCGGTCAGGGTCTCACTAACCCAACAAGGGATGAATCTTTCCATACAAAGAAAAGGAGTGCCCAAGTTGTATACGCTGAAAAATGTTACTAAGGATACACTTGGGCCAACTGAATGGATCGAGATTTACAAGCTGATCAAGGATAAGACAGCTGTAAGTTATGAACCACTGATCAAGATGGCAGGTGAGCAGATAAAGCTTATTCGCAAAATGGAACAAAAATACAAAGTCAAAGACTCTCTGCTCAGCGCTGCAAGACATCCATATCCTCCTCCTCCTCATCATCAACCAAGAAGTGGTGTGAAGAGAACAGTTTCTGGTCAAGAGATATCTCAGCGTCCCTTCATTCTCAGAGCTGTTCCAAAGACTGATATAGATGAGGAGCCTCTGCTGAATCTAAGAATGCCTTCTAGGACCCTCTTTATGGATGGAGCTTATGATGACAAGCTGGGAGGTTTCTGCTTTTGCAATGTCCATGGTCATGAACTCTTCTTCAGGACCAATGAAATTGGAATTGCTCCTTCTGCCTTTCTTTTGAAAATAAGGAAGTATTGTGCTCAGTCTTCCAATGATTCAGAGTTTATAAGACTGATTGATCAAGAGTTGCTGAAGCCTGAAAGACAACAAGATAGAGCATTTATCGAGGCCAAGCAAGAATCCCAATGGGATTAAGTAGTCTTGTAATCTTTGTAATGCTGCTTATTGTAAAGTTGTTTGTCAAATAAATAAGATCAGCATTCCTTCATTTCCATCTATTGTACTTCTAAGAAGTAACCTATACTCAGCTAAGTCTCCTCAGCGAATAGGGGGAGATTGTTGAGTCATGGATTCGCTGAAGATTACTTGCTGAGTCAAGTAGTCGCTGACAACCTCAGCGAGAAGTTTCATCAGCGAGCCTTCAGCGATCACTATTATCTTCGAGTTAAAGGATAAGTTCAATGACTCACCGTCATATGTTGTAAGTCAAATATAGGCGGGAAAATGAAGATAAGAAGACTAGTCCCAAGGACACGTGTTGCAAGATCAAGATGGAGCCATGTGACCGTGTACCAAAAATGGTACTAAGGTGTTTCTCTTTCATGCCGTTTTGGGAAAGAGACAAGATGGCAAACAGAGAAGTCTGAAGACCAGTCTTACACACCAATAGATAGTTGACAACCTTCATGTGTCAACATCTATTGGGTTGTCATGTGATGCCTTTTCTCCCCTATATAAAGCATCACTTGACCTAGCCGCCAAGTTGTTGGTTCATTCTACAATAGTCACTTAGTGTGTTTTTCTCTCATTGTAGAATTGGATAATTGTTAAGTTTTCGTGTGTGCAAAAACTTAACAATATTTTCTTTCTTTCTTTCTTTGTAAACCAACCATGTATTCACCGTTTAATTAATACTACTTATGATTAAACGTGTTTACTTTCTTGCCTTGCTTTCTTAGTGTAATTTACATTAGTTGTTTAATTACATATCGTTGCAAACTTGGGACTTTCACGGCGACTGTTAGTGGTTGTGACGGCATCGAGTGGTGTAGGTTGATTTAAATGTAATGCATGTAAAGCTGGTAGTTGAAATACTATAAAAGATTAAGGTTTAGGGTGTAAATTAGTAAGATAAGAGTTGAGTATGTAAATTAGTTCATTAAAGACAAATTAAATAATTTCTTATTCTAAAAGAGTAGGTTCATTAAGTGTAATTAGGTCATTTTCAAATTTACTTTTGTGTAACAATTTTTAGTGAATAATTTTTAATTTTATATAGTATTAAAGATAGATTACTATTACAAAAGCCCAAGAAACAATAAATCATGAATCAGAAATGAATACAGGGGTTTTCCCTGCAAAGGTTTCCTTAGTAATTGGAGTTGAGTATATAAAAAGACATGATGCTGAATCCAGAACAATAAATAAATAAATCACGAATCCTAAAGCTACCGGTGTAAAATATACGGTTTGGTCGGTTTCACCTTTAAAAAAAGGGCAAAAACCGGTAATATCAGTTTTAAAAAAGTTTAATCTAAATCATCCATAAACTTGACCAACCAAATCGGTCAAAACCGGTTCAGTTTAGATTGGTTTGATTATTCCTAAATTTTAATAGCTACTTTATTAGCGATATTAATCTAGTATTTAACAAATACTTAAACACGGATATTATAAATAATGATTAGGTAAAGGTAAGGTATGTCCATATCTTAACCTCTCTCATACACCTTCGAGGTATTGAGGACCAAAACCCGTGAAAGACGACAATGGGCAATACTTTTCCTTTTCTTAGTGTATTTAGCATGGGAAGTTGAGGATTAAAATTAAACAAAATAAATAGTTAATTAAAAATTAAATAATGAATAATAACATATGATCAAGAAGATAAAGAGTAAAAGTATGTATACAAAATAGATATGATAAAAAGAATCTTATATTATAATTTCGGTACGGTTTGGTTTATATGATTAATTAGAGAGACAAAGTGTTGATTAAACCATTCAACTTGATTTCATTTTTTCAAATCACGAGATCGAGATCAATTTCAGACTTTTAAGACTAGTAAAGGAAAAAACTTTATTTCTTATTTAGTCACAATTTAAAAAAAATTATCACGAAATTTCATCATTAAACAAAATCCGTGACCAGAAAATAGCATATTTTGGTCTCCAAAATGACGCAACTTTAGTAACGAAAAATGACCACTCAAAATTTAGAGTAACCGCAATAAAATGACCAAATTTTGATTTTTAGTGACAAAAATATAGTCACCATAAAAAATTAGTGACTATCTATTACTCGTCACTAATCAACAATTTTTCTGTAGTGGGCCAAACCAATCCACTTATCTCGGTTTGGATGATTTGTTCGCTTTGAACGAGTTGATAAAAAACCCCAAGTAAACTGTTATTTGAATAAAATTTAACTATCGTGGTTACATCTATACTATATTATAAAGCAAATAAGGTTTCAACTTTCAACTTTCAATTTCAACAATGTACACATGATAATGCATGATGTACCATACATCAATGCACCACAACTTTCAAATTTCAACTTTCATTTTCATCTCTTTCCTCAAATCTCAACCACTCATTTTTTTTCTCTCTCCTCCATAAATCATTTTATTCCTCTAATTCATTCAAAATCTTTTATCTCAAAAACCATACATCGATAAATTATAAAAAATATATGGGTGTTCTTAAAATTTCATGCTCTTTCATTAGAGATGTCATTCGATATATTTTCGACGAATTTTTAAATCCGATGGTGGAGCCCGTAACGTTAAGGCATTTGGCTATGACACTCTATGACCTATCACTCCTATGACCTATCACACTCTATAACCTATCAACCCCACCATCTCACCGCCGCAACGCGCGAGTACTTTCTCTCGTTTCTGTTAAAGTCTAATGGATAACTGTTTTTGGACATTGGGAGCGGTGTAGAATACGGGTTACCATACATTCGGATTTGATCAATTTATTTGTTGTTTGGCTTGTTTGTAGTTAAGCATGGACTTGGAACAGGGGAGCATATCAAGATCAAGATCATCGACCACTTATGCTACAAAGGTAAAGCCTCTTTAATATCAGAGTATTGCTTGTTTTAACTTATTACATAAATCTTGACTTAATAAAGTCATTGGGCTTTCAATAATTTTTCTTTACATTCGTTTTATTTACTGAAAAAAAAAACAACAGTTAATATTGCGCAATCTATATATATCATGTTTATTCATAAAGAAAGTTTATCTAACAACACTTAATACATTAAAAATAAGTCATACGCTCATATGTGAACCACCTTCTAGGTGGCTAGTGGTTATTATCTAGCTCCTATTTATAATTGGAAGGTTTCAGATTCAAAATTAGGTTTATCATTGGAAGTGCTTAAAGAAAGGTATGGAAATGGTCATGTGATACTCCATATAAGCTTCCTATACTTGCTAGGTAAAATTATGAAGGTGATTAGATAAAAAGTTTGAAAATCATCACGAGATTCTCTAGATAAATTCGTACATTTAAGTAAAAAACACACCCTTTCTTTTGTTAATCAAAACAGGAAAAGTTATATGAGAATATGTTATTTTAAGTGTTAGCACGTATAGCTGTAGAACCACACGTGTTAAACGTAGGTGTCCTGTGTGCCCCGAAGTTATGAGCTTCGCATTCACATTTAGGTTAAAAGTATTTGAAAGCTATGTGAATATGTTATCTAGTGTTTGTTAGCACGTATATCTTTAGATCCACTCCCAATTTTGATTTTAATAGCACTTGTATACATAGTGCTAAATTTAGGAAGTGTACATATATCGAATAAAGTTGGGAAAACAAAAAAGGTACTCTAAAAAAAAAAAAAAAAATTTACTGAAAAAAAAAACAACAGTTAATATTGCGCAATCTATATATATCATGTTTATTCATAAAGAAAGTTTATCTAACAACACTTAATACATTAAAAATAAGTCATACGCTCATATGTGAACCACCTTCTAGGTGGCTAGTGGTTATTATCTAGCTCCTATTTATAATTGGAAGGTTTCAGATTCAAAATTAGGTTTATCATTGGAAGTGCTTAAAGAAAGGTATGGAAATGGTCATGTGATACTCCATATAAGCTTCCTATACTTGCTAGGTAAAATTATGAAGGTGATTAGATAAAAAGTTTGAAAATCATCACGAGATTCTCTAGATAAATTCGTACATTTAAGTAAAAAACACACCCTTTCTTTTGTTAATCAAAACAGGAAAAGTTATATGAGAATATGTTATTTTAAGTGTTTGTTAGCACGTATATCTTTAGATCCACTCCCAATTTTGATTTTAATAGCACTTGTATACATAGTGCTAAATTTAGGAAGTGTACATATATCGAATAAAGTTGGGAAAACAAAAAAGGTACTCTAATTAGTTGAATTTGTTAAACAGTTTGAGACTTTGAGTTCTCAAGTAATATCAAATATGTAAAAGTTTGTTTTGAAGTTAACTTTTCCATATGACTTAGCAAAGTGATAATATATATGTAATAGGAAGTTAACAGATATATAATTATACGTCACTAAGGGTACCTATAGTCTAATAATTGTCCTAATAGCTAGGACAATTAATTAGAGTATCATTGGTTATTGATAATTGATTTACAGGAGGATAAAGAACGCACAAGTGATACATGTACTTTAAACTCAAATGGCAAGAGAAAGAGAAGGGTGCACTTCAAATGGATCGGATGGTTCTCTATGAGATGCTAGTTTTTTCTTTTTCTTTCTAATTCAATGATTCTATGGCTTCATTTACACATCAATCGCAAGGTGGACAATTAAACTTTAACTATGTGATTGCTAACTCTAATAACTATTTATATACTTTGGTGGCATTCAATTCGAAAGTCGAAAAGATGTCCTCTGTTTTTTCGACTAATGTATTGTCACATAGTTACATAACATCGGTCTACTTAATGCTAGCAAACTGCCAAAGCGATTTTGGTCTATTGGTCCGATGTGAAGTGAAAAATACATTGAGCTTATGAAAAAGTAGATTTCCTATAAACCAATGTTGGGGAACTCCTGACTCGGACTCGACTCGGCGAGTTGGGGAGTCAGGAGTTTATTTTGGGTACTCGGCCGACTCGGGAGAGTTTTACAACCTTGCTATAAACCATCAATCTATCTACCAATAAACTAAAACATGATTGAGATGTTTTTGAGACGACACGTGGCGTAATCCTTGATCGACATGTGTCCTTTTGTAAGTCCCTCACTTGATGGTTTAACCCACTAGTGTAAAATACAACAAGTCAAGTATGCACTAGAATGGACTAGTATTACTTAAATATAAATGCAAGTATATAAATAAAGTAATACAAGACTTAAAGCAATAAATAATGTAAAGGTGGAACACAATGTAATTTTCAAGTGTATTTTATTTATGATGTTAAATAAAATACAAGGTTGTTGCGGAACCAATAGATAAAAAATAAAGTAAATATCCTAACAACCTATGAATTACAAATGATCTATATTTGCTAGATAATCTCCTTAGATCGAAATACTTAAAGTTGTGAAATATTCCCTTTTATGATCGAGAGTATTTAGGCAAATTCACCAAATTGAAAAAAGTAATGTGTACAAGGAAATGACTTGGTATTTATAGGCAAATAAATTCAACAGTGAATTTATTATGCCGTACAAATATGGTTGCATGCATTTAAGGAAACAACTTTAATTCCTTAAATGCATTGGTTAAGGTACAAAGATAAAGTCATATTGATGTGACTTGTCATCCTTTTAACCAACCACCTTTACACGTGTGTTGTACTTTTATCAATAGACAAATAGATTGTCCGGATAAAAGCGTGTAAAGGCAAAAGTCAAATCCTCGTAATCAGTGTTCAGATTTGTAAGGTCTAGAACACTGATAAAGCTCCAGTCGTCGATCAGTTAAGACTGCCAGTGGGCCCCGCCATTTGTCAGTCTTCTTTCTTCAGACTTCAGTCTTTGACTTCAGTGATAATGTCTTCAGTGGAGCTGATCTGGACTGGAGTGAAGTCCAGTGAGCTAAAATCTGGTGTCTTCCAGATTTCCTGTACAAGTAAGGCGCTAATTTATTTATTTTATTAAATTAGCTTTTTTAATTGTATATGGATTCAATTTCCTTATTAGACTTAGAATTAAAGTCTAACTCTTGGCTAGGATTGAGATGTTCTTGAAACGACACGTGGCGTAATCCTTGATCGACATGTGTCCTTTTAATTTATTTATTTTATTAAATTAGTTTTTTTAATTGTATATGGATTCAATTTCCTTATTAGACTTATAATTAAATCTAAAACATGATTGAGATGTTTTTGAGACGACACGTGGCGTAATCCTTGATCGACATGTGTCCTTTTGTAAGTCCCTCACTTGATGGTTTAACCCACTAGTGTAAAATACAACAAGTCAAGTATGCACTAGAATGGACTAGTATTACTTAAATATAAATGCAAGTATATAAATAAAGTAATACAAGACTTAAAGCAATAAATAATGTAAAGGTGGAACACAATGTAATTTTCAAGTGTATTTTATTTATGATGTTAAATAAAATACAAGGTTGTTGCGGAACCAATAGATAAAAAATAAAGTAAATATCCTAACAACCTATGAATTACAAATGATCTATATTTGCTAGATAATCTCCTTAGATCGAAATACTTAAAGTTGTGAAATATTCCCTTTTATGATCGAGAGTATTTAGGCAAATTCACCAAATTGAAAAAAGTAATGTGTACAAGGAAATGACTTGGTATTTATAGGCAAATAAATTCAACAGTGAATTTATTATGCCGTACAAATATGGTTGCATGCATTTAAGGAAACAAATTTAATTCCTTAAATGCATTTGGTTAAGGTACAAAGATAAAGTCATATTGATGTGACTTGTCATCCTTTTAACCAACCACCTTTACACGTGTGTTGTACTTTTATCAATAGACAAATAGATTGTCCGGATAAAAGCGTGTAAAGGCAAAAGTCAAATCCTCGTAATCAGTGTTCAGATTTGTAAGGTCTAGAACACTGATAAAGCTCCAGTCGTCGATCAGTTAAGACTGCCAGTGGGCCCCGCCATTTGTCAGTCTTCTTTCTTCAGACTTCAGTCTTTGACTTCAGTGAGAATGTCTTCAGTGGAGCTGATCTGGACTGGAGTGAAGTCCAGTGAGCTAAAATCTGGTGTCTTCCAGATTTCCTGTACAAGTAAGGCGCTAATTTATTTATTTTATTAAATTAGCTTTTTTAATTGTATATGGATTCAATTTCCTTATTAGACTTAGAATTAAATCTAACTCTAGGATTGAGATTTTGAGACGACACGTGGCGTAATCCTTGATCGACATGTGTCCTTTTGTAAGTCCCTCACTTGATGGTTTAACCCACTAGTGTAAAATACAACAAGTCAAGTATGCACTAGAATGGACTAGTATTACTTAAATATAAATGCAAGTATATAATAAAGTAATACAAGACTTAAAGCAATAAATAATGTAAAGGTGGAACACAATGTAATTTTCAAGTGTATTTTATTTATGATGTTAAATAAAATACAAGGTTGTTGCGGAACCAATAGATAAAAAATAAAGTAAATATCCTAACAACCTATGAATTACAAATGATCTATATTTGCTAGATAATCTCCTTAGATCGAAATACTTAAAGTTGTGAAATATTCCCTTTTATGATCGAGAGTATTTAGGCAAATTCACCAAATTGAAAAAAGTAATGTGTACAAGGAAATGACTTGGTATTTATAGGCAAATAAATTCAACAGTGAATTTATTATGCCGTACAAATATGGTTGCATGCATTTAAGGAAACAACTTTAATTCCTTAAATGCATTTGGTTAAGGTACAAAGATAAAGTCATATTGATGTGACTTGTCATCCTTTTAACCAACCACCTTTACACGTGTGTTGTACTTTTATCAATAGACAAATAGATTGTCCGGATAAAAGCGTGTAAAGGCAAAAGTCAAATCCTCGTAATCAGTGTTCAGATTTGTAAGGTCTAGAACACTGATAAAGCTCCAGTCGTCGATCAGTTAAGACTGCCAGTGGGCCCCGCCATTTGTCAGTCTTCTTTCTTCAGACTTCAGTCTTTGACTTCAGTGATAATGTCTTCAGTGGAGCTGATCTGGACTGGAGTGAAGTCCAGTGAGCTAAAATCTGGTGTCTTCCAGATTTCCTGTACAAGTAAGGCGCTAATTTATTTATTTTATTAAATTAGCTTTTTTAATTGTATATGGATTCAATTTCCTTATTAGACTTAGAATTAAATCTAACTCTAGAATTGAGATGTTCTTGAAACGACACGTGGCGTAATCCTTGATCGACATGTGTCCTTTTAATTTATTTATTTTATTAAATTAGTTTTTTTAATTGTATATGGATTCAATTTCCTTATTAGACTTAGAATTAAAGTCTAACTCTTGGCTTATAGATACAAAACTCATTATAACCTTATTTGATTGATCGTTTTCTCATTAATAAAATTGTCTCTTTTCTCTTTCTCAATTCTTCAACTCTTATTACTTATATTACTTATAATAAGTTATTAACATGACTTCAAAATTTTGAATTTACGATCAGAAATCACAAGGCTATTTGTCGTCATCCACTATGCTTACAAGTTTCGATTTTGATGTGATTGTAAAAATTTTAGGTAAATCCAAAACTTTAACTAAACATATATTATATTTATCATTACTGTTTATTATAACTTAGCTTCAATCATCGGTTACTTTAACCACAATTTATTTCATACCCACGGATCGAGGCATATTCGAATTTGTTTATGATACAATTTATATAGCTACCGTACATCGTACAGGTATTAGGACTAGTTATATTACAAATTATGAAATTAATATGTTTGTTATTTTACGTTTATAAATCCTAGCTTTGGACATCTGGCCAAACGTATCAAAACTCTCGATTAGTTCGCTCTAGCTACAACTTCTAACCTTCCAAGTTCCAACTAATTTGGTTACACTTATCCCGGGCGCAAGGGCGGAACCACATGGGGGCAAAGGGGGCCAATGCCCCCTCAAAATTTAAATTTTGTCATCTATTTTTAAATTTTTCGTGGATTTTTAAATTTTTCTGGATTTTTAAAATTTTTCAATAGGTTTTTAACATTTTGCCCCTTTTAATATTTCATGATTTTTTTTAATTTTGCCCTATCTGAGATTTTTTTCTGGTACCGCCTCTGCCCGGGCATATATGCATAAACACTTGAATTCGGTGATTACACCACTTGGTCAAAACAGATTTCACAAAAAAAAATTCTTATTGACTCCAAAGAATCAAATCCTTTAAATGTCAAAGTTTATAGGATATATATACATTGGAGATAGATCAAATGAATTCCTTAATATGTTACGAAATTGATACACAGTCCTTCAAAGTGATTGCGAGCTCTTTTTTAGTTGTGATAGTCTATGAAATTGATCTCCAAAAGCATATACGACTCATATGTATAGTCCACCAATAAGTTGACTTAAACTATGCTGTTATTATGGGCATTTTTTTGGTAATACATGTAAAATGCTAGTCACCTATAAACTCGCGTTATATATGTGTCAATCTGTGGAATGCTTATGTATGAACACAACATATAAATATAGGCCATGTTTCCCTTACAAAGTTATTGCGTATCTTTATACTACTAACTTTCTTTTAATTTTTAATTTTTAATGTCAAGTTAATGTCGAGATGTTTCCTAATGCCCTTACTTTCAAAACACTTGCCTAAAAACAAGGAGAAAAGGAAAAGTGGAAGGTGAATTGTTTGACTTTAGAGTTTAGATGTACCCCTTTATGAAAGAAAAACAAAATCGAGAACTAGAACCACTCCCAATTATTAGAAAAGGAGTTGATAAAGTTTTTCTTTTTCATAATTATATATATATATATATAATATATATATATATAATATATATATATATGAAATATACAGTTATACACATAAACACAGTTGTCGACTCGTAACTTTTGACTCGACTCGAAAACATGATTTTTTGACTCGTGACTCGACTCGTAAGAGTCAGGACATTTTTATATACTACATAATATTGTATAGTTATATATATGTGACGTATTTATAAACAAAATATAAGTTGATTATCGTAATACATTACCAAAATATTACATATTCGATACTTTGAGTCATAAATTTACAGTTTATCTTCAAATTCATACTAAAAGAATCAAAAATACATATATAACATACAAAATAATGTAACCATAAATATGATATATAATATATTATCAAACTATTTATAAGTTTGCGACTCGTATTGACTCGTTCCAAATTCACACCGCGACTCGTAAGAGTCAGGAGAAAAAAGAGTCACCCAGCGAGTCGCCTCGTTTTTGGTGTAAATCGACTCGACTCGTAAGAGTCGACTCGTAACTCGTAAGAGTCTAACAACTATGATAATATGTTATAAACTTGTACATTATATAATTATATCTAGCAATCGAAGTTAACTAGATAGCTTTGGCCTCGCGTTGCGTGACTTTAATTATTACAGTTACATTTATTATTGATATAGTTCCGTTATGCTGATGAGTTTAATTGATAACTACTTAAATGAAAACACTCCATCATAGATATGTTTGCTCATAAGTTCGTCATACCAAATGTATATCTATTTAAAGAAAATACCACAATTACGTTCAAAAGTTTGCATATCACATATATGGAGTAGTATTTTGTACAAAAGAACCAAAAATCTAACACTGAAACAAACTTTTTTATGAAAGCACTGAAAAAGTAATAAAACCAAATAAAAAACGAACAATTATTGATACGCTTTTTAATACTAGTTTACATAAGTTGAATCCACAATTGCTTAATGGAAAACCACTTCATCATAGATTTATTTGCTCACAATTTTGACATACCAAATATATTTATTTAAACGCTATCAAAACCATGTTCAAAAGTTTACAATACCATGTCGATATATTTTTATTTTATATAGACAACCAAATCTAGAACATAAACACTTAATATAAGAACATAACGATAGAAATATATATGAGCTTTCATGCATTAGAAAACGATGGTTATAATGTTATGACATTTTTCTAACATATATGCATTTTATATTGAGGTTAAATAATACACAACTATGAAAAAAAACATGATCACAGTTATTACTCGGCTGACATCTTCGGTCAAAGTCACTTTTTACTAAGACATACTTGATACTTTCAAGAAAAATGTGTTATGTTTTGCTATGAAAACGATGATCGAGTGTAGTAAGCATTTCTCAACACACTGGATAATTGCATGCCATCTAAATGCAAAAGAAATCTAAGAGAGCCTTCAACTAATTAAAATCCTAAATTCACCCATGGATGTGTCTTTAGCCCCTCTAATATAAAGTAGGGACGGAGCTTCTCGAGAGTAGGAGGGGTTGTGCCCCTTAAAAGAATTTAGTTCTTTTCTAAATCCGCTTATATTACTACGATTGAAAAACATGAACCGTAAAGAAAAAACAAATACGAGATCATAGAAGTGGATTATCTGTCCAATCATCCAAGCTAAGTTAAGCTTTTCATTCCTACTAACAATCCAAAAACAAGAGCTAATTAGAAATGATCGTATTTGTTAGTTTAGCATCACATCCGTGATCCGTAGTAGTTTTTGTATTTTTCTTAATTGGTTTTGTACTACTTATTTTATATCTTCTAAGTGAGTCGATAATATCTTTTGATATATTGTACTCCTTAGTGAAAAGAATTGATAATTCTTATTATTAATTCCAGAAAGTAACGATTCACATTGGGTGTCGGGTGATGATCCGTACGTACTTTCTCAATTTTTATCTATATATACCACTAAACATATTGTAAAGTGTTGTATTGTTTATTAATATAAAACATGTTTAATGATATATTACTAAAATTAAACTAATAATATGATATATAAATCACCTCCTTCACAATACATTATTTGAGGAAAAGGTTTTAGCCACATTGTCATGTTTACTACTAGTGCACATCCACATAATTAGGCAAAGTTCACTTCTTCTAATCCTTATAATTAAATCAAAACGTGTTTAAGACTAGTAAACTCGAGTTTGAAAACGTTAAAAAGCCGATTTACAAAGTTAAGTGACTTAGTCAACTTTTTACACTCGTTTGCTTTTATTCTTGTTGCTTTTCGTTAAGTTTTATTTATATCGAAGTCATTATGCACTGTCAACATTAATCTCTAAAATAATGTGAAAGTGGTATTGTTATTCAATCATTAATGAATTATTATACGGCTGGATGCCTGGATCAAACTGAAAAACAAACAAATTACGCTAACGACGACATTCTTATTCTTAATTAATATTTATTGTTAATTCGTTAAAATAATTTAATGTGTTTGATGGCAATAACAAATATAAACTTAACAATACAATCTAAATTCTAAACTACAACCCTAGCATCAAATTTTATACATGTAACGACAGACACTTTCCCTTGTTTTGCTCCTTGTTTTGTCCCCTTCACAGTTCACATATTTGCGAAACTAGCCTTAGCAAACTTATGTCTGTCTTTCTTAAAGCAATCTCTACTTTTGAATAGAGATCGATTTGATTGTCTATTCTCTTTAACATAATTGGATATTGTTATTGTCACTCTATTAAATATATAATTTAAAATAAAACATTTAAATAGAATAAATGCATATAAAATAACCAAAACAGGTCTATAGAGTATTACAATCAATGGTTATATAAAAAATGTGCTTTAGTTGATCATTAAATATTATATTGCTATACTACGATGTCATATTCTAAAGAACATTTTGAAAGTCACATTCACTATGATTTTGTGACCCAATGCGACGAATGATGAGAGTTAATTCACTCAACATATATATGTCACGTATTGCCACTCATATTTTTATATACTACGACAAATGCTCGCGTGATGCGGCGGTGTGACGACGGCGACAACAGGTAGTGGTGGTGTGGTGGTGGTACGTTGATGAGGGTTCATTTTGTGATTATTTCCCCTATCATTTGGCCACATTTTATTGTATATAAATTAGTTTATAAATGTGAACTTTTGGTACTTAATGATTCAATGTTAACGCAGGTTCACGGAAGATGCGAACGAGGGTGAATGACATCTATCAACTCAACATGATGACCAATGGACGTTACAAGACACAAAAAGGTGAAACGAGAGTCCAACGAATAATATCTGGAGTTGCAGGAGCAACCAGCGCCGCTGGCCACATACAGAAGCACCCAGCGCCGCTGGGTGGCCCGAAACCAGAACCGACTTAACGCCTTATAAATAGAAGAATAAACCCTCAAACCCGAAGGAGAGCATATTTTCAGCCACCAGACGGCACACTTCAACCCTAGGTCGAAAGTTGCAGCCATCTAAGAGGATTTGGAGCTACAAACACCTTTTGATCTTCATCTTCAACCTAGATCTTCATCTTTCTTTAGTATTATTGTTGGTAAACAATGTCTTTTATCTTTTCAGACTTTGTGATTCCTTTAATAATATCTGGCTAGTAGACTGAATACTTGTTTGGATTAATGTGATCATGTAGACTTTTGTTTATCTAATTTTATTTGTTATATATGTTGGATTGTGATTACTGTTTGTCGTAGATCCATGGTTAATGAGTTCTTCATATTGTTTTTGGTTCTATATCTTGATATATTAGTTTATTTTTGATGATCGGTTTATAATCATTCACTAGGACTAATATACTTAGGATGGAAAACACTAATCGGTCTATAATTAGTTGTAAAAGGTGATTTAGTTCTAGCGGACGGATCCAGAACCATAACAATTAGAATAAGTTGAACATGAAGCTTAACAATGTCAGACGCGATCTAGTGACATAGAAACGTGCACTATGACCACTGGAGAGAATTAATACACAATCATGGCTTAAGAGCTGAGTATAGTTAAAGATAAATCAGTAACACAAACTTAGATAATAATGCTTAAACAATGAATCTAACGAGAATCTGTTTAAAGGGTAGTGTGAGTCTAGCGACAGCACTACTACATAGGCGAAGTGAATCTAGGGAGAATCTGAACCGTGAAAAAAGTTTTCCAACAGACTAGCAATAGATAGGATAATAATTGTCATACTACATGTGATCGGAGATGCCAAACAAGTATTTGTTTTAAATTACTGTTACTGCTTTCATTCTTAGTTGCTAGACTAAAAAGGCTTCTCGCTAGACCAAGCGGTTGCGGCCTTCTATTTACTTTTACCTTTTTTAGTAGTTTAAATAGGAAATTGTGACAACCCACAACCGCTAGAATTACACACATTATTAGACTAGGTAGTGCAAGCGTCCCTGCGAACGATCTTGTACTTATCACTTACTATACTACACTTGACCGGGTTCTCTGCTCGTTAGTGTGTTGTTAGTTTGAGGTAATTACTTGTACAACTCTTTTTATAAATTTAAAACTAGTGTTTTATTTCATTTTAAAAATCAAATTTTTGTTTTTCTTAATTAAAACACACATCATGCGTGGCAGCGTGGTGGTGGTAGCGCTGTGGTTATTAATGTAAAAGTGATTGATGTATAAGAGAGTGGTATCTACCAATAAACTAAAACAAGATTGTAATATTGTTTAAACGAACTTGGCATATTCCTTACGCGACAAGTGACCTTTTTTGTAACACCCGACGTTTAAAAATATGGGTTTTCAAAATCTTTCACCTAACGGTGTTAAATTGCGGAAGTA
>CM067175.1:3730738-3790738 GCA_034093135.1 Erigeron breviscapus
TACGAGTAACACTACCGGTATTTAAAACATTGTATATACGTGTTTGCATTTGAAGGTGATTGACTAGATCCTCAAATGTAGGTATATATAGGTTTTTGTTTTGTTTGGATTAAATTGATACCATTAATTTTTGTTTGTTTTGTTTTGTTTGAAAAGTTCTCCTGGATTTGTTAACGGCGAGGATGAAAAAATGCAAAAACGACAAACCACAGGGACGATTTTTGCACTTAACTATATAAAAAGACGAAAATGCCCCTCACGTGACTTGCATGTGAAGGGGTTAACGGAAAAGTTATAACGGCAGGGACGAAATGCAAACCACGGGGATGATTTTAGCCAAAAGTTAACGGCGAGAATGAAAAGTGCAAAATCGAAAAACCACATGGACGAAAAAGTACTTAACTCAATAAAGTATAAATTTCATTTTATATATTTAAACACTTAATCTTACAATATATAAGAAATCCGTACATCGTACAGATATTTGTACTAGTAGCTATATTAAAGGTTGAAAGATGTGTGTTGTTAATAATTTCATTAAGTGTATTATAGGTATCTTAAGCAAACAAAAAAAAAGGTGATATTTTAGGGTTATCAACTGAGAAAGTTAGAAGAAACAAATATTTTACTCGTATAATGTAGTAGAGATATATTATAAGTTTATTATAACACGTGTCATATAGTTTTTGTTAGGCAAATAATTTGCATATCTTTTATCATATTTTTGTTACACTTAGTTATAGATGGTAATATGATAGAAGAGGCAGGGAGAGTTCTTAGCCATCAAATTTATATCTATACTTCTTTAATAAAAATTTTAATATGGGTAATATTCTATGTTTTTATTTATCTTATTATTCCTTTACAATTTTTTGTGTGTTAATGTTACATGTTTAGTTGTTTTTTTCTTAGAAAGTTTCTATCTTTTAACTTTTACCCGACATCAAAGTTTTCGTTTTCATTTTCTTGACACTAAACTTTTAGTTTCGCATGTTTTTATCAAACAACTTTCACACAGTTACGGTTTTACTTTTAAAATTTTGATTTTTGATTATTTTCATCCGTCTTTTTATATATACATAACGTTTTTAATATATAATATTCCCTCCGTCCCATCAAAAGTGTCCACTTTTGAATTTTCAAAGTCTTTGTCTCGCAACTTTGACCTTAAATATTTTTATTTATAATGTATAATATTTGATGAAAATTATATGAGTTGATAAAGGTTTCGATAAGTTTTCATTGAGTATAACTTTTATCAAATATTATATAATACAATAAAAAATATTTATGGTCAAAGATACAAAAGAAAGACTTTGACAAAATAAAATTGGACACTTTTAATGGGACAAAGGGAGTAACTTTCATTATCGTTATGTCTTACGTTCATGTAACATTTAAATCATTAATATATTATTGTTTATGTTTTTATACATCTTATTATTCTTTTTATATTATTCTTATTGTTATTGTTATATATTTAGTTGTCTTTTTTAAAGTTTGGGTTCGAATATTTGACATAAGTTTGAGTCTAAAACTTTATCGTGTAAAAAACGTATTCCGCGGCAACGCGCGGGTACAATAACTAGTTATACTAATGACTTGATCCCATCAATGATGAGTTGGTGTAGTGGTTTGAGTTTCCCTGATGACTTATAAGTCTTAGGTTCGAATCCCCATTCAGTTAACTTTGAGATATAAGTAGTTCTTCTATGAGTGCTTGACTTGGGTATACCCAGGTTCAAGTCTGAGGAGGGAAAGTTTACCCCTATTAATCCTCGTACTTTCGGGCGGATTAGTTGGGGGTTTTCCCCCATTGGGTATTTGAATTAGACATTTCTACTTCAAGGGAGCTCTCTAACGCAAACCCGGTTAAAACAACGTATGATAGACCTCTTGTTGTCGAATCACGACACGAAATTTCAAACAAAATTCACTTTAAAAAAAAAATTGAACTTGATCCCTTTGAAACATATTGTTATGTCGTCTATAGGAGCTAGATCATTTTCTTACTTAGGTGCCTCGGAAATGTCACTTGATATTAGAAGTAAAGACTTAATCATGATATTTCCAAAATTTGAAAATTAGTATTAATCGTAAACTATCATAATCATATCCCACCGACCCTAAAGTCGTCATTAGAAAAAAAATTTATTAGATTAAACTCCATTTTCCAAGTCCCTTCCCACCTTCCACATAATCCTCACCAATAACAACTAGTAGTATTTTCATAATCCCACTATTCCAATTCTACCCTTCATCATTCTATTAAAGTCAACTTAACCCCCCTTCTTGATACTACAATGTATAAATACCCACAAAGACCATATGGACAACTAACATTTCTAACATCACCTTCTTCCAACAACAATCTCATCAGAAAATTCAAATGGGCCATATGAGTTACAACAAAGTTGGCCGGAGATATTATGTGACACGAGGTTTTCGGCTTAGTTCCAAACGATTTTATGTTCAACGATTACGCGCAAAGTTCATAAATTTCTTCAAGATTCTTTTGCGCTCTTGGAGGTCAAGTTCTTCTTCATACGAAAAGAGTACAACGAGCAGCAATGTGAAGACGACCAAAAGAAGATTAGTGGCAAAGGAGAATGCTTATCGGCTACGATCATTTGGGAGGTCAAATTCGTTTTACTCAGAAGCCATTGAAGATTGTTTGGAGTTTATAAAACGTTCATCTGTATCTTTGGATGATAAACCACAATTGTAAAGTCATTAAAATGAGGTTTAAAGATAACCCAAGCTTATTTCTTTCTCTCTTTTTTTCCCTTTTTTTTTGTAAAGCAGGAAACATATGTTTTTCCCCTGAAAATTATGACATACTTTTGTCACTCTCTTTTTTAATTTCTAGATCATAAGAGTTTTTGATTATTAGTTGATTAGCTTTATGCTATGAATTACTTATTTGCATATATGTAGGTATGTATGTATGTATTATATTTTGTAGATGTAAAAAAAGTGTAAAACAACGTGTAAACTAATTAATAGATTTGGTGCGATTTGGGATATAGAAGGTGAACCACTTGTTTCAAAGTTTTCTATTTAGCTTATTCTTCTGAAAATAGTTGGTCAACTTTTGAGTGGAAGTTTAGTGGGATGGCTTAAGTAACATATTTAATAGTACAAGATAAATGATTGCAAACTAAAAGCCCTTGGCACTACAAATGTGCTATGAATTATTTTTGCTTTGACATAAACAACTTAAGTCATCTTATTATATAATCAGACAGATAATGCGCATAAGATTAACTGATTCAAAACTAGCTAGCTTCAATTGTCCCTTTTATATGAGAGTTGAATGATGAGTCATTTTCATTGCTCAATGATATCCATCTTGAATTTGAACTAGATTACCAAAATAATTAAGTATCATCTCAAAATATATCTTGCTCATCTCGATCATCTAGGGGTCGGTTATATCTCCTTACTCTAGTAAAGTGAAGGAGCAAATCATATATTGCCTCCCATTAATTTCCTGTTTTACACTACACCCAATTACAATATTTATCACACTTATTCAGAACAGTATTTAACCATATCAAAACGTAATACTGGTGATATATTTTTTTTGTGAATGGTCCCTGGAATTTAAATTTCATTACTTTTTAAATACCTAACTTTGCATATGGAGTCTGCAACCACGACCTATACCCGCAACCACCATCACATCTTTGGATAAGCAAGATGATTGATACGTACATTGAACCGACTACTCTTTAAACCATTCTCGACTACGATTGATCACCACATATCTGCGATAGGCTTAAAAAGTTGGTACAAGGTTCGAGCTAACTACTCCCATGAACACCCCGTAAAATTGTCTTTGATAAAACTTTTTTAAAATAATTTCTGGTTCTACATGTGTCTACATATAAAGGTTTGCAGAAAGTTTGGACCATTCATAAAATATGTATCACCATCATATCTACCCAGGAAATAAGGTTGTTCGTAGAAAGTCATGTTGATTATTTGATTTTGTCTATTTTATTTTTAACATTTGATGTCGGAGCCGTTCATCCCCAATGGTCTGTACATTCATTTTGAATCGGATGTTATGCAAAGGTTACAAGAAAAACCCCACTAAACGGCACCGCAACTTAACTAGAGGTAAAACCTTCAATTCACACCTCAGACTCAAACGCGAGTGTTCGATCCCTCCCCTGATCAAGCTGTCACTGAGAGACTTGGATAGATAATTCTTTTCTCTTTTATCCTCACACGACATTTTCATAACTATCTACTTCATAATTAAGGATGTGGTAACAAAATATAATTCTAATATTTGAAGTATGGACTATGGGGAGAAATTATAAACAATCATGGCTATAAATGAGAAAAATGAACACAAACCGTGTTTAGTTTATGTTTATTTGTTCAACTTAACTAACGACTCATAAAGGGATAACCGAAATTAAAATTGTATCCATGTTTGTTCTTTGAAAAATTTGTGTGTTTATGTTCATTTGTTTGTGTTCATAAATGAAACATAAAATTAAAGGCATTACTTTCATATTCCATTAAACAAAACGTCTTTTTTTTGGAATAGTTATTCGCATTTTTTAACCATCATTTTATTTTTAAAAATTCAGTTATTTGAGTAATTTAAAAAGAAAGTCTATGGGTTTTTATCCAAAAATGTGTAAACGAAGGTTGGTGAGAGGCACACACTCGAGAAAGAAGCTCGGTGAGTGGGATGAAAACTTGCAAGGGGGTTCATATAAATGAATAGATACCATGTATAAGTATAAATGAAACAATGTTTACAAACATAAATAACAAATAATAAATTGTGAAATATTACCTTCACAAATAGTTTACAAACACAATATTACAAATTGACATGGTATTTTAAGTGGATTAACCATAATAAAATGTGTTCTTTTCTTTTTTCTTTTTACTCTTTTTATTTTTCATTTGTGTATCATGAGTTTATCGATTATATATTGTTTGTCAATCTAGCATCTTTTGTTTGTATATTATTTGTCAATCTAGCATCATTTTTTTTTATAAAAATAACAAAATATCCGCGTAATACGGCAGTGGTGCTTGTGACGGCGGTCTGGTGGTGTCAGCGACAGGTGGTGATGTCGCAACTATTGGTGATGGTAGCGGTGTCGAGTGGTGTAGGTTGATGTAAATGTAGTTGATGTAGAGGTAATTGATCTAAAAGGTAGTGAAGTATTTTGAAAGATAATGACTAATGGTATAAATTATTTTCATTAAGAATATAATAGTTTTTTTACATCTCTCTTTTCCTAACTTTTTTTATAATCTAATATGGAAGAAGAAATTAAAATAAAAAAGGCGATTAAGTTACCTACACTATTTTTCAAAATTGTCCAAATGACCAAATCTATATTGGGAAAACCAACATTTTATTTTAGTCAAATAATCCTCAAAGACTAACAACTAACGAGTGGTAACAAAATGAGTACGTGGAACGGATCAATTAAAAAACTTCAAAGTTTCAGCAATAGTATCCTTCTCAATATAAAGTACCAGTAGGGGTGTAATTTGGTCGGTTTATTCGGAATTCGGATTATTTAGGTCGGGTTAATTGGGTTTTAAGAATTATTATTTAACTTGTAACCCAAACCGAATAAGAATTTGGATTATTTGGGTTCAGGTTATTTGAGTTGGGTCGGGCCTCGGCTCTCGAAAATTAACCCAAATAAAACTTGTGTGTGCATAAAGTCATTTTATTTGACTTGAACATCCGATCTTTAACTGGCATGATGCTCCTATATAGATTACAACTAGTATGTTGCAAATGACAAGGGAACTGGTGCTTTGGTTAGAAATCAAACCAAAAATAAAACTAGCACTGGATTCAAAGAGCTGTTGTCCATTTTATGATTTATATCATTCGTTGCCTGAACACATTTAAGCAAATACTCGTATGTTGTTGAAATATGAATATAAATCGTTACTAGAAGAGTATAAATGCTTTTACATCTCATACATGTACATGCATAGTTTCATAATCAAAGAACCAACTTTCATTCTTAGCTGGTTACCACAAGCACTAATGCCGCCCATCGGGTGGTGTTCGAACATCCTAGTTACTTATTATTGACAGAATTTTTACTAGCAAAACTCAGTTTATGTTTCCCAAAAATTATTCCCTAAATCTTATTATATTTTATATGCACGATATTATAAAACTATCATAATCCTAGAAAAGAAATCTCATATGCTTTGTCGTTGGTAACATTCTTTCTCATTTAAACATACTCCGCAAGTTTTTACTTAGCTGTTTTTAGCAGATTCTTCGTTCTTTGAATTTTGTTGCTTTTAACTTTAAAATTTCAATTATCTAAACAATAGAATATGTTCCCATCTACATATAAAAAAAACTATTTATATAACGGCAAATTTTGCTCAATAGCATGTATTTTCATATATACAAACTTTTAAAAGAAACTCGCTTTTGCAAAAAATCCTTGTTTTCATTCTTGAAAACACACACTAAAATTTGAACTAAAAACCTCAAATTTGCAACTTCTCGTACATCTCAATTCATCCGTTGATGGATATTTTATTAAAAAGAACTACTTAATATTTGGAAAGGATAATATGTTTGTTTACGATCACTTTTACACGATTCTTACCGACCCAATTAACTGAACACTTACTAAAATCTACCTAATTGTATATTACTATCCTGATATCCCTGTGTTAGTGGCTTAATGCGTCACACATTTGTTTCTCCCTTTTTCATTAAAACCCTCAATCAAAACTAATTTCAAAAACCCTCCAGCGGATTCCAAAAACCAAAATGTCTGACAATATACCCTTTGAAATCCAAACAGAAATCATAAACAGGGTTTGGGATATGAAATCATTGCTTCAATTTTGATCGGTTTCTAAACCATGGAAGGCCCCGAGTTTATCGCTGATTACCACGTCGACCACCCCCGTCCACGTCATCATATGCTTGTAAGGTACGATGATCCTATTGATTATACAAAGACCAAATATGTATCTATTGTAGATGATTATGATAGTGATACTGATAATTTTGCCCAACACAAGTCTCCCCTTACCATTCCCATTTCTGTTGATCAACTTATCGATCCCAAAATATTCGGTAGCTCTATAGGCTTGTTCTGCTTTTATAGTAAATTTGCAAGAAGTGACCAAAATATAGCTGTTTTATGGAACCCTTCTATAAGAAAATCTGTTACTGTTGAAGTGCCTAATGTGTTAGATACACCGTTTAAAACTGTAATCGGTTTTGGTGTTGAGCCCTACTCCAATGACCCTAAGCTCGTCAAGATTCAAACTGTTGTTGATGTGTTGGACCTGAAAACGATAAGTTCCATACCTAAGCAAGTTGAGGTTTGTAGTTCAAGCACAAGGGAATGGAGAACCTTGTCAGAAGATTTGCCTCGTTTATCACGGATGATCACCATGTAGTTATAGATGATTTTATTTTTTGGCTTGCTCAGGATAGGAAATATGAGAATGGTTTTCGTATGAAACGTGATATGATTATGTTATTTGATATGGTAAGTGAAGAGTTTATGGAAATATACCTTCCGAATAATGTGACAAAGGACGCTGACATTAATTATAGTGTCGAGAAACGAGTTTATCATGTTTGGATGATGGAAGATGGTCTTTCAGATACTTTTACAAAGATGTACACCATTAGTAGACCTGAGGAAGCTGTATCTACAGTACTTTTGTTTAGGCACAATGGCTATCCCATAATTGGAATAGAAGATGAGTTTATTGGATCGGATGAACTTTTTGTTTATGACCCTGACTCAGAACAAATCAGTCCTATTGGGATTTCTGGAAGTATGTGTTCATGCTATGCAGCTTCCTACATGGAAACGTTACTTTTGCTGAATTATTAAGACTGTAGATCTTAGCTCTACATACATCAACGACAAAGATAATGAAGACACGTGAAACTGCGGACCTTAGAATAAGCGACGACTTTTGGAGCACGCAAGCAATTTGATGGAGATTGAGGTGCAATTATCAGGCTGATTCGTCAAAAGTTAAAACGCTCAGTTATTTTTGGGTTCTCTTCTATTTTGTTACTTATCTTTCAATCTTTGGTTCTATTCTGTTACTAAATCCAAATTTTGCAATTGGGGGTTAGGGAGGATGTCTCAGACATGTTCAGTGTATCACTTTTAAATGTGTGTGGAACCTGCTATCATTTGAATATACAATTTTTCTATATGTAATGTCAATAATATATAACTCTAATATCATGTAGTATAGTTTTGTAAAAACTTGTATGAATCACTTTGTGTGCATTGGCTGTAAGTAAATAACCTCTAATGAGTGTTTAGTAGAAGAAAACTTACATCATAAATTTAAATTGCTGATAATATTATGGACAAATCTCTCATGAAGTTGCTCTAACTTGTACCATTATACATTTTTTTGGTTTACATTGAAGAAAACGTGCATTAATGTTAAGCATATGACCACTTGATCTACTTGAGATTTGTTTTTGCTTTGTAACCTTAGGGTCACGATTTACTTTGGAAATTCGGGAAAATAATTGGTTAAATCAAGTCTCAGTGTATAAAATAATAATTTTAATCACCATATATTATATAACTTTGTAATTTTCTTTCATATTATCGTCAATCTCTTATAAGCTAGACACACTATTTCCCCCTCCATGTTGATGAATCTATGGGTGTTGTGGTTTTGAGTTATTTAGATTTTAAGAATTATAATTTAATCAAGTGGCGGATTCAGGAATTTTAGAGGGTGGGGGCAAAAAAAAATTCCTTAAAAACAAACGATCTATCGCATTGGCCAAATATCTGTCGAACAACATCTTTAGATTAGTTATTTAGCGGCAATATAGTTATCCAGCACGGCCCCAAATCTCTCATAAAGTGGGATTTTGATGTAGATGCCAAAACTTCATCAATTCTAACACTATGATGGTAATTTTTTTTCATTCTCTAATTCTTACCTTTATTTGTAATTCATAGAGATGTTGTATCGTGGCCTATTTGTCCTTTCACTATATAAAAATTTATGTATTCCTCAAATATGTTTGCGTCCAATTGGATCATTATTGCGTGTAAACTTACTATTTAAATTGCGTTAGTAAAACCAACGATAAGCAACTATACTTTTAAATAGATGCGCATCGCGCGGGTAAAAGACCTCGTATATGTATATGTATGTATTTGCTTTTGTAGAAACTTTCATAGAAGTATTCAATCTCTTCCAATTTTTGAGGAAAAAATACCTCATTCGTGTGTACGTTCCTTTTAACGAAAGAGAAGCCACTTTCTTTCAGATTACAAGAACATTAAATCTCCCAAAATTCAAAATAAATCTTTTTATATCTTTTCTCTTTCTCCTATAGGGTTAAATTGGTCGGGTTTCTCTTTCTTCTATAGTTAAATTGGGTCGGGTTTAGTTTAGCATAAGAAGCAATGCTAGCATGCTAACCAATTTTAATATTTGAATATAATAAGTTATGATATTTAATATGGAAATTTATGTATATGGTCTATTTTTAAAGTGTATATTCTAATTTAGACACTTATAATATTATTTATTTATTTGGTTAAAAACTTATACCATTTAATTTTTCTGGTAAGTAACAAAATCATCCAATAATATCATGCCAAGTACCGATAATGGGCACTACAATTTGTCCTTATTTGAAAGTTACCAGAGCTTATATTTTTAAATAATATTACTTAGATGAAACTGGTCCAATCAGCATCACATTGATTCAGAGTTTCATCACATGCAAACTTGTACAACCTTCGGTCTGATGAGAACATGCACTGGTTGATTTGTACTCTTCATGATTCAATTGATAAACAAGACATAATGATATGGACTTCTATGACCCGTTTTATAAAAAAAAAAAGGCGTCAGGTAGTCCGACCAAATAAAGGGTAACCGGACCAGACTTTCCGCGGCGATATCGCCGCGGAAAGTCACGCACCTTTATCAAAAGCATACGTGCACTGTTGACTATTACAGTCAACAGTATCCATTTTGTCTTTTTCGACTTTCCGCGGCGATATCGCCGCGGAAAGTCGAGTAAGACAAAATTGTCCATTTGTCTTTTTCAACTTTCCGCGGCGATATCGCCGCGGAAAGTCGAAAAAGATAAATGGATACTATTGGTCAACAGTGTATCTGTGTATTTATATACTGCGTTTTCGCTTTCATTCCGAACATAAATGAAAGCAGCATATACTGCGTTTTCGCTTTCATTCCGAACATATTGAACTACCAATATTGCTTTCAGATTGCTTTCATTCTAATTTCATATTGAACATATTGCTTTCATTCTAATTTTATAAATTTTTCTACTGCAAAGAAGGTATGTATCTATATGCTGCTTTCATTTTACCATATATATCCATATTACATATACATTTCGCTTTCATTCCGAACTTGTCCGAACATATTGAACTACCAATATTGCCATACATTAAGTTATACATATATATATTATATATATTATTTAATATATACATATATATATATATATATATATATATAGTATATTATAACTTTAGATATTTATCCATACATATGTATTATGTTTAATCATATTATTGATATAAATGTGTTTTCAGATGGATTCTTTTGAGAATTTGTGGGGAGATCACAATTTTGAGTTTAATTTAGAAGAGCCTGATGAAGAATTTGAGACCCCGGAGGTGGCCCCCCAATTTGACTATGACGCTAACGATTTTTACACCCAGGAGGTATTATTAAATGATGACATCAACGTTTATTTAAAAGTTTTGTCACGATAATGAGTTTTGTTTGTTTCGGGAACACTTTACTATTTCAGGTTTTTCATTCACACGAAGAACTGTTCAACTGGGCCCAAAGAACAGCAAATGCGCTTGGTTATGTCTTAATCAAACGACGAACAAATTCCAACTCAGATGGTGTTGTCAATAAAATGACCTTAATGTGTAATCTGCATGGGGGAAAAGATAAAAGGTTACTTGGGCTCGTTACAAGGTCAGTAAAAATTGACTGCCCCTTTAGATTGGAAGGCCGCTTGAAAAGCGATGGTGGTTGGACAGTTAACATTATAGACCCGAGACATAATCACTATTCAGCTAACAATCTAGAGGGTTACGCGTACGCAAGAAGGATGAGTGAAGCTGAAAAATCATTTGTGGAAGCTGAATATCATCGCGGTACAGATCCCCGTCATATTCTAAAGCGGTTGAAAGATGAATTTCCAGGAAACTTGAGCCGCAAGGAGGACATTCACAATTTTCTAAAAACGTTACGGAAGAGGGCGGCCGAAAAACATGGGGAAACTCCAATGCAGGTTACATATATAAAATATACATTTTTTTATATTTATTTACTTTGATATGGTATTTGAAACGAACCACATACGCCATTTTGTTCAACCGTCGCAGGTTATGTTCAGTTTGCTACAAGAGCAAAAATTACTTGTATTATTACACCACAAATAGTGCAACTGGTCGGTTGCAAAATCTGTTTTTTATACATCCGACTTCTTTTGAGTTGTGGCGTGCATTTCCCTGGGTTATCCAAATAGACGCCACGTACAAAACCAACTTGTACAACATGCCATTGGTCGAGATTGTCGGGGTGACTTCAACAAACAGGACTTTCAGCATATCGTACGCATTTATCACAAGTGAACAGGAACATAATTATAGATGGGTGTTGGAGTGTTTGAAGTCGACCCTAGGTGAAGGGTTTGATGTACGTGTCATACTCACGGACAGGGATCTGGCCCTCATGAAAGCATGCAAAACTGTTATGCCGGAAACATACCATTTACTTTGTAGAACCCACATATGGAGAAACATCGACAAACATTGCATGCCAGCATTCATCGCGCAAGGCAAATGGGGGCCTTTTTACGGATGGTGGAAAAAACTTTATGAATCGCGGACGCTAGAAGAGTACACCGAAAATGAAAAGGATTTAAAAGAAAAGATGGGAAAAGATTTAGACAGTATGTTTAGTTCACATGATTTTTTGAATTTTTTTTTACTTTTTTGGTAAATCACATATATCCACCCGTTTTAACCCAATAGTCAATTTACAGAGATGTACAAGTACTTGCAGAAGGAGTGGCTTACACCGTACAAGGAAAAGTTTGTGTCCTTCTGGGTCGATCAACATCTCAACTACCGTAACTACACTACCAACAGAGTTGAGGCTGAGCATTCACTCCTGAAATCCGAGTTGAAGGGCCGATGTACATTTTACAGAATAATTCAATGTGTTAATTCTATCCTCGTCGGGCAACACACAGAAATAAAGGGACAACTGGAAGCGAGCAGGATTTATAGACACGGTAAACACAACTATCCATGTTTGAAGGACCTGCTTTGTGTTGTGTCTGTGACAGCTCTGGATATTGTGGTTGAAGAAATTGATCGATTCAAAAATAAGATGGGTAAAGACCGTAGAAAGTGCGGGTGTAAGGTTCGGGCAAGTTGTGGGCTGCCATGTGCTTGCCAAATAGCTTCATACATGCATCACAGTAAGTATATTTAATTAGTCCATATTTGATGTTTTTTTTTAAAATGCAAAAAATTTATATTTGCTTTTAAATAATGTAGGCAAACGTGTTGAGGTGGAAAACATAGATTGCTTTTGGAGAAAGCTAGACTTAACACCGTCGACGTGCCTGCCGGACAATGATTATCGAAAAGACTCAGATGATGACGAATGTATCAATGATTTAATAGAGGATGTTAAGGTAAAGATAAAGCAGCAACCGAAGGCCCAGAGGAAAAACTGGATATCAAAAATAAAAGACATCGTCTATCCGGGGAGAACCAAAATTAAAGACCCTTCCGTTATTAAAAATAAACGTGGAAGACCAATCGGAGCAAAGAAAAAAATACCTCAAGTACGTCCAATAATAATTGATGTATAGTTAATTGATTTATTATATGTAAGTGCATCCTGTTTGAACCTATAATTCGAAGTATAATTAATTGATCTAATATTTGTTGCAGGTGCCCGACATTAACATACCAACGGAAAATACAGCACCTTCCGGTCTTCAAAAATCCAAGTCGGTTCAATTTTCCAGACCGACTTTTCAGGATACCCAGTCCATGGGGGGGTTTTCCGCTCGTTTTTCGCAGTCGTCATTCTTTGCAGAGGGCCAGTATGGGAGAAACAGTGAATATGTGAGCACACAATCACGTTTCTTCGACGAACATGAAAGACAACCACAATGGCCTCAAAGTGGGAGAGAGAGTGAATATATGGGCACCGAATCACGGTTCGCGGACAGTACAACTTTCTTCGACGAACCTTATAACCAACCACAGTGGAGTCAAAGTGGCAGACAGAGCGAATCACATTTCCCAGATACACAAAGTTTTTTCGCAGACCCGAATAACCAAACGCAAGGAGAAACGTCCAGCTTTGTTGATCAACTCTTTGGGAGACCACATACACAGAACTTCTCTGAACCGGTTACACACAACTTCTTCGAGACGGAGTCAACATGGACTGACATGAGAACATATCTTCATCAACTCCCTTTTTACTTTCAACGTTACGTTGTGGATATCAAAAATGTTTCATCTGATGGTAACTGTGGATTTCGTGCACTGGCTGTTGCTTTGGGTGAATCTGAGGAAAAGTTCAAGTGGGTTCGCAAACTAATGCTAGAGGAGTATGAGTCTAAAAACGGATACTATGAGGTTGCATTCGGTGGTGAAGCAAAACGCATACATACTTTGCTTCAAATCTCTTATCCCCATGGTCGCCCATATGAACACTGGATGATGATTCCATATTGCGCTATGCTTATGTCCAATGCTTTGGGTCTTATAATTATCTGTTTAAGTGTCAAAGAAAACATCACATGTTTCCCTTTTTGGAAGGGGCCAGACCAGCTATACCGTGACGAGCCGATATGCATTGGCCTGGTATCGGGAAATTCACATTTTGTTACGGTTTATTTAGACAAGGACTGCCCATTGCCTTACCCCTCAGCTTGGGGATTTGATAAACCTGCATCGCAACCAAATACTAATAATTATCATTGTCCTCATCATCATCATTACCCAAATACATATCATCATTACCCAAATAGATATCATCATTACCCAAATTTATAGATCCTAAAGAGAACGGAGAGGTGGGAGCAAATTGCGAGCCAAACGTAGTAGAGGAGGGATCACTTTGCGAGCCATCAGCATGTGCAGCAGCGGACCAATTAAATACAGCATCAGGATCAAACCAAGCAACCTGCGGAGGAGCAAAGTTGAGATCGAAAGGGGTCTGACATGATCCAGCCTGGCTACCCTGAGCATGAGATGGTCCAGCCTGGCTACCCTGACCATGATGGATCGGGGTACCCTGTGGCTGCGTCAAATGAGTGTAGTCATACTCTGTGTCTCCCACACCCCGAACGATCCTCCCTAGGCCACGGCGGTGGCCCGGCCGGTTTCCAAATGTAGCCGGAAAAAGTTCTGGCTGCGGTGTTGGGACGGGGTCCCGTTCACGCTCCTCCTTCTTCTCCTTGAGCTTGTCCTGAATCACGTTAAAGTATATATATAAGGTTGATAAAATGAGTAAGTAATACTTAAAATATAACTTAAAAAGAGACATTTACATAATTAGCTTGAGCTGTCGGGTGTTCCCATGACCCATCCGCATGCTTGTGTCTCGCCGCATACATTTCGACCAGATCAGGGTCTTCTCCCTCATGAGTTCGCTGTAAGCACATCAAATTATCATAAGAATAGCAGTTATTTAGAAAATAAATATTTTTAAACACAAGTGAATATTTCATTCTTTGTTACCGCATATTGGTCGACATACTGAGATGCCGACTGCCGACCGTGGGTCCCTGCGAGGATTTGGAGGGCCCGGTTATCCTTGTTGGTCTTGGCCCTTTTCACACGGTCCTCCCTCTGGTAGAAGCGCAACAAATCCGACCAGTCCTCCGGCTCCATACCCGCGGGAACAGCTCCCTCCAACTCAGCAATCTTCTCTAAACCCCCCTTAGCATCGAAGTGGGTTTTCTTGAATCCGCTTTTCCAGTTCCGATACATATGTTGCGCATCAGCGGTGATCGTGCGCTCAAATGCTTTCCGGATGGCATCATTGGGGTCCAAATTGATGAAGTGATCCAATCTGAACCGTTCCTGCAATTTTTAAATAATAGTTAGCGATATATCAAATTTTCACAAAATATCAATTTAGGAATATAATATTATAGAGATTGTACATTTAAGGCTGGAATTAGGAACGCCTTATCTTGCAGGGGCACATCCGACCATGAGTCATAAGTCATAGGGACCCCACTACCACGAACCAATGTCCCTATATAGCTTTTAAACATAGACCCCGATTCCCCCACCGCGTGCCAGGTCTTAAACCTTTTCGTGTCAAAATCGACTTCAAGCCGACCTTGTTCTTGATACTTTTTCTCCAGGTTTAGTGCCTGGTTCTTCCCCCGACCTTTTTTAGGTGCTACAAAACAAAAGAATTATTAATTTCACATGAAGTCCATAAATAAAAAATAATATATAGAAACACAAAATTTCTTACCACCGCTCCCGGCGCAGCCCCAAATTTTCCGCACCCCCCCCCCCCCCCCCCCCCCCCCCCCCCCCCCCCCCCCCCCCCCCCCCCCCCCCCCCCCCCCCCCCCCCCCCCCCCCCCCCCCCCCCCCCCCCCCCCCCCCCCCCCCCCCCCCCCCCCCCCCCCCCCCCCCCCCCACCACCGCACCCGGCGCAGCCCCAAATTTTCCGTACCCACGATTTACGTGGTGGGTCATTACCACCATCCCCACCATGAACTGTAGCCATTTATACTGCAAATTACAAATCAAATTATACCCATATTAATAATACATACAACAATACGATAAAGGTAAAATTGTCACATTTACTTTTATACTATTTATAACTTATCTTTTTATTACTTTTATAGTTATTTTTAAAAGGTTAAAATTTTATATACTTATTTAAATTTGTTTTATATTTTTATTTTCGTACTTAAATTTGTTATATTTTCTACAAGTATTTTATATTAATTTTTTAAAAGTTTTTTATAGTTACTTATATATATATATATATCTTTTTATAGTTATTTTTGTATATACTTTTTATACTTCATTTTTAATATACATTTTATACAAATTGTCACATTTACTTTTATACTATTTACAACTTTGTTTTATATTTCTTTTTCTTTATACGTATATTTTTAAAGTTATAATTTTATTACTTGTTTTATATTTCTTTTTTTCGTACTTAAATTTTGTTATATTTTTTAAAGTTATAATTTTATATACTTATTTAAATTTGTTTTATATTTCTTTTTCTTTATACGTATATTTTTAAAGTTATAATTTTATTACTTGTTTTATATTTCTTTTTTTCGTACTTAAATTTTGTTATATTTTTTAAAGTTATAATTTTATATACTTATTTAAATTTGTTTTATATTTCTTTTTCACTTATTTTGATAGTATTTTTTTAAAACTTGTTTTTCATACTTATATACTCTAGTTATATATATATTTTTTATATTTATTTATTTATGTTTCTTTTTTTATACCTAGTTTTTTTATAAATTTTTTTTTAAAGTTTTGTTAAAACTTTATTTTTATACTTATATAATCTACTTTTATACAAATTATTTTTTTCTATATAATCTTTTCTACCTATCTTTTATAAATTTTTCTACTTCATTTTTCTTAAACTATTGGGGATTTTTGACAACACTAACATATTAACACTAACAATTTGTTTACCAATAACACAAGAATCACTAACATATTAACACTAACAATTTGTTTACCAATAACACAAGAATAACAACAATTACAAACCACTAATTTATCACTTATAACAATCACAATACTAACTAATAATCCTAACACATCAATTTACAATACTAATAAACCTAACAAATCTATAGAAAATAAAATACAAACATATACCAAAACTATCAAAAAACAAATAAAAGCAAACAAAAAAGGGTAATGGCCAGAAATAAAAGCAAAAAGAAAGGGTGATGGCCGGAAAATACATACCTTGTCGGGAAAACTCGCCGGAAAAAGTGATGGCCGGATTTAAAAAATAGGGTTTTGGTTGAGATTTGTTTGGTATTTTAAAAGAGAGATGGGGATGGTGGAAAGCAAAGTCGTCGCGGAAAGTTGGCCGGGAAAATCGCCGGAAAAAGTGATGGCCGGAATTGATTTTTGGGTTTGAAAGAGATGGAGTTTTGTGGGTGTTTATTTTGTTCGTTCGGCAGAGAGAAAGAATGGGGTGGGGAGGGGATAGAGAAGAAGGGGGTCGAACTTAAATCACAATTTTCGAGGAGACTTTCCGCGGCGATATCGCCGCGGAAAGTCTGGTCAAAGTCAGCGGCAATTAATGCTGGTTGTTGGTTGCAGTTTTGTTTTTTTCCCGACTTTCCGCGGCGATATCGCCGCGGAAAGTGTGTGGTCCGGTTACCCTATATTCCTTGGTCGGGGTACGCGTGGCGAAAAAAAATGGTGTTACCAAAAACACATGATTAACATGATTACTAAAATAAATATCCATAAACACCCATCATAATTTACTTTCTTCATCAAAATCCTCCGATATCATCACCTAATCAAGTCTTGTCTTTCCACGGTCAACGATTTTGTCAATAAGATGATCAACAACTAAAAAGGTAAATTATCGTCTAGTAAGCACAATATATAATCAACCTCGTGAGCATCCTATCATTAATATATCATAAACAGATCCTTATACGATGACAAATCCATGTATTAATTGTCACCCATGACTTGCCATCCACATCCCGAGCAAAAAAGTCTTCCTGATCTTTAATATGGGCTATTCACCCATATTACCCATTCACGCATACTCCGCGACTCAACATTTCATCATGTCACGAGCAAAAGAGTCATAGACTCTGTGACTTACATCGAATGCATAAAGTACTCACCTTGACTACAATTCCAACAATTTCATAAGACAAAAAGTTTCTCAATAACAAGCGTTCTTACGAAGCACATATTATGCATCAAGTCATCTAGTCATATTCTCATAAGACCAACTATAAACACTTCACAAAAATACTAGCTTTAACCATACCATCAACCCATTATTGTGTTTGGCTCAAACCACGTATTCATCGTTAATTTCATTTTCCTAATTACCAACTTGAATCATGACATTTGCTCATTCATACAATCAACTCATATCATTACAATAGTCGTAATATTTTCACTGACTCAATAACGATATAAATCGTGAGCCAAACATAATAATATAGTCACCACTAAATAAATAATATAAATATTCCAACAATCATCCACCAAAATTTTTATTTTAGGGTTTCACATATCTAACTGAAAATCTCAAGTCCGCTCTTCCATCTTGCTAGCTAGTCAATGAAATTGATACCATTATTGCTAACATCAATTTGTTTAGATGAACCTTAGAATTTCTTTTGTTTGGTTTGATGAAGAAATTGAATGATAGAAGGAATGAAGCAAAATAGGAGAAAATAATGCAGATGGAGGGGGTTTCTCCTCCCACAACCACGTATAGTTTAAAATGGAAAAAAAAGGTGTTATATCTTCTAGCTACTAAGGTTTTAACCACATAGTATATTTCAAAAATAAATATTTGGTAATTATTTTAAAGGTGAACTTCTGTTATTTTTACCCCGTTAATTGTCAATTCTTGGTCATTGAAAATAGAAGATAGATTAATTTATTTACCTTTTTAAAGATGTAGTATTACAATTTTATATAGTTTTTTTATAATTATTTTATTTATCCTTCTCTTGGTAAATTTGTGAAGTTGAAATTCTGTCAAATAACCCATTGATTGTTGCAAGTCTATTCAAAGTATCCTTGTGGTTGGCTTGTGGTCTATTGGTAGTTCGCCTAACAACGAGTGCACACCGCTAGGTTTGACTCGTGGTTCACCTGCAGTGGCCCTTTTGTATATGCTTTCACGAATTGGCAACGACTTGTTTTTTTTTTTTTCATTTCCCCCATACACATAGTAATAAAATAAAGAAATTAGGGGGGTTTCAAGACTAGTCATTGGTTAGTGGTAAACTTAGCACTTTTTAATTGGATGATGTACCATTGACAACAACTATTAGTTGACCGGGTGTTGTTTTTTTTTGAACGATCAATCAAAGATTATTATTACTCCATCAAAGTCAGCAGGGTGCTCACAAATTTACAACACCATGGTTTAAGACAAAATACAACACCAAACAGAGAATACAAATACAAAGAAGTAACAGTTGCACAAAACATTAATAACCACCATTACCACCCTATAATGCCCAGATCAAAAGAAATCCAAGAATTCCAGGAGAGACTCTGTTGCTTCGCACAACTCCTAATCCACAAGAAACTTTTAGCTTTAGTTTCTCCCACCACTTTCTGTACAGAACACTCAACCCCTTTAAACACCAGGTCATTACGGGCACGCCAAATACACCATAGAGTCACCAAAAGAATGTCGTTCAATGTCTTATTGAAAGGCATTGATCCTCTTGTATAACGATGAATATCTAACAAATCTTTAAAGGTGAACGCGAAGATCGGGGGGATTTTACACCACTGTGAAATAATCCACCAAACAGACTGAGCAAAACCACAATCAATGAATAGGTGATCAACCGATTCCGGAACAAAGTCACATATAGGACACAAAGCCGAAGACAAGACTATGTTTCTTCTTAATAAAGTTGTGTCCACAGGAAGACGGTCCATGGCAGCTCGCCACGCTAAAATAGCTACTTTACGGGGAACCCAATTATTCCATTTAAATACATATTCCGGAGTAGAATACCTTAAGTTGACCGGGTGTTGTAACTTGTAAAGTGCTCTAAGAAAGGTACAAGCGTACAACCTTTTAAATTTGAACCATACAAACAAATGCACCCACAACAATCATAACTAAACCAAAATGACCATTCAATTCAATGGTTTTATTTACCTCTTTTGTATTTGTATACATGTAAAAAAATTGAAATGATAACAATTTGCTTGTAGAGAAAAAAAAGAATATATGTTTCTTGATCGTAAGACTAGATATCCAATCCAATTCCTAAGAAAAGCATAAAAACCATCGGTATTTTCATTTTTCACCACAAAAACCATCCTTATTTTCATAAGTCAAACTTCACGCGCCACCATCTTTGAACTTTTCAATGTCTTTTTAATAATTTTTTTAAATACAAAAAATCTATATCTATAGTCCTTCCACATTAAATGGAACACTGTATGCCTACAGTTTTGAAATTCCTTTACAAAGCTAGAAATCTAATTAGCGTTGCCACCATCAGTTCTTCCTCCGCCGCCGCTGCCGCCATAGCATCTTCTCCCAAATTCTCAACTACCTCCGCCGCCGCCGCCATGGACGATCTCCAAACCCTAAAAACACGTCTCTGCATCATCGCCATCGGTCCCGCAGCGCACACTGCTGCCATCTACGCCGCACGTGCGGAAATCAAATAGAATTGTTTTGTAGACCTTTAACAAATACTTTTGTATACTAATTTTGGTATATAAATAAATGTATAGTTATATATTTAACTATCCTATTTTTATATAAATCGTATTTCACAATCTGTGAATTATTTCATATTCCGATTTCTTGTTTTGGATAGAATATATCCTTGATAGCCTTTTAACCAAAGTACTTCATTACTAAAAGTAAATTTCATGACACTTGGGCCTCTTCGGGGTACACCAACGGAGGGGATTGTAGTTCGCAATTTAACACAACTTGGTTCACCGTCTGGGTACTTTTTTTTTTAACAACGAGTTAGTAGTTAGTAGTTAGCATTCGAGACACCATAGTGACATGCAATTGGGTAGTATGCGGTGCACGAACCATGCATGCCTGGGATGAAACTCAGGACTCTCGAAAACCCCCCCTAATAATCACTCCTACAAATGTAGGAAGTGAGATTCGAACCCTGGTGGCTTTCCCCAAGGTCAAAGACCTTACTAATGGGCCACCAACCCATTGGTCACCGTCTGGGTACTACATGACCCTAACTTCATGACTTGACACAACGTGAAGTACAAAACTAGTTTTTCTTGCCATTTAAGGTATATCTTCATTCTATAATTAATACATTTTTGTATTAATTATAATCCTACTATTTAAAGTATCTCTCCTTTATATATAAATATATATACACACTCGTATTCGTCTCCGAATACATTCCGTATCAATTCAAAGAAATACTATCAAGTATCTCTATATTCTCATTCATATCCTAAGCTAATTCTTAGCTTATTATTTTCATTTCAACAAAAGCTTTTGAAAGATTTCTATAAATAAATGAGATTTCATTTATAAATATCTCAAAATAAATTACATAGGTTATTGAAAGAACCTGAAACTACTTACATTGACAAGCGTATTGATAGATAACATAATAAATTAAGTTTAAACCAAGACTATAAATCAAATCGTATTTTCTATTAGGATAAATTGCTCGTTCGTCATCACCGTCATCATCAATCTTTTTACGTCACTAATCAGTCACCGAACTAAGGTGAGTTTCATGGATCCCTATTTACTATTTTTGGGCTGAGAATACACAACTGTTTTTATGGACACAATTGTTTAAAAAGGTCTATGCTTATATTGTTACTATGCTCTTGATTGAAATTCCATATTGAACTTGAACCGAGAAATTTGCAGCGCGAATATTATAAATAGTACTATTTGAGTTGACACCCCTATCCGGGTTAGTCGCGCTAACTTGTCTAACGGATATATAATATTTGAATGACATCGTGATTGCATTGAGCATTGGCATCACAAGAGGGGTATGGCACAACAAGTATATTGTTAAGGTATTCGGTTTCAAGGTATAAGCATAGTGTGACATGGATTTGCTGAATCCATACTTTACATAGATTTGATGAATCTATATTTTTATGATATATGTATGCATGCATTATCATATGAGAAAAATCTTGTGATCCATGGTATAATATATTTACTCTATGAACTCACCAACTTTATGTTGACGTAATTTAAACGTGTATTCTCAGGTACTTGAGCTATTTGATGCATATACGTGATGCATGCTTTTGGAGTCACAACATATATTAGGAGAAAACATTTTGAGATGTCTTTAGCTTGTTAATATTCTCATGTTTATAAAGAATCTCGTTTGTACTTGATGTGTACTCATCTTTTGTAAGAAACAATGGTTATTATATATGAAAGTTTCTAAAAACGTCTCATTATAGAGGTCGTTTATTATAATATGTGTTTGTGATTCCTCTAATTGTTCACACCATTGTTTTCCGCAAAATTAAATATTTTGGGGGTGTGACATCATTGATCATTGCAAGTCTATTCAAAGTATCCTTGTGGTTGGCCTGTGGTTTGTTGGTAGTTCGCCTAACAACGAGTGCACATCGCTAGGTTTGACTCGTGGTTCCCCCGTAGTGGCCCTATCGTATTTGCTTTCACGAATTGGTAACGACTTGTTTCTTTTTTTTTTCATTTCCCCCAAACACAGTAATAAAATAAAATAATTAGGTGTTTCAAGCCTAGTCGTTGGTTAGTGGTGAATTGAACATTTTTTTTAATAGAATATGTACCATTGACAACCGCTATTAGACCATCCACATTGGTGAACCTTTACAAAGATCGTCCAATTTTATATTATTAAAAGTACATAATTCCTTGCAATCCTTCACGATCTGGTCTTTCTTTCAATCTCAGATTGCACACAAAAGGACGAAAGCTTTTGTAGACGTGTTACAACTTGAATGGTAACATTTTCTTAAACTTTTTATTATTATATTTAGGTATAAACCTTATGAGTTTTTTCTTAATATCTTCTATATCATAACTTTTTATATAAATACAAAAACATGATATTTTTTATTTTTTTTATGAACATTTCGACATAAATTTTATTAAAAACGAAGCTATATAAAAAGTTATATATTTTTTAATAATTTACTAAATTTGTATTTTTTTAATTGTTATTTTTATATTTATATGACAATTATAAAAAGTAGTCATTTATCTAAAGTAAAGTAATTATTTTCAATATCGTAAAAATAATTAGGAATTATAATATAATTAAAAATGGTTTAGGTTGGGTTGTGAATGTGAATAAAATTTTGAGTTAGATTGGATTGTATAGATTGAAGAGAGAGAAATTAATTTTTAATTAGAGATTGGATTGGGTTGGTTCACTGATGTAGATAGTCTTATTTGACCGGGTGTTGTAACTTGTAAAGTGCTCTAACAAAGTACAAGCATACAAACTTTAAAATTTAAACCATACAAACAAATGCAGCCACAACAATCATAACTACACCAAAATGACCATTCGATTCAATGGTTTTATTTACCTCTTTTTTATTTGTATACATGTAAAAAAATTGAAATGATAACAATTTGCTTGTAGAGAAAAAAAAGAATATATGTTTCTTGATCGTAAGACTAGATATCCAATCCAGTTCCTAAATGTAAGAAAAGCATAAAAACCATCGTTATTTTCATTTTTCACCACAAAAACCATCCTTATTTTCACGAGTCAAACTTCACGCGCCACCATCTTTGAACTTTTCAATTTCTTTTTAATAATTTTTAAATACAAAAAATCTATATCTGTAGTCCTTCCACATTAAATGGAACACTGTATGCCTAAAATTCTGAAATTCCTTTACAAAGCTAGAAATCTAATTAGCGTCGCCACCATCAGTTCTTCCTCCGCCGCCGCTGCCGCCATAGCATCTTCTCCCAAATTCTCAACTACCTCCGCCGCCGCCGCCATGGACGATCTCCAAACCCTAAAAACACGTCTTTGCATCATCGGCAGCGGTCCCGCAGCGCACACTGCTGCCATCTACGCCGCACGTGCGGAAATCAAACCGGTTCTCTTTGAAGGATGGATGGCTAACGATATCGCCGCCGGTGGACAGCTGACGACGACGACCGACGTGGAAAATTTCCCTGGTTTTCCGGAAGGTATTTTAGGGTTTGAATTAATGGAAAAATGCAAACAACAATCTGTTAGATTTGGCACTGAGATATTTTCTGAAACTGTTAATAAAGTAGATTTCTCGAAAACTCCCTTTAAGGTGTTTACCGATAGTAAGACTGTTATTGCTGATAGTGTTATTGTTGCAACTGGTGCCGTTGCGAGGCGGTTGAGTTTTCCGGGTTCGGGTGAAGGGAAATTAGGATTTTGGAATAAGGGGATTTCAGCTTGTGCTGTTTGTGATGGTGCTGCACCGATTTTTAGGAATAAGCCATTAGCAGTTATTGGTGGTGGTGATTCTGCAATGGAAGAAGCTAATTTCTTAACTAAGTACGGTTCCAAAGTTTATATTATTCATAGGAGGAATGAGTTTAGGGCGTCGAAAATTATGCAACAAAGGGCTATGAACAATCCTAAGATTGAGGTTATATGGAACTCGGCGGTGGTTGAGGCATATGGTGCAGAAGGGAAGTCAGTCTTAGGAGGGTTAAAGGTGAAGAATGTCGTGAGTGGTGAGGTTTCTGATTTTCCGGTGAACGGGTTGTTTTTTGCTATTGGGCATGAGCCTGCAACTAAGTTTTTGGATGGGCAGTTGGAACTTGATTCTGATGGGTATGTTGTGACAAAACCTGGATCAACTATTACGAGTGTTAAAGGTGTTTTTGCTGCTGGTGATGTTCAAGATAAGAAGTATAGGCAAGCTGTTACTGCTGCGGGGTCTGGTAAGTAAAACGAAAATTGATTTACTTCTCTGGTACTATGTGGTTTAATATTTTTAGCTGCTTATTGATTCTGCCTGCCATTTTATTCGATGCATATGTCATTAGTTTACTTGCTTTGTGTAATGGAACATTTTTGTTGTATGTTACTTATGGGATTTGGGATTCATGACATAAACTGATTTCGTACACTTGATAATTATGTTGTTAGATGCATTTATTATCTGTTTTGTTAGTGATATATTAGAGTTTGGATAATGGGCTAGTCCGGTAATGGGTGATTGAGGTAGTTTTCGACGAGGTCGTAATGAATCGGGTTGGGTGACCTGAAAGAAAAATCGTCCGAAATTTTGAACTCTCTATAGGTAGTTAGTGTTAAGTAGGATTAGAAGGGTATATTGTATTATTTTATTTCCCTTTGAATGACAATTGACAAATGTTAGTTATTAGAGCATTCACCGTGCCCCACACTCATCATTCAAGGACTAGTCTCTGTCAGCACCACATCAGCCCAAGGACTAACAAAGGACTCATCCCCCAAAACACCCACATTGTCAGGACTAGTCTAGGACCCACATTTTATTTAATTTTAAACATTTTAAAATACAAATATATAACATTCTAATAATATTAATAATAACAATAATATAAAACATTTCATTAATTAAAAAAAAACACAATACACTACTTAAAAAAAAAATTAAAAAATTAAAAAAACATAGGAAAAACACACTCGTACGTAAAATACTCAAAAAAAAAAGCAACCATGATAAGCTCCCTGAAGCACGACTCGTATCTGAACCTCTTTCCATACTTCTCGAGGTACTGTTGATGCGCCGTCGCATAAAGACACTCCTCAGCAATGGTTGGTTCCTGCGTAGTCAACCTCATATAGATTGCCTGAAAATACTTACATTCCTTTCGAATTTTGTTGAAGTGGACTTGTAGTTGAACTTTGTTGTGTGCTCCTTCTGTCGTGTCCCTGTTGAACAACTTAGTAATGTCATTCCAAAAGTTTTCGCTGGGGTTATTTATTTCACATCTACCGGTCACGGGGTCAGGTAACCTTAACATCCAACATCTTGACAACAAGATAGATTCAGTCCACACACGTATCAACATTTTGTGTTGATGTTTGAATGAAATGAAAGATAAAAAAGAGTTGAAATAGTTGTTGTGGAATGAAATGGTTGTTTATGTTGGGTATAAATAAATGTAGGAATTAAAAAAAATTAAAAAATAATGGAACTAGCCGTTGTCAATATTAAAGTTTCAAAATTTAAAAAAAAAAAAAAGAAAACGAGAACGAGCTCCGTCCCTGTGGGGACGGACGAGCGAGTAACCAAGAACGGGTGAGGGACGGAGGCACTGTGAGTGCTCCTAGTAGGTAGTTTTCCCCAAGTTAGTAATTAAACACCAATGCCCGGGTTTGAACCCTAGACCTCTAGAGAGGTTACCCCCCCCCCCCCCCCCCCCCCCCCCCCCCCCCCCCCCCCCCGATATCCCAGAGCGACCACTGCACCAAAAGTTCATTGGCAGTTATACTGTATTAATAGAAGTCCATGTATATATAGACTATCAATAATAATCGATACACATTTTAGATTTGAGAGGTTTTTGAATTTATGCGTTGAAAACACACTTTGAGCCACATTTAACCCATTTGACGTGCTTAGCCCATTTGACCTATTTTCTCCTCACCCATTTGCCAGTCAGGGGATCCTGATTTGGCCTGGTTATATTTAAATATTTCATGTTAACAGTTATCACCACTGTGACATATTCCTTTAAGGGGTGTAATGTAAATTGGCACCACATCATTATTTAATGGACTTTGTAGTTGAAAAGTTTTATAGATCAGTTAGAGTTGATTAATAGTGATGATGTTTCCAGACCATATTATTCTATAAAAAAGGATTAGTGTATGATTTGATATCTAGGCATAAATGCTTAAAAAGTTATTTGCAGGATTATTCCACATATATAGCTTGTCAATTGCTACCTTCTAGATGCATATTTGATTCTAGAAAAGGATATAATATTATTATGTCATTATGTGTGAGTTGCATGTATATTTTAAAAAGTGTTTAGGTATATGATTAGACTTAGATTTGGATCTTTATCCTTATCAACTGGCTTGTATACCTTTTAAAGAGTTATAGTATTAGTGTTATGTACCAGGTCCTTATTCTGGCCTTTTGGGAAGGGTTAAACCTGGGCTTGGTTTTAAAAAGCACGCCGCTGCGGCGCGCTTAAGCGCTAGGCGCAAGCCTTAGAGCTTTTTGGTACCCAAGGCGCAGGTTGTACAAGAAGCGCTCGCTTTTTGGGTTTTTTGTGAGCCCAGGCACAAAAAAGCGTGAGCTTTTTGTACACAAGAGGATTTTTTTTATAAATAAGTAAAAAAAAAATTCTTACCTCTATTTTCTAAACAAGATTGATCTCTTCTTTCTTTTTCCTCAACACCAATAATCTTTTGAGAGTTTCTTTTCAAAAACCAAATTTTATCAAAGCCGGACTTAAACGAGTATCTTACTGATGGTGTTTTGGTATTTTATGTGTTATAAATACTATATAAATAATTTATAATTTTCTTCGTAAGTGTGCGCCTCGCGTACGAAAAGCCCGCCGCTTTGGCGCTTAGCGCTTCCGAAATGGACCCTATCGCTTTTGTGCGCCTATCGCCTTTTAAAACCAAGAACCTGGGACATAAGTTAGTTTGCGCATAGAAATGATATTTCGTAGAAAGAATGGAACAGAGAGATTGATGGTTTAAGATTTTTGTTTCATTGCCTGATCTCATGTGATCTGTATCACTAAAAATTATAGCCTATGAAGAATGCCTTATACACTACATTATTACATCTTCCAGGATCGATATTACCAACCTGTATTAGTGTATTCACAAAATTCGCAATTAACACCGCTCCCCAGGTTGCATAATTATTAGCAACATGTCAGACTAAGTGTATCATTTGATAAGTCATTCGTTTCTTTTTCGATCCCTCAGCTTAGATTTTGTAAGAAATGCATATTAAGTTAAAGAAGTGAATTAAGTAAATAATGGGATTTCACAACAGATTTAAAGCAGTGCTCAATGTAGAATAGCAAAAGCGCAGTGTATGATATAGTTTGAAGTATGCACTAGTGTAGGTAAATTCTTATGTATCTTATATATGACTTATTCATCTATTGTGCCATTAGGTTGTATGGCAGCATTGGATGCAGAACACTACTTACAGGAAATTGGATCCCAAGAAGGAAAGAGTGATTGATGAATGGGTGACCTGCTAATATTCTTGATTTATTATGATTACATTCTGCAACATTGTAAGGATAAGTCCTATAATTGGTTTGTTTTATTTGCTTGATGAAAGAATTGTTGAAACTGATTTCAGTTTCAACATTCAGGAATTTGTATTTGTTACTTGATTTGTTGGCTTAAACTGCCAATAATTTATCCGTTCATTTGAAATTTACTTATGTTAGATAACTGTATCGCTCCCTATATCCTTGAGTTGTTATGCATTGATCATCTTCTTCCTTTTCTATATATAGCAAAGAAAAGTAAAGAATCAAAAAGCATATACAGCTTTGATTTTTCATGAACTTCTGATGGTTTTTAAACCTATTTAAAACAAGGTAAACCAAATCATATGATAAACTTCAGCTGCTGTGCAGTCAGGTGTTGATGGTTTCGTTTCATGTTAGCCAACCTATATTCGAAGGGTGATATTGGTATCATTTCTTTTAATAGATGTACCATAAATGCGCATTATTGGTTTATACAATAATTTGTACAACTTGTACTTTGTGGTATATCTTTCAAAAATGATAGTACCAATATCACTTCTTTTCTTTTTGACTGATCAATGAACCAAATGTAGGGTAAAGATGTACCTTTTTGGAAATCCGTTAGCCATGAAGTCCCAATGCCCATACGTAAATTGATCAAAAGGCATATGATTTCTTCAGTTCTTACCTTGATATGTGGATTTCTTCATTTCTAACCTTTGATATGTGGGGGGAATTTGTTACATGTGTTATCCGCTTGTTTTCTTTTCTTTTGTTTTTTCAAACTTTTATTATAAATAAAACTTATATATAATAAATAAAGTAATTACATGAAGCAAAATTACATGAAGCAAATAAAAATATCCATTACATTAAAAAAAACATACGTTTGAAAATTAAAGAGTAAAACATAATTCCTGAAAATTAAAAAAACTGAAAATTTAAACGAAGATACACATAAATCCTAAAATCACAAAACATACTTAATCATCATCACTGAATTTTAAAGTTCTTACAGTTATCGTAAATTCAATAGGTATATATGTCAGTAAAATAACACATTGTACATTGTCTATAAACCGGAATATGCACTTGTATTTTGGGCCATCATTCTTAAAAAAACTTAATTTATATTAGTTTAAAGAACAAAAAAAAGGTTTTTCTACTTGTGTTAATTTAACACTCACAAATTGGTTTGTTTTATTTGCTTGATGAAAGAATTGTTGAAACTGATTTCAGTTTCAACATTCAGGAATTTGTATTTGTTACTTGATTTGTTGGCTTAAACTGCCAATAATTTATCCGTTCATTTGAAATTTACTTATGTTAGATAACTGTATCGCTCCCTATATCCTTGAGTTGTTATGCATTGATCATCTTCTTCCTTTTCTATATATAGCAAAGAAAAGTAAAGAATCAAAAAGCATATACAGCTTTGATTTTTCATGAACTTCTGATGGTTTTTAAACCTATTTAAAACAAGGTAAACCAAATCATATGATAAACTTCAGCTGCTGTGCAGTCAGGTGTTGATGGTTTCGTTTCATGTTAGCCAACCTATATTCGAAGGGTGATATTGGTATCATTTCTTTTAATAGATGTACCATAAATGCGCATTATTGGTTTATACAATAATTTGTACAACTTGTACTTTGTGGTATATCTTTCAAAAATGATAGTACCAATATCACTTCTTTTCTTTTTGACTGATCAATGAACCAAATGTAGGGTAAAGATGTACCTTTTTGGAAATCCGTTAGCCATGAAGTCCCAATGCCCATACGTAAATTGATCAAAAGGCATATGATTTCTTCAGTTCTTACCTTGATATGTGGATTTCTTCATTTCTAACCTTTGATATGTGGGGGGAATTTGTTACATGTGTTATCCGCTTGTTTTCTTTTCTTTTGTTTTTTCAAACTTTTATTATAAATAAAACTTATATATAATAAATAAAGTAATTACATGAAGCAAAATTACATGAAGCAAATAAAAATATCCATTACATTAAAAAAAACATACGTTTGAAAATTAAAGAGTAAAACATAATTCCTGAAAATTAAAAAAACTGAAAATTTAAACGAAGATACACATAAATCCTAAAATCACAAAACATACTTAATCATCATCACTGAATTTTAAAGTTCTTACAGTTATCGTAAATTCAATAGGTATATATGTCAGTAAAATAACACATTGTACATTGTCTATAAACCGGAATATGCACTTGTATTTTGGGCCATCATTCTTAAAAAAACTTAATTTATATTAGTTTAAAGAACAAAAAAAAGGTTTTTCTACTTGTGTTAATTTAACACTCACAAATTGGTTTGTTGAAGAAGATACAAATAAAAGTCTCCGCTCATGTAACTGGAAACATAACTCTATTTGTCACTTCACTTGTACGGCATTGTCTGTGGCTGACACACCACAAATATGTTGTCTAGTTTGGTAAAAGACATGGTAACCTGAGTCGTAGTATTGCTCTTGAACGAATTCGCGGTACAAATTCGTAGTTCTCTAGGTCCATAAAATTCAGTTTAGAGGGCTAGGCTCATTTCCATTCACTGCAGAACAATCCGGTATCCGAAGTTAGAATACAAATAATTGATTTGAATAATATATACTCCAAATTTTCAAGTGTATTCAATACTTCAAAAATTAAAATTGAAGTACATTATAAATCTTTAAACTCTAATAACACGTGACATTCTAATGGCGTACATTTCATGATGCCTACAATTCATGATGCTATATTGCTATTGATTTTCGCATGTGAAAGTGTGAAACACATTTTTCAAAGAGGAGAAACTAGAAACCCCATATCCTTAATTACTTAAATAACATGTGACATTCTAATGGCCGAAACCAATTACACATGGTTGCTGCCAAATTGCAAGAACTTCAAATAAATGAATGATTTTTCTTTAATTATGTGCCCGTTTGAAATATTCAGTCATGTGGCATGTTTTTTTACGACCGTCTTCAATGGCCTGCTCGCGGCCTGTTTGTCTCGTGCGTACCGGTCCCCGGTGTGCCCGCGTTGGGGGTCCGACATTCAAGCTAGCGTGCAAGACAGATTTAAGTTTGTGGGAGCACACAGGTTCGTTTGGTTTGCTGAGGTATTTCCATGAAAGACATATTATGTATATAGTTTGTATATTCTTTGATACTACTCGTATGCCCGCGCGATGCGGCGGTGCGGTGGTGATGGAGGCAGCGACGGGTAGTGGTGGTAGGGGTGACAAGTGGTGGCGGCGGCGGCGGCGGTAGTGGTGTGGTTATTAATATAGAAGTATTTGATATAAAAGAAGTTATTGTAGTTATTTTAAGGGTTAAGGGATGTATGTTAAAAATTAACTTATTGTTTTTAAAACTTTTTTTTATTAATGTGGTTTTTTAATGAAATATTTTTTTATTTTATATGATGTGCATTTTAATTTGATATTTTGTTGTCGTGAATCGTGATCACTGATCATTGATCAATATGTTCATGCAAATTGAACACATCATGGGTGTGTTTGGTTGGGTGAAATGAAGCTAGAGAAAATGGAAATGATTTAATTTCTCATGTTTGGTTGGCCAAGGAAATCATTGAGGCAGAAAAATTGATTTCACGGGAAATGCGATCCTTTGTAATTTGATTTCCATCCATATAGAGGAGAAATTGGATTTCATAACCATCATTTCTCCGTGTTTTTTAAGGAGAATTCAGTTTAACATAAAAAAGAAGGGGTATAAATATGTAGATCACGTGCAAGTCACATTATATATTACGAGTCATATGTCCGCGCAATGCGGCGGTGCGGTGGTGATGGAGGCAGCGACGGGTAGTGGTGGTAGGGGTGACAAGTGGTGGCGGCGGCGGCGGCGGTAGTGGTGTGGTTATTAATATAGAAGTATTTGATATAAAAGAAGTTATTGTAGTTATTTTAAGGGTTAAGGGATGTATGTTAAAAATTAACTTATTGTTTTTAAAACTTTTTTTTATTAATGTGGTTTTTTAATGAAATATTTTTTTATTTTATATGATGTGCATTTTAATTTGATATTTTGTTGTCGTGAATCGTGATCACTGATCATTGATCAATATGTTCATGCAAATTGAACACATCATGGGTGTGTTTGGTTGGGTGAAATGAAGCTAGAGAAAATGGAAATGATTTAATTTCTCATGTTTGGTTGGCCAAGGAAATCATTGAGGCAGAAAAATTGATTTCACGGGAAATGCGATCCTTTGTAATTTGATTTCCATCCATATAGAGGAGAAATTGGATTTCACGGGAAATGCGATCCTTTGTAATTTGATTTCCATCCATATAGAGGAGAAATTGGATTTCATAACCATCATTTCTCCGTGTTTTTTAAGGAGAATTCAGTTTAACATAAAAAAGAAGGGGTATAAATATGTAGATCACGTGCAAGTCACATTATATATTACGAGTCATATGTCCGCGCAATGCGGCGGTGTAATTCCATAAATGACTCCCTAAACTATTATCATAAAAAATTATATATGTATAAAGTTACATAAAAGAGTATATATGTATAAAGTTATATAAATAAAATGGAAAAAATAAATAATATAAATAATCTGAGGGGTAAAATAAAAAATATGTGTTGGAACTTGAAAACATGGATATGACCAATGTTTTAAATGCCGGTACGTACCGACCGATATTACCCGGAATACCGGATACCGGGTGGTACCCCGGTATTTTAAACACGATATTTTGATTATACCGCCCTACGAAAATATCGGCCGGTATTTACGAAATACCAGTGATACCGGTAACATAATACTTGCGGTATGCTCTTTTTTATTTATATAAAAAAAAATTAAAAAGGAATGGGATTAGTCTTTAGTCATCCACGGTCCAAAAGAGCATCTTTTATCCCTATATTTCAATCCCTAAATTAATTGATACGTCCCAAGGTGTATCAATATACCAAAGTATATTGTACACAGAACAGTTGTAGAGGGGGGGGGGGGGGGGGGGGGGGGGGGGGGGGGGGGGGGGGGGGGGGGGGGGGGGGGGGGGGGGGGGGGGGGGGGGGGGGGGGGGGGGGGGGGGGGGGGGGGGGGGGGGGGGGGGGGGGGGGGGGGGGGGGGGGGGGGGGGGGGGGGGGGGGGGGGGGGGGGGGGGGGGGGGGGGGGGGGGGGGGGGGGGGGGGGGGGGGGGGGGGGGGGGGGGGGGGGGGGGGGGGGGGGGGGGGGGGGGGGGGGGGGGGGGGGGGGGGGGGGGGGGGGGGGGGGGGGGGGGGGGGGGGGGGGGGGGGGGGGGGGGGGGGGGGGGGGGGGGGGGGGGGGGGGGGGGGGGGGGGGGGGGGGGGGGGGGGGGGGGGGGGGGGGGGGGGGGGGGGGGGGGGGGGGGGGGGGGGGGGGGGGGGGGGGGGGGGGGGGGGGGGGGGGGGGGGGGGGGGGGGGGGGGGGGGGGGGGGGGGGGGGGGGGGGGGGGGGGGGGGGGGGGGGGGGGGGGGGGGGGGGGGGGGGGGGGGGGGGGGGGGGGGGGGGGGGGGGGGGGGGGGGGGGGGGGGGGGGGGGGGGGGGGGGGGGGGGGGGGGGGGGGGGGGGGGGGGGGGGGGGGGGGGGGGGGGGGGGGGGGGGGGGGGGGGGGGGGGGGGGGGGGGGGGGGGGGGGGGGGGGGGGGGGGTGAATACAATTTTCCTTAATCTTTACAAACTTTTAAATAAAAACGTTTTAAGATTCAGTTTATATAAAAACCAAGTCCTTCAAGGGTATAAATCTTCATCTCTTTACTAGATCTATATTGTTCTTGTTTATGTTCAAAGGTTTTATCAAAAGTTTATGTTTTCTTCTTGTTTTCTTTGTAATATACACTTGATGAAGGCAAGTTGATAGGATCTTTCTCCTCATGCATATGCATGTCGAAATCTATGAGAAAGATCCAAGGATTCAACAAGTTTAAGAACCAAAAGTGTTGTTATAGATTAGTAGCTTTTAAAGTGATTTTCCTTTTCATAGATCTATATGTTTTTGTATATTTTGAAAAATATATTTCTGAGATTTTTCATTAAAAAGATGTTTTTATGTTGTTGAAAGTTAGATCTATAAAGATTGGTATTGAAAAGTGTTGATTTGAATGAATGCATGTTAGATCTAAGAAAGTTGAATCTTGTTGTTGGATTATGAGATGGATATGAACTTGTATTAAGTGAAAAATATGTTAAAAGAGGTATAATAATCTGAAAATTTGATGTTAAGAGGTATAGAAATAAAGTATTAATCTTGAAAATGATGAACTCAAGTGTTAATAAAGCAAGAATGGTCATTAGTGAGTTGTTTGGACCCAAATACCTTCTGACAGAATCATTCTTCTGTCTTTGGACGGATAAACTGAACATGTGAGGGCCGTTTCAAGAAAAACTTTCAAAATAAAAGTTGTAGATAAAAGAGTTAAGTTTAACCTCCAACTGGAATCACTCAAAAATACTAAATCAAACCAAAGATATGATTTGTCTACCAAAAGTGGTCAAAACTGGATTTTTGTCTTAATGTTGAGTCAACTTTGACGATTTTTAATTTCTTAACTAATAGGTTTCAGAAGTTTAAACTTGGTGTGAACTGAGTTCAAAGTGTCCCTAACTTAAAATAAAATTGGGAGATTTTTCTTAAATGTTCATCATAGAAATCGTTTATAAAATATTTCGGGTCGCATAGCAGCAAGCATTCTGACCAACTTTGGTTTTGTAATTTTTAGAGGTAGTAAACAATGTCTAAAAATTTATCAAAAATTCACATAAATATAGGACACATATATGTCTCTGTATAAAAATCACCAATGTCCAAATAATTCAACTCAACCAAGAATGACTACTCAACATTTTATTTAAGTGACCTTTTATACCATCAATCTTTACAACAAAAAAGATGCGAATATTAACAATACACTTGGATCCCATAATTGATGACAACATAATGAAAGCGGCATTTCTTAGTGATGGCTTAAGATAGGAACTTACGTATATTAACCCTATCGTAGGGATAGTCTTGGCTTGGAATGTGATTGAGGAATATGACGGATATATGATCAAGGAAGCGATAGATGGGAAGTACCCATTTTGGATAAGTGAATATAATATGCGGCATGTCAAGGTGAGTCACAGCCCCCTTTCAAACTCTTTTATATGTTTTACTTGCGGGGTGAAAAGCATGATTAATTAAAATGACTTTCTATTATGAAATGATTCTTTGAAACAATGAAAATGATATGGGAATTATATTGTATGTTCAACGTGTTATATGTTATATGATGAGCTTGAGTACTGTCAAACGGTGGTCCCCTGTACACTACTATTAACTCATTTGAGGCCTGTAGTTAGAGGGTTGCGCAACTAGGATTCGTCCCCTCACTCACCAAGATGGCAGCGGGTTGACTGGCCGCCTGAGTGGCTGCCCTCATCTCCGGTCTGCCTAGGGGTGCTCTAATCTACTTTATATATTATTGGTCGTCTCCATGGCACGACCCATTCATTATTATTATTGCACGTGATTGACAGCATGTGCTTCTATTATCATATCTTCGGGACATATTATCATTATTATTATTTTGACGTAAAATGGTCTTAGTAGTGGCTCAAGAACAATCTCATCAAATTATGTCATGGTAGTCTTACCATTGACCAAGAGGTATTGATATTATTATGGATGGAAATTGTGGATTGAACATACGGTTTGGGTATTGGACCTTATATGGAATCTTGAAAGCTGTCGAAATTGGCGATATTGAAGTATCGATGACCGAATGGTTTCGGTATAATGAATGACTAATCGGCTGATATATTTTTCTGTCACGATAAATGTGACAAATGAGAACTTTATAATTTACCAGGGATTTCTCAACTATTTTGAAATGGATAGGTAATGAGATTTACTTGCAAACCTATGCACTCACCAACTACGTTTTCGTAGTTGACACTTTTTCTTCATGCTTTTCAGGAATTAGCTTAAACTTTGAGGAATTATATGCATCATGATTATTTGCATTGCACTTGGGAGTCAAAGATCAAACCTTGTGACGGGCAATGGAATCCGCCCTGATCATTGTAGTATATCATCTCATGTATTTGTTAATTGTTTCGTGGACTCAATATTCAAGTATGGTAGACGTATTGTACTTGGAAATTAGTTCACATGCTTGTGTATTGTAAAATTATTTTTATCACATGAAGTTATGGTGAATGTTATTTATAAACCTTTGTTTTGAATACTCGACTTTCTGTACATCTCACCGTTCCGCCTTAGTTGGGGTGTTATAGAAAATGGTATCAGAGACTAAGGTTATAGAGAACATTGGGGTTCCTCCGGGAATTCCAAAACTATAGCCTCTTTTCAAAACGAATTTTATAGTCGAGTCGAGCATAAGGTTGAGCGGACTAGTTTGAGCTTTACATGGTAGGACCATAATTAAACGTAAAGTCATGAATCTACGTTTAATTATGAGAGGACCATGTAAAACTCAAACGGCCACTTGGACTTATGTTCAAAAGGATTCCTTTCAAAAAAAAAAAAAGATCTTTATTAAACTCGTTTTAATGAGAATACGTGTTGCATTTAGACATTCACCTAAGCATATATAGTGATTCGAGACTTTCTTTACTTGAGGATTATGCTAGTTTAGTAGGATTCTCCTTTTGCACATTAGAAGAGAAATGAATATAAGATTGAAAGGCATTCGTCGATACATGCTACCCTATGCTATAACATGTGAATTTGGGCATGATTTGATTGCAATGTGAAAGCTTATAGTGTGCAATGTGAAAGTTGTAATGTGCAATGTGAAAGTTTGAAATATCAATGTGAAAGTTGGAATGTGCAATGTGGAAATTAGAAATATCATGTGAAAGTTTGGAATGTGCAATGTGAAAGCTTATAGTGTGCAATGTGAAAGTTGTAATGTGCAGTGTGAAAGTTGTAATGTGCAATGTGAAAGTTTATAGTGTGAAATGTGAAAGTTGTAATTGCAATGTGAAAGCTTATAGTGTGCAATGTGAAAGTTTGGAATGTGCAATGTGGAAATTAGGGGAGAAATGCATGCGTAAAAGCCTTACGATTCATGATGTTGAACTTTAAGTTGCATATGCACTTTAAAATAATGAGATTATTATAAGACACGAAATCATTTTGGGGTATGACTTGTTTAATTTATTGAGTAATGACGTTGACTATTTATGATCGATTTAGAAAGAAAATATAGGCCTGACGAGTTATGAAATTTCATGGACGATGTGGATATAAGAGCCTTTACTCTCTAAGTTTGAGCTATTTGAAACTAGCGCGTGAATATTGCGACGATTATGTAGTCATGCCTTACTAGTAAGATAATTATTGCACCCTGAGGTTGAGCTAATTAAGGACTAGTGCGTGAACGATTTAATGATTATATAGTTGTGTCTTATTATTGAGATAGTTATTATGCTCTAAGATTTGACTATTGAGAACTAGTACCCACTAGATATGATGATAGTGAGGTTAGTCCTTACTACTGATATAGATATGGCGCGTTGAGATTTGACCGCTTGAGAACAAATGATTGTCCCTGAGAAATTCATGATGAAACTAGATAATTTCCTAAGTATGAAAGTTGTCATTAAATACCCCTCCGTCATTCGTTCGCTTGTGCTCTTTTGAAAATTATCCATCATCATATTTCTTATGACACCGCTACTCAATATTGACATACGACAACGCGATATCATTGGTGGAACATCTTCCCACGAACGTTGGACGATATACTCTAAGAATTGTAGTCTCTAAGATTTGACTATTGAGAACTAGTACCCACTAGATATGATGATAGTGAGGTTAGTCCTTACTACTGATATAGATATGGCGCGTTGAGATTTGACCGCTTGAGAACAAATGATTGTCCCTGAGAAATTCATGATGAAACTAGATAATTTCCTAAGTATGAAAGTTGTCATTAAATACCCCTCCGTCATTCGTTCGCTTGTGCTCTTTTGAAAATTATCCATCATCATATTTCTTATGACACCGCTACTCAATATTGACATACGACAACGCGATATCATTGGTGGAACATCTTCCCACGAACGTTGGACGATATACTCTAAGAATTGTAGTCCTAAGATTTGACGCGACTCTATCCTTTTAGAAACTACACATAACCTTTGTATTCGATCTGAGATGGTGCGAAACATATGGAAACGCCGAATGAAGTTGGAGACTTGTGAAGGACGAGTGGTATTAAAGCCAAATTACGATTCGACGACGCCGATAGAACACATTCCGATATACATTCTAGACGACACATTATGGGGATTGTAGCTCCGAAATTTGGTGCGATATCTCTATAATAACACGCGTACACGAACGGTTATCCATATTAACTAAGTCGGTGTGACATATATTGACGTCATCGAAAGTTGGAGTCCATTGGGCAACGAAAGACAGAGAAGTGACTCCTTTAACTCGCGCAAGGAGTCTGATTCGAGCCTTAATGAATCTTTTGATTTCCTATTTCCTATCCCACTTATTCGAAACCAAATTATATATCCTTTATATTCTTGATTATTCAAAGTAATGATCATCACCGTTTCTCTTCAAAGGTTAGTACCCTAACGACGTACAACTTACTCATGTAACACTCTGCAATGGCGAGATCGAGTAACTAGAACCCTGCCCTTGCTGCGACATCAAGGGATACGAAAGACGTGGGACATCGGCCGTCCATAAGTGAAATACTTGGGATAACTATATAGCATAGAAGATGTTATTGGATCATGTACATAAAGTAGGGCGGAGAAGATATGTGGTGTGTAAGTCAAAGTACATGGAAGCACAAGCGAAGAGTATACTAAGCTTTAACTTGGAGAAAGAATTGAAGGTCTTCCCTATCTATGTTGATCGACCGAAGGAAAAATTGAGCGGCCGACGAAAGAAGGTCGTGTGACATGAAGGTCACCTTTGGATAAATATATGACTTCCCTAGAACTTGGGGGAGATCACTAGCAATGTTGGAAGACGAAAGTAATTAGAAGAAGAAAACCAAGGACAATAAGATAATTAGAATGTGTCGAGTAACCCTCAAGATGGAAGAGTAACAAAAAAAAAAAAAAAAAGATTCTGAGCTATCCTTTTTTTTTCAAAACACCAAAGCAAACGGATATTTGCTACATGAAGGAATCAGGAATTTGGCAAAATGAAGATCGTCAAGGATGGTGAGATAAAGTGAAAAGTAGGAAATCCCTTACATTTCTCTAGAGGAAAAAATGTTAAGGGGGTAATCACAGCAAAGGTAGATGCTCGAACAAGGAGTATGAAGTGCAAGATTATACTTTATCTTCCAAGAAGAGTTATTCACTAGCATCATTAAAGATGATTTGGAGTAGAATATGAAGTGAAGAAACGTCATTCGACCCAAACAAATGAAGTGAAGGCATTGACGCCATCTACAAGATGTGGTTCCGGGAGCGTTCATCTTTACGGCACTCCACACGTTATTCTCTGAATATCAATTGGAAAACCTCTATCGAGAGACAAGATATTAGTAGAACATATCAACTGAGCCAAGAGAAAGCGATATATGCTCAACACCCGAGTTTAGAAGCACGGGGAGTCGTGAAAAGTATCCCCTCAAGGTCAACGGTCGTAGGGAGGTAAGCTAAAACAAGATGAATCTGAGTGAAGAACAATTTGCAACACATGATTAATCGTCAAGGACCATCGACCCATGGAGTAGTGCGCCCAAGCAGGGTGAAGGAGAAAACAACATGGAATTGCTAAAGCTAGTAGTGAAAACAAATAAGAAATACGACGCTAGAGGTCAAGGCGCATGCTACGACAACGATTAAGGAAGTTGGGCGCTTAACTAAGTTCCAGACAACTAACAAACTCCGGGAAGAGCTAGTTATGGAATGTTTGAACGGAAGGGTGATAAGGATAATTCGCATCTGTGAAGAGTTAGGATCAAAGGATCCGTATCACCATGATCTGATAAGTACCCTTGAGATAACTGCAAGGACTAGCGACTGCTTGTGTGCTGTTCAAGACGACGGTTACTCTAGTTTGAGATGGATTAGAGTGACGAAACGGTAAGGAGTATGGTGACCCATAAGAAAACGAAAGGAAAATGGAGAAAACCGAATGGTTGAGAAAAGGATAAAGTAACCGATGTTTCCCCTAAATCATATTATACCACAATTTCTAAGGACATTAGGTTATTGTATTTGAAAAGAAGCTTAGCTTAGAAAGCTAAAAATGGATATGAGGCTCAGGAGAGCAAGGTAATTGAAAGTTTTGTAGAGGTCAGGAGGACCTAAGAAGGATTATTCTACAGGGAGAGTTCATGAGAATAAGGACATCGAAGTGTTTACCTTGAAATAATGGTGGTGATATGATTACTAAAGAACATAAAGATTGTGTAAATCCTATCATGAGGAATGAGTAGGTATAGCAAAGAAACCGAATAGGTTATATGTGCGATGTTAAAAGAGATTTGTCGGTGATGAGTCATAGATAATGGTCCTTCTAGCGTAAAAGGAAGAAATTAAAGGTACCTTAAAACGATTTGAAAGCCAATATCGGCAAAAGCAAGAGGAATTGGTAACGATATGACTTAGCGAATAACGAAAGAGGTGACTTTGGAAAAATAAGGGCGAAATTGAAGAACAAAGTTGAGTGTGAGGAACAAGATGGAACTATCATCATACAATTTATGATTCCCTCGAACGCTATAAAGCAACAAAGACGAAATTGGAAAACCCTAAAATGAGATACTACAAAGATGTACCTTTGCAATTTTAGTGCAACTCGACACCCCAGTTAGTATCACTTTTGTTAAAGGGGTAATCCCTTAACAAGTGATTAGTCACAAACGACGCCAATATTTTCAAGAAGCGACAAGCGTGCCCAACGTCAAACCAAAGAAGGATGAAAGTGAGCGAGAAGCTATTGGAGCGATTCTTTAGTTGGGGTAAAAGACGATAAAGGAAAATATGCAAGGTAACAATGGAAATGAATAGCCACCAACGACCGATATCCCAACGCCTCTCACTATTTTATTGTAACTCACGTTACGAGCCATTTGCTCATTTTACACCTCCGTATTGCCATTCTCATTATCATCCCACTACTTAGTATTGCTCTAGGCAAGATTGAAAGCCCGCAACGATTACATACGATTAATCTCCAGTCGCCTCAAGAGGTGAGCGACATTCGTAACCTTTTTCTGTTTCGAAGGTTCTAATCAAGAGGAATTTTAGGGAACCAAGGAATGGATGCCCCAACCCTAGAGTTAAAAGCTCGCAAGAAACCAAGAATCGTGATGAAATCTTGTTTGACTTTCCCACATTATATGTCTCCATGTAGACACTCCTACTGTTGGTCTATCCATTTTTACTACCGTACAAATGATCGAACTTCGAGGACGAAGTTTCAGTTAAGGGGGTAATGATGTAACAACCCTCAATTTCCGACTAGGACAATTTACTTAGACTTATCTAGGTACCTATCCCTAGAGGTTTCTTAAGAGATTTAGCCTTCCAGACATTAAGGCGTAGTGATACTTGCCGTCTAGTTCAATGAAATGCCCGTATACGATAGTTATCTTAGAAATGCCATAAATAATAACTATAGACGATCTCAAACTATGAATTAGTTCTAACCGAACTTGGTGAAATGTCAATGAACCGAAAACTTCATTTCAAGAACTCAAGTGATATAAATAATAATGTAAGACTCACAACTTGTGACAAAGTCGATAAATCTTACGAAATGTCCAACAAATTGAATCATCAAGCCAACTAAATTGCATTTGGTCATGAGAATACCATGAGCATCTTAAAAATAATTAAAACTCCTTAAATACATGAAGATGCTTGAGCAATAATAAGTATATATGTACGAGTCTAATATAAATACAAGATTATGAATAAATGGATTAAGTAACAACTTTTAAAATACAAACATATGCATATATATGTACACATACACGACACACATACATGTACATATACTAAGACAACTAATCAATTTATATGAACAAGCAAATACATGTTACACCTACAAAACAAATACCCACTTAAAATATATATACATATACATACTTACATACACACTTTTTATAAAAAAAAAGAAAAAAGATAGAAACCCTACCTTATACCTTGTGCCCCCCCCCCCCCACACACACTCTTCACACTTCACATTCACTCTCACATTTCTCTCTCAAAAATTCTGCACTTCCCCTTCCTTTTCTTCCTCCATTTTTGGCTCAAATAATCAAGAAAAACAAGAACAAAAATCAATCTAAACTATATTAATAATAAGGGTTAAGCAAGGGTTGTTTCAAGATAAGATTAAGGGTTGTTTCAAGCTTGGATTAAGGGTTATTAGGAGCCTAAATAGGTCTGAAAATTCTGCCCATTTTTCACCTTCAAAACCAAGTCCTTCAAGGGTATAAATCTTCATCTCTTTACTAGATCTATATTGTTCTTGTTTATGTTCAAAGGTTTTATCAAAAGTTTATGTTTTCTTCTTGTTTTCTTTGTAATATACACTTGATGAAGGCAAGTTGATAGGATCTTTCTCCTCATGCATATGCATGTCGAAATCTATGAGAAAGATCCAAGGATTCAACAAGTTTAAGAACCAAAAGTGTTGTTATAGATTAGTAGCTTTTAAAGTGATTTTCCTTTTCATAGATCTATATGTTTTTGTATATTTTGAAAAATATATTTCTGAGATTTTTCATTAAAAAGATGTTTTTATGTTGTTGAAAGTTAGATCTATAAAGATTGGTATTGAAAAGTGTTGATTTGAATGAATGCATGTTAAATCTAAGAAAGTTGAATCTTGTTGTTGGATTATGAGATGGATATGAACTTGTATTAAGTGAAAAATATGTTAAAAGAGGTATAATAATCTGGAAATTTGATGTTAAGAGGTATAGAAATAAAGTATTAATCTTGTAAATGATGAACTCAAGTGTTAATAAAGCAAGAATGGTCATTGGTGAGTTGTTTGGACCCAAATACCTTCTGACAGAATCATTCTTCTGTCTTTGGACGGATAAACTGAACATGTGAGGGCCGTTTCAAGAAAAACTTTCAAAATAAAAGTTGTAGATAACAGAGTTAAGTTTAACCTCCAACTAGAATCACTCAAAAATAATAAATCAAACCAAAGATATGATTTGTCTACCAAAAGTGGTCAAAACTGGATTTTTGTCTTAATATTGAGTCAACTTTGACGATTTTTAATTTCTTAACTAATAGGTTTCAGAAGTTTAAACTTGGTGTGAACTGAGTTCAAAGTGTCCCTAACTTAAAATAAAATTGGGAGATTTTTCTTAAATGTTCATCATAGAAATCGTTTATAAAATATTTCGGGTCGCATAGCAGCAAGCATTCTGACCAACTTTGGTTTTGTAATTTTTAGAGGTAGTAAACAATGTCTAAAAATTTAGCAAAAATTCACATAAATATAGGACACATATATGTCTCTGTATAAAAATCACCAATGTCCAAATAATTCAACTCAACCAAGAATGACTACTCAACATTTTATGAAAATAAGTGTTAAAACAGAAAATTCCAAGTAAAAGTTCTTCACAACAAAATAAGCTAAAAGTCACTAGATTGCAACTCTAACCAACTCCAACAATCTCGTAACAAAAAGTATTATAAACCTACTGAGAATATGTCAAATAAAAGTGATAAAACTTAACTTGGTTATTAAATGGCAAAGACAAGCCTACAAATCACTAATTCGGTTCATATAAGCACTAACCGAAAGCTTTAATTTGCACTTATCACACCACCACCACTATCCCGACTTAAGACACCAAAATATAATGAACATTCTGGAAATAATGAAATAAGGATGGAAATCCATATTGACGCATTTGAATTGCTTGGAAAATGAGGCTAAAATCACTATTTCGGTAAACAATTTATAAGCTTAGAATCCTCAAAATGAGCAAGACTCAAGAGAGGTTGAATTGATATGATTTTTCCCATGATAAAAGTTACCTAAAAGGCCTGAGGTTTTTAGCCAAAAAGTTATGTAGTGATTTCTAAGAGTTTCTATTAATTATTAAATTTAAATGATAATTAAAAAGGTAAATAAATAAATAAATAAATTATATAAATCATGAAATTGGTTAAATAATCATAACCAATGATGATTTTTCCCATGATAAAAGTTGCCTAAAAGACCTGAGGTTTTTAGCCAAAAAGTTATGTAGTGATTTCTAAGAGTTTCTATTAATTATTAAATTTAAATGATAATTAAAAAGGTAAATAAATAAATAAATAAATTATATAAATCATGAAATTGGTTAAATAATCACAAACAATGAAATTTCTAAGAATTTCTATTAATTATTAAATTTAAATGATAATTAAAAAGGTAAATAAATAAATAAATAAATTATATAAATCATGAAATTGGTTAAATAATCACAACCAATGATGAAAGTGACTAAAACCTACTGGAGTAAAATCATTTCAAGTCAAAGAACAAATGTCATATAATTTAGAAATAAAATTGGGAGATTTTTCTTAAATGTTCATCATAGAAATCGTTTATAAAATATTTCGGGTCGCATAGCAGCAAGCATTCTGACCAACTTTGGTTTTGTAATTTTTAGAGGTAGTAAACAATGTCTAAAAATTTAGCAAAAATTCACATAAATATAGGACACATATATGTCTCTGTATAAAAATCACCAATGTCCAAATAATTCAACTCAACCAAGAATGACTACTCAACATTTTATGAAAATAAGTGTTAAAACAGAAAATTCCAAGTAAAAGTTCTTCACAACAAAATAAGCTAAAAGTCACTAGATTGCAACTCTAACCAACTCCAACAATCTCGTAACAAAAAGTATTATAAACCTACTGAGAATATGTCAAATAAAAGTGATAAAACTTAACTTGGTTATTAAATGGCAAAGACAAGCCTACAAATCACTAATTCGGTTCATATAAGCACTAACCGAAAGCTTTAATTTGCACTTATCACACCACCACCACTATCCCGACTTAAGACACCAAAATATAATGAACATTCTGGAAATAATGAAATAAGGATGGAAATCCATATTGACGCATTTGAATTGCTTGGAAAATGAGGCTAAAATCACTATTTCGGTAAACAATTTATAAGCTTAGAATCCTCAAAATGAGCAAGACTCAAGAGAGGTTGAATTGATATGATTTTTCCCATGATAAAAGTTACCTAAAAGACCTGAGGTTTTTAGCCAAAAAGTTATGTAGTGATTTCTAAGAGTTTCTATTAATTATTAAATTTAAATGATAATTAAAATGACTTTCTATTATGAAATGATTCTTTGAAACAATGAAAATGATATGGGAATTATATTGTATGTTCAACGTGTTATATGTTATATGATGAGCTTGAGTACTGTCAAACGGTGGTCCCCTGTACACTACTGTTAACTCATTTGAGGCCTGTAGTTAGAGGGTTGCGCAACTAGGATTCGTCCCCTCACTCACCAAGATGGCAGCGGGTTGACTGGCCGCCTGAGTGGCCGCCCTCATCTCCGGTCTGCCTAGGGGTGCTCTAATCTACTTTATATATTATTGGTCGTCTCCATGGCACGACCCATTCATTATTATTATTGCACGTGATTGACAGCATGTGCTTCTATTATCATATCTTCGGGACATATTATCATTATTATTATTGCACGTGATTGACAGCATGTGCTTCTATTATCATATCTTCGGGACATATTATCATTATTATTATTTTGACGTAAAATGGTCTTAGTAGTGGCTCAAGAACAATCTCATCAAATTATGTCATGGTAGTCTTACCATTGACCAAGAGGTATTGATATTATTATGGATGGAAATTGTGGATTGAACATACGGTTTGGGTATTGGACCTTATATGGAATCTTGAAAGCTGTCGAAATTGGCGATATTGAAGTATCGATGACCGAATGGTTTCGGTATAATGAATGACTAATCGGCTGATATATTTTTCTGTCACGATAAATGTGACAAATGAGAACTTTATAATTTACCAGGGATTTCTCAACTATTTTGAAATGGATAGGTAATGAGATTTACTTGCAAACCTATGCACTCACCAACTACGTTTTCGTAGTTGACACTTTTTCTTCATGCTTTTCAGGAATTAGCTTAAGCTTTGAGGAATTATATGCATCATGATTATTTGCATTGCACTTGGGAGTCAAAGATCAAACCTTGTGACGGGCAATGGAATCCGCCCTGATCATTGTAGTATATCATCTCATGTATTTGTTAATTGTTTCGTGGACTCAATATTCAAGTATGGTAGACGTATTGTACTTGAAAATTAGTTCACATGCTTGTGCATTGTAAAATTATTTTTATCACATGAAGTTATGGTGAATGTTATTTATAAACCTTTGCTTTGAATACTCGACTTTCTGTACATCTCACCGTTCCGCCTTAGTTGGGGTTTTACATAAAGAGCAGGAATCATTAAAACAGTAAAGCAGTAAAGAAACAAAGACATTCTTGAACACAGATTGTGGTTTTCAAAGTAATCCTTTATTAAGAAATAATCTATACAAAGAATTACAAGGTTGTTGCGGAATAAAGATAGCCTATAGATATCTAAACAACCTCTGAAATGACAAACTACAATCAATAAGTTCTAGCTCAAGAGAATCAGCCCAAGCTGATCTCGTACAGACTAAGATGTGTATAAGAGCAGAGAAACTTGTGTGAAGAATGATTCTCAGGAAAATGCCACCCATATGCAATCCATGAATGAAGCTTTTATAGGCGAAAGCGCTCCTTCACTTGGTGTCCGTTGCAGCCACGTATTCTTCATTCAGTAGATGATGAAGGAATAATCAATCGTGCCTTTCATAGTACTTGTGGCCCCCCACGTACTGACGCACATTCTTCATCAACCAATAAGAGTATGGACACGCATATGTAAAACCAACCACCAACCTGGATCCTAGGATTCTTCCTAGTCACGTCATTTGTCTTTATCTTCAATCCAGGTTGTTATCTTCACTTGATTGTCAGACACAGATTGGGCCGTTTGTCAAAGCACCAATCTGCCTAAGTGTTTCCAAGCTGACTGCTAATCCCAAGCTGTCTTCCACTAACAGCTTGGTCTTCTATCTTCAATCCTCCTCTTCGACTTGGACTGAATGCTAACACATTGTTGATGCAGCTTGAATAACACTTGCTTCCATAAGATATTACAATTACAAAGTATGAAGCATGATCTGGGTCAGTTACAGATCGCAAGCTGTGTCAGCTTAGTCTGACCCAGATCAGATTACAAGAACCAAAAGATTACTAAGTGTTTATAGGTCAGATTTGTCATCATTAAATTTACAATTAACATTGGGACTTAACAAACACACACCAACACGTAGGATATAGATAACATGCTTGATGAAACCCAACCGGCTTCTCAAACGCAAGGTTGCATTTTGATATATGCTATTGTTGATTTAGTGACTTACTTTTAGTATATAATTATTAGTAGTCATTTCACTCATTGTTAATTTGGTATTTGGTATTGTAGAAAATGATGGTGGTTTTGCTCTAGTTGATGAGGATGGACATGAATATGATAGCGAGTTCCTTCCATTAAGTGATCGCACAATTGACGCATACAACACGCCCATGTCTCAATGATTGTCTTATTTTCTTGTCGGATTTGTACTTTCTTTTTTGTTGTTGGGTTTGTACTTTCTTGTTTCGCTCTATGGATTTGTATGGATTTGTATTTCTATGGAACTTAAACGTTTGTGTGTTTGTATTTGGTGGTTTGTATTTGTTATTTTGTTTGCTACATGTGAAGCAGTAGGTTTTTTAGTAGCCTATATGTATGTATTTCATGTTAAGAACAGTAGGTTATAAAGGTTTGTTACAGGTACTCCAGGAAAACTATATTATTTCCAGGCCATACAAAATACCGGCCAGTATTTACGAAATACCGGGTAATACCGGTATACCGGCCTCCTGAGGGCAACTCCGGTATGATTAAAATACCGGTATTTAAAACATTGGATATGACCCTTCTCTCTCTCTTTAGTCTTACCTACTGCTTTTCTTTTCTTTTTCTTTTAGAACGACTCAATCATATATTCATATCTATATGTTCTGTTCTTTTAAATCCACCATAGATCCACCATCACCGGCGTCCGTCCGGCCACCACAATCTTTCCACCAAGGTTCTCATCTCCTCTCTCTGTCCTTTCCTGTCTCTTCTCTTTTCTCTCTTCTCTCTTTTCGCAGCAACCTTCCGTCGCCGTGGACCTCTTTTCCGGCATCGAATTCACAGTAACGATATGAATTCGGCGATTGGAAGTGGGAAGTCAACGATTCGAACTGGACTCCCGGAAATGGCAGTCGATGATGATTGATTTTGGTTGGTGATGGTTGGAGGCGGCGGATGGTGTTGGTGCCGGGGAGGTGGCGGATGGTTTGGCCGAAGATGGTGACCAGATGTGGCGGTTTATGGCGGTCCGGTGATTGTAGGTGGTGGTGGTGGTTGGTGGTGGTTGTAGGCGGCGGTGGCTGGTGGTGGTTGTAGGCGGCGGTGGCTGGTGGTGGTTGTAGGCGGCGGTGGCTGGTGGTGGTTGTAGGCGGCGGTGGCTGGTGGTTTGGCGGGGCGGTGGCTGGTGGTGGTTGTAGGCGGCGGTGGCTGGTGGTGGTGATTGGAGAGGTTTGGGGGTAAAGAGGTAATTATCTATAAAAGGAGAGGGGTATTTTAAGCGTTTCAATTCCTTAATTGAGAATTGAAAAAAGGGGTTCCCCTATTATAAGGTATTATAGATATACCCAATAAAATTTTAGTGGGATTTTTGCTTGATGAGATCTATGATTTTGTGTAATTTATTGTTTAATTTTAGTGTTTCACTTCAATTATAATATATGATTTTGATTAGGTTTATATAGATTTTCTCCATAGTTGATTTTGCCCAGTAAACATAAAATTTGATTGGCATGTTTTTCAATTAGATGGTGTTTCTCAATATTAATCATTCTAATTGTTATATTAAATGGGTTTTGAAGAAATTATAATCTCACCTAACAACAATATGAAGAACAACATAAAGAAAGCAATATTAGTAACAACAGCAGCAGAACAATCGAAACATGACTAACTGGGCTTTGCCTTTTTAGATGTTTTGTTATTGATGTTTGCTATTTTTTTTAATTAAAGATTACTCCATATTGTATATGGTGTATGGTAATCACTTTAACTCACTTAAGAACTTGAAGATGTCTTTCGATGATTTGCTTTTTTTGTTTTTTTTTTTTCCTGTTAGTTTTAATATATTGTTACTGGTATTTTTGTTACTTGCTGGTATTGTTACTCAGTTTCATTTCTCCATCTTGATCTACCAAACAATGTAGTTTATTTCTTTCCGAATTCTCTGATTAATTCACTGTCATTACCAAACAAAGGAAGTTATTTTATTTCCTAGCTAATTTCATTTCTCTACATTTTATTTCTCTGCTTCATTTCATTTCTCTGAATTTCTCCCTACCAAACGTGCCCTAAAGATGGTCTTATTGCAACTTGCAAGTATAATTTTTGCGAGTATAAATCTTGCAGCCCACGACCCACTTCTCACATATAAACAGAGCAGCCCCCTTAAAAATGGTCACTGATTTAGGCTCACTGCAGCAGCCAATTAAGCAAGATCAGCCCGTTTCCACTACAAGCCCACTCTACTTCCAGGAATTTTTCAAGATATCTATGGGCCTGGGATGCTCGTAATGTCTACTGTGTTAACAGAAAACTAAATACTCTATTGGGTATTGTGACTATTGTCTATGTTAATATGTTATCCATCGCAACTGGTCGAGAGAGTACGATACATCGGTGTAAAAGATTGATACACCAAAAATGTGTACATACTCAAAACTTAATTATATTATACTAGATCTAATATGATATACGGATTGAGTATATATATATATTGTAAAGTAACTGTTCTTACATGAAAGAAAACTTGGACGGATAACATAAATCAATCGAAGTCTATAATTTATAAATCGCAAAAATATGATTCAATTTAATATGTGTTTGATTTTTGTTTATATAAGCAAACCAATTGAAGAAAAAACATCTTATAAGTTAAATAGTTAATAGTCCTAGTTAACATCTTATATACTTTTTTTGAAAAAATTAACCATTGCTATATTAATTATTTTTTATTTTGTTGCTGTATATTATTTTATTTATTCTTATCGATTAAGAAACGCTGGTCACACCTATCCTAAAAGAATATATGTTTTTTTTTTTTTGTTTTTTTTTTATGAATGTCTTGTTAGAATTATCGAAAGAATAGGATAAATGTTTCATGGGTTAATGTAAGGGTCCATAGTTGTCGACTCATAACTTTTGACTCGACTCTAAAACAAGATTTTTGGACTCGTGACTCGGAACATGACTCGACTCGTAGGAGTCAGGACATTTTTAAATATTACATAATATAGTATATTTATATTTATGTAAGATCTTTATAAACAAAATATAAGTTCATTATCTTAATATATTTACCAAAATATTACATATTCAATAGTGTTTAGTCAAAAACTTACAATATATCTTCTAATTCGCAATAAAAGGATCAAAACTACATAGACAACACACAAAGTAATGTAGCAATAACTACATGGTCTCGGGCATTTACCTCTTCGGACGCGTGCAGGCCGTGTTATCGCACCCTTGGTCTCCAGGGGTGCCTTCGGGTTCCAACCGCTAGCATACTGCCCGCTTGGATGTCACTGCTAGGGTTCGAATGTAACATCCGTGAATTTTGACCCGTTGACTTTTCGTGTAATATGACTAACAATTTAAGTTAATGAATTATTTGAGTCGTTTTGGTGAATTAAATGACAATGTGTTATATTCGGGTCGATAATATGTTTTGATCGGTGTTTAAATGTGTAACGATTGTAAATTGGCTAGAGAAGAGAAACGTGTCGGCCCGTGGGTAGTCCATGACCCACCAGCAACCAATGACCCATTTCCCTCCTTATCTCCTTCTCCCCCTTTCATTTCTTATCTTTCTCTCTTCCTCTCAAGTAAAAGGCAAGACCTAAACCCATTTCAATTCTTCACCTCTCTAACATCGATTGGTGTTTTGAAACTGATATAACCCTAGAATCATCGCCATCTATACCACATTATCGTCTTATCGAAGAATCAAAGGTTGAAGTTCTTGCATTTTAACCCATTTGACCTAATTTCGGGTTTGGGCTCAAGAAGGAAGTTTTGGTAAGTCTAATTCATCCCATTTACTTCTATCTATGTTAATTTACTCGTTTCTAGTCACCTCGTACATTTACAAGTTCTAAATCGCCTTAAAATGAGTTTTGGGTCGAATTAGGGTTTGGCTAGGTTTAGATCGATTTGGAGAAATTGGTGATGTTATGGATGGAAATACGGGTTTGGGCAAGTGTATTTAGGTGTTAGAATGTCAAATGTATCATCAAAACGAGTCTTGTAACCTTAGATGTCGATTTAGGGTTTTGGTTCAAGAGAAAAATAGTTTTGGGTTCTTGTTTTCTGCCCTTGCTGCTGCTGGTCGTGTTGCTGCCCAGTATGGGGCGTAACCTACGGCCCTGTGGGGCGTAGGTTACGCTAGGTATAGTTTGTTGGGGCGTAAGTTACGGCCCTTCGGGGCGTAGCTTACGCTGAAGTTTTACCTTACGCCAAAAACCCACTGTTTACGCCACTCCAGACGCCAAAACCTTCATTTGTAGGGCACCGTACCTTACGCCCCTTTTGACCGTAGCTTACGCCTGGTGGTTTTGAACCACCGTAACCTACGCCAGTTTAGGGCGTAGGTTACGCCCCCTTTGTTGCTGAATTTTCTTGTTTGACCTAGTTGCCTTCCAGAACCCTAATAACGCTTCGAGCATCGTTCTAAATCACTTCTTAACTTATTTAACAATGATTAAGAGTCTTAAAAGTCATTTAACGTTGGGATGCACCTTGGAACCCTAATTAGGGTTTTGCCGAGTATTTGATAATTACGTATATGTGTTATGTATGTTGACGTGAATGTATATGATCGATATTTAGGTGTTGGACGTGAGGTGAACTTTGTACGGCAGTAACTCAACTTTATATCAATCTTAGCTTTTCTTAACCAATCGAGGTGAGTTTCGTATCTCCCTACTCGCTTGAGATTCGGGCTGAAAAGTGTAAACTTGCGTGTTTGCTTGCATTCGTTGATTGATTGATTGATCGTTCTAGTTGTTGGAATTATGTGACGGTTCATTTCGTTTGAGTGACTTGGTTTATGTTGTTAAGTATTTCATTAATATTAGGATAGACGTACATACATGGAAGTCAGTTATGCCTTCATTGGGTTCTAGATGTGGTGGGAAGGCTGCGGGTGACCCTATATATAAGCATCTGGGACGTGAAGAAAGTAGAATCCTCTTAAGTGTATGTACGTATAGAATTGGTGTTGATATTGATTGTGGGCTCATGGTTGTCGGCTATCGATTGTAGGTTCATGTTCATCGTATATTGATTGTTGGTTTATGATTGATGCATTTACATTTGATTGTAAGCATTGCATACTTTGCTGATGAGCCCTCGGCAGGGGATTGCCGACATCCTGGTGTATAGATGTATGCACCCATTTTGGATGTAGATCTTGACCCCGAGTATATAGACATATATATCTTGATGTTTTTGAGATGCCGCTTTGTTCATGGTGATAACAAGCGAGTATCGTTGCATAGGTGACCGGAGATCACGCATAAGATAGGCATTTTGGCTTACTTACGCATATGGCATTGCTTGATACTCATATCATTTATGCATTTCTTATTACACGCTTTTTGTACTTGTGTAATCTTGTTGTTGGACATTATTGTGTTTCTCAGAGGCTCACTGTAAGTCATGTCTAGCCTCTACGCGTATTTTGTGATTTATTGCCGCTGGTTCCTTATGGACCATTGCTACGAACTCACCAACCTTGTGTTGACTATGCTTAGTACACTTTTCAGGTAATCAGGTTCTCCCCGGACGTGGAGTTTAGTTGCTTGCTTGCTGTTAACCCGGGCCTTGGACTTTATGAATCAAGGATTCATCGACCTTCTTTTTTGCATTATGCTTAGGATCGATTTGCCATCATTTGGATGTTATTTTGTAACTTTGATGGTTATTTGCTCCCTATGTATTTTGGTACTTGTTTCGTTTTGTAGTGGATTCACTGAATCTTTAATTGCATTTAGTTCATGTTCTACTGTAATTCCACCTTGTGCTATATGATTTCCGTGATATTTCGAGCCTCGGCTTGGGGTGTTACAGAATGGTGGCCCATGCAGGTCGTAGAGAATTAGGCGGTTTGACCTAGACTACGGCTTAAGTTGAAACTCTTCATATAGCATGCATGGTTAGGAAATTCGTGTGCAATGTGAATTATGTGAATCCCCGTGTGAGTTCGTAGTTAAGACCACTTGTGTGATGGATTGAATTCAATGTGATGAATGTGGTTAATATGATTTGTTGTTGTTATTGGTTGAAGCTAATTTGATGATTTAGGGCAAAATGAAGTGATGCCATTAACTTAGTATAATATTGTGGCAACCCTAAAAGAACCCGATCAACTCTTTTATGGTTACCCAACATTATAGCAAGTTCATGACATCGCGGATTGCGTACGTGTGGCTTAAAGTATAATAAGGAACCGATATGCTTAATGGAAGTTGATTAGGTGGAGGGCTAGCCATTGGTACACCCTGTATACATACCCGGTCGATAACTAGAGAGCATATCGAATTCGGATTATACTTTGAATCATTCGTGTTAGTTATTTGATTGCATGATATTTTGAGCATGATTACTTGAGTTAATGATAGACATTTGTAAAGAATTTGACATGATGGCATGCTAAGTAACAATCCCATAGGATTTTATCACTCTTGCTTTAGCTTAACGATATGAAATGAGTATGTGGTATCGGTATGAGGGCATTGACTACTTGTGTGACTAATATGTGAGCATTTGAGACTAACTCTCGGGTCAACGTGTCACTTGTTTTATAGAAATGGTGAGACCAAGGAGAGTCGGAACGAACTATAGGGCTGAATCGGAGGAACCTCAACCGGAAGCTCAACCGGAGGTACAAGGAGGTAGGGGTCGTGGTAGGGGTCGTGGTAGAGGTCGTGGTAGAGGCCAAGGAAGGGGTCGTGGTGAAGTCCCTGAGCCAAACATGGCTGATAGAGGTCGTGGTCAGAGGTCGTGGTAGAGGTCGTGGTAGAGGTCGTGGTAGAGGCGTGGTAGAGGTCGTGGTAGAGGTAGAGGTAGGGGTCGTGGTAGGGGTCGTGGTAGAGGTCGTGGTAGAGGCCAAGGAAGGGGTCGTGGTGAAGTTCCTGAGCCAAACATGGCTGAGGTGATCGCTCAAACGATCGCCAATATCATGCCAACCATTATTGCTCAAGTCACGGCAAATCTTGGGCAAAACAATGGGCCTCAAAACAATGAAGCCCCAGAAAATGGGAATAACGAAAATGCTCAACCTCAGGCCGGGGAAAATGAAGAAGAGGAACCAGTGAGAATTGATAACCGCATGCCCATGCATAATCAATACGGAGGATACCGACAGGGATGTATATTTAAGGACTTCAAAAGCTGTGGGGCACCGGAGTTTAATGGAAGGGGTGGTCCCACTGAGTGTATAAGGTGGTTTGAAGAGATTGAAGCAGTGATCGAAAGAAGTCATTGCACATATGACGACCGGATTTCTTATGCATCCGGCATGTTTAAGCATGACGCCTTGAGTTGGTGGAACCAAGAGATAACTTTGGGGCGGACTTATAACTTGGAATGGGCCGATTTCAAGGACAAAGTGAAGGCAAAGTTTTGTCCTCCCTATGAACTACAAAATTTGACCATTGAGTTTGCTAATCTCAATATGGAAGGAGCCGATTACAAGAGCTATGTTAGACGATTTCAAGAGTTGTCTACCCTCATTCCTCACTTGGTGGGTTCCGAGTCTCAGGCCATCCAGAAATTTGTATTGGGCTTGAATCCTCAAGTCCGATCTTATGTAAACTCCAACATGCCTACTTCTTTGGCCGATGCGGTTAACCGAGCCAGGAGTGTGACTGAAGACTTGTTGAGGAGCGGTGTCTTGAGCAAATCCTCAACAAACAAGAGAAAAGAAGTGGGAGAGTCGAGTGGGGTAAAGAAAATGGGAAGGTTTGACCCCAGAAATGCTAATAGGGGTAGGGTGATGGCGGCGGTGGAACCGGCCAGGAAAGCTTATACTGGACCCCATCCTTTCTGTGGGAGATGCAACCAACATCACCCTGCCAATGCCCAATGCAGGGCATGCTTTATTTGTAACCAAGTGGGGCACCTCTCCAGAGAATGTAGGGCTCCTAGAACGGGCCCAATGAATGTGGCACCTGTTCGGGCCGTCCCTCCTCAAGGTAACCAACGAAGAGGTGAATGTTTTGAATGTGGTAGTCGAGACCACTACCGTAATAATTGTCCTCGATGGGTGGGACAACAAGTGCAAGTAGCCGTCCACCCCAACCAACTACAAATGGTCGGGCCTAACCAAAACCGGGGACAACAAGGCCATCAAGTGCAACCACGCGGCCGAGCCTTTTCGGCCAATGCAAATGAAGCCCGCAACGATCCCAACGTAGTAGCAGGTACTTTTCTCCTTAATGGTCACTATGCAACCGTTCTATTTGATTCCGGGGCCGATTATAGCCTCGTGTCCTCTAATTTTGTTCCTTTGATTGATGTGCATCCTTGTGCCCTAAACTATGTGCTTGACATTGAAATGGTAAACGGGTCACTAACTAGACTTAGTCAAATACTTCGCGACTGTGTCTTGACTTTAGAAGACGTCGACTTCTTCATTGACCTCATGCCTCTTGACATTGGTAGTTTTGACATTATAGTGGGTATGGATTGGTTAGCGGCGGTAAATGCGACGATTGCTGTGGCGAGAGAGTTGTTAAGATACCTTTAACTAACGGTAGAATTCTTAGGGTTCAAGGCGAAATCTCCGATTCCTCTAATCCTAAAGTCTTTAGTGCTACCATCACAAAGGTAGAATTGAAGATCGTTCCTATTGTTTGTGAATTTCCCGATGTTTTTCTGGATGACATACCGGGATTACCTCCAACTCGTGAACTTGATTTTCGTATTAATCTTATCCCCGAAGCCGCGCCCGTAGCAAAAGCTCCATATAGACTAGCCTTAACCGAAATGCAAGAATTACAAACTCAACTCAAGGAGCTCCAAGAGAAGGGTTTCATTCGCCCTAGTCAATCTCCTTGGGGTGCTCCTGTTCTCTTCGTCAAAAAGAAAGATGGATCCTTCAGAATGTGTATTGATTATCGAGAATTAAACAAGCTCACTGTGAAGAACCGATATCCTCTCCCTAGAATCGATGACCTATTTGATCAACTTCAAGGTGCTAAGCACTTCTCAAAAATTGATCTTCGCTCGGGTTATCATCAACTCCGAGTACATGAAGATGATATCCCCAAGACGGCCTTTCACACAAGGTATGGTCACTTTGAATTCACCGTGATGCCTTTTGGGTTGACTAATGCACCAGCGGTGTTCATGGACTTGATGAACCGGGTGTGTCAACCATACTTAGACAAGTCTGTCATTGTGTTCATTGATGACATACTTGTATACTCGAAGACGAAGGAGGAGCATGTTGAGCACTTGCGTGAAGTGCTTGAACTACTAAGGAAAGAGAAATTGTATGCTAAGTTCTCCAAGTGTGAGTTTTGGTTGGAAGAGGTCCACTTCCTTGGTCACGTAGTGAGCAAGGATGGTATTCATGTGGACCCAAGCAAGATTGAAGCGGTCAAGAATTAGAGAAGACCCGAAACGCCATCCGAGATCCGCCAATTTCTTGGATTGGCGGGTTACTATAGAAGATTTATTGAAAATTTCTCCCGTATTGCGCAACCACTCACTCTCTTGACTCAAAAAGAGAGAACTTTTGAATGGGGCGAAAGACAGGAAAACGCCTTCCAAACTCTTAAAGATATGCTATGCGATGCTCCTATTTTGACACTACCGGATGGAATTGAAGATTTTGTTGTTTATTGTGATGCCTCGGGGCAAGGTTTGGGCTGTGTTCTTATGCAAAGGGGTAAAGTCATTGCCTATGCCTCCCGTCAATTGAAGGTGCATGAGAAGAACTACCCGACACATGATTTGGAATTGGGAGCGGTTGTGTTTGCTTTGAAGTGTTGGAGACATTATCTCTACGGCACCAAGTGTGTGATTTATACCGATCACAAAAGTCTTCAACACATCTTTAACCAAAGTGAATTGAATATGAGGCAAAGGCGTTGGCTTGAACTATTTAGTGATTATGACTGTGACATCCGTTATCATCCGGGCAAGGCAAATGTAGTAGCCGATGCCTTGAGTAGGAAGGAGAGAGTAAAGCCGAGGCGGGCTAGAGCTATGAGCCTCACGGTGGGGCCAAATATTCGTGACCGGATCATTGAAGCCCAAATTCAAGCCACCCTACCGGAAAACTTTGGAGACGAGAACCTAGATGGTATGGAACAACAATTCGACCGAAAGAGTGATAATGGGCTATACATGGTTGAAAGACTTTGGATTCCTATTTTCGGTGACTTAAGAACACTTATTATGAATGAAGCTCACCAATCGCCTTATTCGGTCCATCCCGGGTCGGATAAGATGTACTTTGACTTGAAAAACTTGTATTGGTGGCCGGGCATGAAGCGTGATGTGGCTAAGTATGTGAGTGAGTGTCTTACTTGCTTACAAGTTAAGGCCGATCACAAGAAGCCACCCGGATTGTTGGTGCAACCGGTGATGCCCGAATGGAAGTGGGAACATATTTCAATGGACTTCATTACTAAACTACCGAAGACGAGAAGCGGTCGTGACACGATTTGGGTGATAATAGATCGGTTAACGAAGTCGGCTCATTTTTTAGCCATTCGTGAAACCGATAAATTTGACACTTTGGCTCGTTTGTACATCAAGGAAGTAATATCTAAACATGGAGTGCCGATTTCTATCATTTCGGATAGAGATGCCCGTTTCAAATTGAACTTTTGGGAAGCCTTTCAAAAAGCAATGGGTACTCGACTCGACATGAGCACGGCATTTCATCCTCAAACGGATGGGCAAACCGAGAGAACCATTCAAACACTTGAAGACATGTTGAGGGCTTGTGCAATTGATTTTGGTGGAAGTTGGGAAGACCATTTGCCGCTAGTTGAGTTCTCATACAACAATAGTTATCATGCTACCATTCAAATGGCGCCCTTTAAAGCATTGTATGGTAGGATATGTCGTTCTCCTCTAGCTTGGGCGGAAATTGGAGAGAGTCAACTTATCGGGCCAGAAATTGTGATTGAAACGACTAAGGTAATATCTCAAATTAAGGAGAAGTTGCAATTGGCCCGTGAGCGTCAAAAGAAGTATGCCGATGTGAGGCGGAGACCGTTGGAGTTTGAAATTGGTGATTATGTACTTTTGAAGGTGTCACCTTGGAAAGGTGTTGTACGTTTTGTGAAGCGGGGAAAACTTGCGCCAAGGTATATTGGTCCTTTCAAGATTCTTGAACGGGTTGGAAAGGTTGCCTACCGATTAGAATTACCGCAAGAGCTTAGCGGTGTGCATGATGTGTTTCATATTTGTAACCTACGCAAGTGTTTGGCGGATCCTACACATCATGTGCCCATGGACGAGATTAGGGTGGATTCGAACCTAAACTCGTGACTCGGAACATGACTCGACTTATAAGAGTCGGGACATTTTTAAATATTACATAATATAGTATATTTATATTTATGTAAGATCTTTATAAACAAAATATAAGTTCATTATCTTAATATATTTACCAAAATATTACATATTCAATAGTGTTTAGTCAAAAACTTACAATATATCTTCTAATTCGCAATAAAAGGATCAAAACTACATAGACAACACACAAAGTAATGTAGCAATAACTACATGGTCTCGGGCATTTACCTCTTCGGACGCGTGCAGGCCGTGTTATCGCACCCTTGGTCTCCAGGGGTGCCTTCGGGTTCCAACCGCTAGCATACTGCCCGCTTGGATGTCACTGCTAGGGTTCGAATGTAACATCCGTGAATTTTGACCCGTTGACTTTTCGTGTAATATGACTAACAATTTAAGTTAATGAATTATTTGAGTCATTTTGGTGAATTAAATGACAATGTGTTATATTCGGGTCGATAATATGTTTTGATCGGTGTTTAAATGTGTAACGATTGTAAATTGGCTAGAGAAGAGAAACGGGTCGGCCCGTGGGTAGTCCATGACCCACCAGCCACCAATGACCCATTTCCCTCCTTATCTCCTTCTCCCCTTTCATTTCTTATCTTTCTCTCTTCCTCTCTTTCTCTCAAGTAAAAGGCAAGACCAAACCCATTTCAATTCTTCACCTCTCTAACATCGATTGGTGTTTTGAAACTGATATAACCCTAGAATCATCGCCATCTATACCACATTATCGTCTTATCGAAGAATCAAAGGTTGAAGTTCTTGCATTTTAACCCATTTGACCTAATTTCGGGTTTGGGCTCAAGAAGGAAGTTTTGGTAAGTCTAATTCATCCCATTTACTTCTATCTATGTTAATTTACTCGTTTCTAGTCACCTCGTACATTTACAAGTTCTAAATCGCCTTAAAATGAGTTTTGGGTCGAATTAGGGTTTGGCTAGGTTTAGATCGATTTGGAGAATTTGGTGATGTTATGGATGCAAATACGGGTTTGGGCAAGTGTATTTAGGTGTTAGAATGTCAAATGTATCATCAAAACGAGTCTTGTAACCTTAGATGTCGATTTAGGGTTTTGGTTCAAGAGAAAAATAGTTTTGGGTTCTTGTTTTCTGCCCTTGCTGCTGCTGGTCGTGTTGCTGCCCAATATGGGGCGTAACCTACGGCCCTGTGGGGCGTAGGTTACGC
>CM067175.1:3795738-3810926 GCA_034093135.1 Erigeron breviscapus
TGGTTTTCTAGCAAGTTGCTAGAGTGTTTTTTTTATTAATAATATCACTTATTTGCCGTTAAAAAAAATACATCTAATAACTTTTTTAATCAAGATATATTCGTAAAAAACTATCTACCAATATACTAAAATAAGATTGTAACATTATTTAATCGACACGTGTCATAATATTTATGCGACATGTGTTATTTTTATTTTTTTTTTTTTTTTTTTTTTTTTTTTTTTTTTTTTTTTTTTTTTTTTTTTTTTTTTTTTTTTTTTTTTTTTTTTTTTTTTTTTTTTTTTTTTTTTTTTTTTTTTTTTTTTTTTTTTTTTTTTTTTTTTTTTTTTTTTTTTTTTTTTTTTTTTTTTTTTTTTTTTTTTTTTTTTTTTTTTTTTTTTTTTTTTTTTTTTTTTTTTTTTTTTTTTTTTTTTTTTTTTTTTTTTTTTTTTTTTTTTTTTTTTTTTTTTTTTTTTTTTTTTTTTTTTTTTTTTTTTTTTTTTTTTTTTTTTTTTTTTTTTTTTTTTTTTTTTTTTTTTTTTTTTTTTTTTTTTTTTTTTTTTTTTTTTTTTTTTTTTTTTTTTTTTTTTTTTTTTTTTTTTTTTTTTTTTTTTTTTTTTTTTTTTTTTTTTTTTTTTTTTTTTTTTTTTTTTTTTTTTTTTTTTTTTTTTTTTTTTTTTTTTTTTTTTTTTTTTTTTTTTTTTTTTTTTTTTTTTTTTTTTTTTTTTTTTTTTTTTTTTTTTTTTTTTTTTTTTTTTTTTTTTTTTTTTTTTTTTTTTTTTTTTTTTTTTTTTTTTTTTTTTTTTTTTTTTTTTTTTTTTTTTTTTTTTTTTTTTTTTTTTTTTTTTTTTTTTTTTTTTTTTTTTTTTTTTTTTTTTTTTTTTTTTTTTTTTTTTTTTTTTTTTTTTTTTTTTTTTTTTTTTTTTTTTTTTTTTTTTTTTTTTTTTTTTTTTTTTTTTTTTTTTTTTTTTTTTTTTTTTTTTTTTTTTTTTTTTTTTTTTTTTTTTTTTTTTTTTTATTTGAGTGTTTGTATAATGTCTATAGTATTTTGTACTTGGTTTTCTAGCAAGTTGCTAGAGTGTTTTTTTTATTAATAATATCACTTATTTGCCGTTAAAAAAAATACATCTAATAACTTTTTTAATCAAGATATATTCGTAAAAAACTATCTACCAATATACTAAAATAGGATTGTAACATTATTTAATCGACACGTGTCATAATATTTATGCGACATGTGTTATTTATATTTTAAAAAAAAATTATATTCCTAATTTATAGTTACCATTTATTAATCAAATTCTTACTCTTATTATTATTATTACGTACTACTATTATCATTATTAGTTTCCACAATATTAATCCAAATATAACACTTTAGCATTATTATTCTTTTGATATGTCTAATGATACATTCGTGACAACTAATGTTTCATAAATATATTTACATCACATAATTTTCGTTACTTTCCTCATAGTTTTTTATTGTAATAAATATAACGCATAGTATATAGCAACAATAAAATAATCTATAATATAACTAAAAGAGGAGGTTGGGGGTACACTTGGCACCCCTAATCCCTCTTTGAGCCTAATCCACCCTCCTTATTAATCCTCTAATTTTTTAATATTTAATATACGATTTGTTATTAATTATTAATATTTAATATTAATATTGTATGTATATGATGTTAAGTAACCTATATCCGTGAATTTGAGATAACTATGAAATATGTTCCTATCCTATATATTCCTCTCCCATTAAAGTTTTTAAACATCTAGATTGATTCACAATCAAGCTTACGAATTTTAATTCGTATATGTCGTTCAAAAAAAATATATGCCCGTATCCTACTTCTCTCCCATTTAAGTTTCTTATTTATATCTTCTAATGATTTCTATCACCTATACATATCTACCAATAAACTAAAACAAAATTGAGATGTTCTTGAATTCTAACTCATAACGACTACCAAAAGGGTTTTTTATTTATATACTTTGTTCATATTTAATCATCATTATTATTATTTAACATTGAATTCTTATGTTATTGTTATTATTATCTCTTTTAATTTATTTTGTTGTCCATTATAGGTTCATTATGGCTTATTCTTCAACAACAAAAAATAAGACCACATTAGTTCATCTTGAAGATCTTAAGCCAACACATGTTAACCATCATCTACGACTCCGTGTTGTAAAAAAAAAAAAAAAAAAAAAAAAAAAAAAAAAAAAAAAAAAAAAAAAAAAAAAAAAAAAAAAAAAAAAAAAAAAAAAAAAAAAAAAAAAAAAAAAAAAAAAAAAAAAAAAAAAAAAAAAAAAAAAAAAAAAAAAAAAAAAAAAAAAAAAAAAAAAAAAAAAAAAAAAAAAAAAAAAAAAAAAAAAAAAAAAAAAAAAAAAAAAAAAAAAAAAAAAAAAAAAAAAAAAAAAAAAAAAAAAAAAAAAAAAAAAAAAAAAAAAAAAAAAAAAAAAAAAAAAAAAAAAAAAAAAAAAAAAAAAAAAAAAAAAAAAAAAAAAAAAAAAAAAAAAAAAAAAAAAAAAAAAAAAAAAAAAAAAAAAAAAAAAAAAAAAAAAAAAAAAAAAAAAAAAAAAAAAAAAAAAAAAAAAAAAAAAAAAAAAAAAAAAAAAAAAAAAAAAAAAAAAAAAAAAAAAAAAAAAAAAAAAAAAAAAAAAAAAAAAAAAAAAAAAAAAAAAAAAAAAAAAAAAAAAAAAAAAAAAAAAAAAAAAAAAAAAAAAAAAAAAAAAAAAAAAAAAAAAAAAAAAAAAAAAAAAAAAAAAAAAAAAAAAAAAAAAAAAAAAAAAAAAAAAAAAAAAAAAAAAAAAAAAAAAAAAAAAAAAAAAAAAAAAAAAAAAAAAAAAAAAAAAAAAAAAAAAAAAAAAAAAAAAAAAAAAAAAAAAAAAAAAAAAAAAAAAAAAAAAAAAAAAAAAAAAAAAAAAAAAAAAAAAAAAAAAAAAAAAAAAAAAAAAAAAAAAAAAAAAAAAAAAAAAAAAAAAAAAAAAAAAAAAAAAAAAAAAAAAAAAAAAAAAAAAAAAAAAAAAAAAAAAAAAAAAAAAAAAAAAAAAAAAAAAAAAAAAAAAAAAAAAAAAAAAAAAAAAAAAAAAAAAAAAAAAAAAAAAAAAAAAAAAAAAAAAAAAAAAAAAAAAAAAAAAAAAAAAAAAAAAAAAAAAAAAAAAAAAAAAAAAAAAAAAAAAAAAAAAAAAAAAAAAAAAAAAAAAAAAAAAAAAAAAAAAAAAAAAAAAAAAAAAAAAAAAAAAAAAAAAAAAAAAAAAAAAAAAAAAAAAAAAAAAAAAAAAAAAAAAAAAAAAAAAAAAAAAAAAAAAAAAAAAAAAAAAAAAAAAAAAAAAAAAAAAAAAAAAAAAAAAAAAAAAAAAAAAAAAAAAAAAAAAAAAAAAAAAAAAAAAAAAAAAAAAAAAAAAAAAAAAAAAAAAAAAAAAAAAAAAAAAAAAAAAAAAAAAAGGGTAAACTGTAATCAATATTTATATGGAGTTAATTTTCATATGTTTCTTCTTTAGCTTTCGTATTGATTAATGAAATCGTTGCGCAATATATGTATTATGTATACGTTATGAATTGGTAATGAATCTTGACGATCATGAGCTGATTCAACGTGGGGGATAAAAGTATTATGAACGTTTCCTTGAAATTTGTTTTGGTTTACCAAGAATCGATTTTATGGTTTGTCTGTATGTTTTTAATTCTTTGGGTATGTGATAACTAAATTGTAGTATGCTTTTATGTCAGAACCTATCATTATTCATTACTTGACATATCTTGAGTTCTTTTATCATGGTTTTATAGCTAAGGATGTTGTGAGGTTAAGTAATAGTGTGTCTCTTCATGTGGAGGCAAAGATTTTGAGGTTAAATATAAAATTTGACTAATATTAAGCTTACAGAAGTAACTGCTAGCTTTTGCTTTCATAATGTTATTATGATTGTTATTATTTGACCAGTGTGGATCTTATTAAAATTTTTCATGATAGTGAAGCTATTTCTTCAAATAAGGAAAATCATGAAAAGTTTGATTGTTTTACAATGATACAAGTGATAGATTCTATCTCAATGTAATGAATTGTCTTCATCAATTACTTTTGAACAAAAGCGTATTAATAATATTTCTTGAAATTGGATTAAGTACATAGAAACTTTATAAGAGAACTTACCAGATTTTTCTATGTTTTTTATATGATACTTGAATTTCAATTTTTTAGCTATGATTAATATATTTTGAGATATATATATATATATATATATATATATATATATATATATATATATATATATATATATATATATATATATATATATATATATATATATATATATATATATATATATATATATATATATATATATATATATATATATATATATATATATATATATATATATATATATATATATATATATATATATATATATATATATATATATATATATATATATATATATATATATATATATATATATATATATATATATATATATATATATATATATATATATATATATATATATATATATATATATATATATATATATATATATATATATATATATATATATATATATATATATATATATATATATATATATATATATATATATATATATATATATATATATATATATATATATATATATATATATATATATATATATATATATATATATATATATATATATATATATATATATATATATATATATATATATATATATATATATATATATATATATATATATATATATATATATATATATATATATATATATATATATATATATATATATATATATATATATATATATATATATATATATATATATATATATATATATATATATATATATATATATATATATATATATATATATATATATATATATATATATATATATATATATATATATATATATATATATATATATATATATATATATATATATATATATATATATATATATATATATATATATATATATATATATATATATATATATATATATATATATATATATATATATATATATATATATATATATATATATATATATATATATATATATATATATATATATATATATATATATATATATATATATATATATATATATATATATATATATATATATATATATATATATATATATATATATATATATATATATATATATATATATATATATATATATATATATATATATATATATATATATATATATATATATATATATATATATATATATATATATATATATATATATATATATATATATATATATATATATATATATATATATATATATATATATATATATATATATATATATATATATATATATATATATATATATATATATATATATATATATATATATATATATATATATATATATATATATATATATATATATATATATATATATATATATATATATATATATATATATATATATATATATATATATATATATATATATATATATATATATATATATATATATATATATATATATATATATATATATATATATATATATATATATATATATATATATATATATATATATATATATATATATATATATATATATATATATATATATATATATATATATATATATATATATATATATATATATATATATATATATATATATATATATATATATATATATATATATATATATATATATATATATATATATATATATATATATATATATATATATATATATATATATATATATATATATATATATATATATATATATATATATATATATATATATATATATATATATATATATATATATATATATATATATATATATATATATATATATATATATATATATATATATATATATATATATATATATATATATATATATATATATATTACCCTTATATATATATTATAATTAAATATTAGTTCTTTCTCGACATTTATATGGTTCTCATTTTAACTTTTGACTATATATATATATATATATATTTATAATATCTATTGTTAGGTCGGAAATCGACCAAGTATAATTTGTTCAGAAATAGCTTGAAGTTTAGTGAAGACGTCTGCACAGAATTCTGAGATGTCTCAGAATTCCTTCACTGAAGCTTCACTTCAGTTCAGATCGAGATAAATCTGAAGCATTCATTCTGAAGTCAAAGACTGAAGTATGAAGAAGAGAATCATCTCAGAAGCGAGCAAAGAGTGATTCTACCAGATCGAAGACTGAAGCATCTCAGTGTAAAGTATTAACTACACTTTACACTGATTACGAGGAAGACTTTTTACTTTACATACCTTTACCCAGTCAATAGATTTATCTATTAATAAAAGGTACAAGGTAAAAGTATAAGGTTGGAACATAGTACTATAAGTCACATCAACTGACTTATATACTCTTCCTAGTTGAGCACATAGGGAATTAGGTTTAATTCCTTAAATACTCACAACCACATTTGTACGATCTTGTCCACATCATCATGGACTTGGTCTATAAATACAAAGTCTTCTCACAACTTGCAAAGGGCTTGAAACTTTAGCATTGCAACTTATGAGATATACTCTAAGTAAACTTACGAGTATTTCCAAGTTATTTAGATCACTTGTTTTTCAGGATTGTTTAGATATTTACACTTGGGTGTTTATCTTTGTTCCGCAACAATCCTTGTGTTTGTTTATATTTCAATAAATCAAATACATTAGAAAGGAAACAACGTGTCTCAATGCTACATACTTGATTATACATGTATATATCTTATATAGTTTCAGCCATTTAGTTCTTGTTATTTACTTTAAGTCAATTGCTTCTTGTTATCCTTATCTGGATCGTAAACTTAACTTGTCCATCAAGATTGGCTTGACCTTCTCCTTGGTTCTCCCCCTCGGGGTGATCTCTTAATCAGGATCACCCTGATCAGCACCAAAATTTTATGATTTCTCTGTTCTTTCAGCAACTTTGGGTTATATTGTTTTGTAAGTTTAAGAAGCGCTGTATATTCTTCGATTTGCCTGGCTTCCTTAAACTTGTACATTGATTCCAGTTCAGGTCTTTTGGTTTAATGCCGAGAGCAACCATTCTTTCTCTATCCCTCAAGAAGTATCCCCGATTAATAAAGTTTAATTGTTCTTCAGTTAGCTCATTTGGAAAATAATCAGGGAGGACTTCCTCGGATGTGATTGCCTCTCGCAAAACCTGCTTGTAAGTAGATTTCTGGAAATTCTGACTTGCAGCTTCTGGAGTCTTTCTGAGTTCATCGAAATTGTTGAAATCTTCAAAATTATAACGTTGAGGAGTTGAGCTAGCACGAGCAGATGATTCTCCAACTTCTACTCTGCTTGAAGGACCTGTTTCAAAATAATCTAAATCTGCAAATTCTTCAAACACAGGTTCTTCAACAACTTCTACATTTGTTGGATTCTCAACAATCTCTGGTTCATCAAACGTTACATTATCTTTCAACGCTTCAACATCTGCATCATCTTCAGCATATTCAACAACATCATCTTCATTCACAAACTCTTCATCATCATCAACAACTTCAATTCCTTCATCATTATCATCCATATCAGAATCATCACCAAAACTTCTATTATCCTTCTTTCAATCTCATCATTCAAAGCATCGTTCTCAACATTCTCAACATTTTCAACCTCTGCTCTTTCTTCCATTAACACATCTCCAACATTTACTTCCACACTTGCCGATGTATTTTCAATATTGGCTTGACCTTCTCCTTGGTTCTCCCCCTCGGGGTGATCATCAGAATCAGGATCATCCCGACGAGAAGGAACCGAGGCCGGTCGGCAAGATTCTAAAGCCAACAGTCTGAGTTCAAAGGCAGCAAGCTTTGCATCATACTCTGCTTTTTGATTTGCAATTTGATCTTGTAGATCTTTAACCCTCTTTGCTGTTGCTTTTTCCCTTTCCCTCACTTCAAGAGCATTTAACACACCTCGTTCCGTAACACTCAACAAATCACCTTCAGACCTCAAAATATTCAATAACACTTCACACGCCGAGTCTTTTGTAGGTAAATTTGTTGATGTTGATGGATTTTCATTTTGTGTTGGTGTTCTTTGTGTTTGTGTGGGAAGTGGAGTATCCAACCCGGGGGTTGTTGGCACACTTGTGGTGTGACCTAAATTCAGCGATGCTGATTCAGGATTTCCTGCGGATCCTTGGGATATACCCTCACCAGCAGTTGGAGATTCAGTGGCTTTGCAACCAGAATCGGGTTGTGTCCTAGACTGTGATAAATCACTGTCCGGGACTTGTTGTTGGGTAACACCACTAACAACACCGGGGTCACTGAGAATGCCCGTTAATACAGGCTCAGTTTGATCCTGAGGAACAGCAGTGTCACTACGGCGTTCATACTGCTCCCCAGTCTCGGTCTGAGACCTGTTACCTGCGGCTAAAGCTGGCGTGATGGTAGCTAAGGCAGGATTTCCAAGCTGTCCTTGAGGGTCACACAAAGTGGGTCCCTCTCCGCTTGTTCCGGCACCAGTACGCAACTGGGCTTGTGAATCATCAGTGTCCCTAGGGGATCTAGACTCTAGTGCATCAAATGAAGGCGAGAGGTGGGGCTGGTCCTCTCTGATTTCAACACTCTCATCCTCCAAATGAGGAGAGTGTGGTGAGCGTGGCTGTTCCCCGTGAATATCTGAGACTAACTCCTGTTGTGAGGAGTCAGAATGGCGAGGAGAATCCGGTGCAAGCGAGAATGGGCAGTTCTCGACTTCTACCCTAGGGTAAATAACCCGGCTAGACTCAGTTGGTTGAACTATCGGAGGGCCATCGTTTTCTTTTTGCCCTTGTCCTAACCCGGACCGCTCATCCTCTCCGGTATTTTCAACCCCTCCCTCATTCCTTCCTTGTTCCTCCAGCACAACATCATCGCCAGTGCTCACATGCTCAGTCTCAGTATCATATTCAACATTATGCACAATATTCGTTGCCTGTTCAACATCAAACTCCACCGAGGCATCAGCTTGTTCATTTACATCTGCTGAAGAAGATTCAAGTCTTTGTCTTGCAGATTTAGACGACTTATGTTTTCGTTTGGATTTCTTCTTCTTTAACTTCTGCTTTAAGAGACTTCTAGCAGACATTTTCAGTCGTCTCCCTGGTGGTGGAGTTGGTTCAGCAGGTAAGGCTGAGGCAATAGGTGTTGGATTAAAAACATGTGTAGTATGAGGTGGTGTAAAGGTTGGTGGAATCGGTGAAACAATGGATGGTAAAGGTGTAGATTGCGAGGGTGAAGATTGAGAAAAGCGAACGGTTGGTGTGGATGGTGTAGATTGTGAAACAGGTGATGAAATAGGTTCAGGTGTAGCAACATCTTGCTCAAAAACAACTCTTTTCGACTTTCTTTTCCTCTGCTCAGAGGCCTCTTCACCACTAACCCCTCTTTTTCTTTTTGACTTACTAGGACCCTCACTTGGCGACCTATGCTCAGTTTGGGCAGGAGTCTGTTGGCTGTCAGACCCCATCACTGAGACTAACCACTCAAGATACGCCTTAAGGTGAGGACTCTGAGCAGGAACCAAATTGATCAAGAATGGTGGAATTGGAAAAGGTCGGACATTATCACTTCCAGTGCCTCTCATATTCGATTTGTACATAGCAATGACGCACTTGAAACTATCCTCCATCTTGGGAATATCATCATTGTTGTCTAGAACATCATCCACAATCAATGTAAAGAATCTGATATAAGGAATGTACTTCCTTTCTTGTTTGTCCTTCCCTTTGACAACTTGGGCCATCTTATCCCATATAATCTTGGCAAAGTCACACTCAACATTGTGAGTGACTGCATAGAAGATGGACAAGGAATGTTTTGTCATTGCATCAATTCCTTTTTGTGAAGGCATCAGACATGTAACCAGAACATTATACATCGTATGCCAGAGAGAAGCTATTTTCATTCTTTTAAAGTCTCTCATTGTGGCCAATTCTCCGTCATAACCCAGAGAATGAACTGCATCTAGCATCTCTTCAATAGAAGGCAGTTCTTCATATACTTCATGTTCAGGAAAGCCAATTACAGTTCTGAACTCATTTAAATTGAATGTGCATTCAACTTCATTATTTCCAGATCTAAGAGTGAATCGGAAGAAATCTTCAGTGTTTCTTCTCTTACTTGCTTTGACATATTCAATCGATTCCCATAGATCAAAGATATATTGTTCTGGAACTACTGCACCATTTGTTAAAGCAACTCTCAGAGGATGATGACTTAAAATCTCAGTAATGATTGGAAATCTTGTATTGAAAGGAATGTGCAGAGCTTGATTTGCTTGCATTTTCATTGTAGCTCCTTCTTGAAACATCACCATCTTATTTTTCTCTTTTTATGAATTTTCTGAGAAAATAAACTGACCAAAAGAAAATTTTGACCAGACATTTATTTTAGTAAACAACAAATACAAAGAAAAAATAGAAGATAAAAGAAATGACATATAGAATCTCATAAGTATTAAAAGATAAGATACATAAGGTAGTACACAAAGGCCTTTTCATTACTTAGAAAAATTTCAAGTAAAACATGCATTTGCCGAGCTGGGAGCTCTGCAAATGGCCTTTTCATTACTTAGAAAAATTTCAAGTAAAACATGCATTTGCCGAGCTGGGAGCTCTGCAAATGGCCTTTTCATTACTTAGAAAAATTTCAAGTAAAACATGCATTTGCCGAGCTGGGAGCTCTGCAAATGGCCTTTTCATTACTTAGAAAAATTTCAAGTAAAACATGCATTTGCCGAGCTGGGAGCTCTGCAAATGGCCTTTTCATTACTTAGAAAAATTTCAAGTAAAACATGCATTTGCCGAGCTGGGAGCTCTGCAAATGGCCTTTTCATTACTTAGAAAAATTTCAAGTAAAACATGCATTTGCCGAGCTGGGAGCTCTGCAAATGGCCTTTTCATTACTTAGAAAAATTTCAAGTAAAACATGCATTTGCCGAGCTGGGAGCTCTGCAAATGGCCTTTTCATTACTTAGAAAAATTTCAAGTAAAACATGCATTTGCCGAGCTGGGAGCTCTGCAAATGGCCTTTTCATTACTTAGAAAAATTTCAAGTAAAACATGCATTTGCCGAGCTGGGAGCTCTGCAAATGGCCTTTTCATTACTTAGAAAAATTTCAAGTAAAACATGCATTTGCCGAGCTGGGAGCTCTGCAAATGGCCTTTTCATTACTTAGAAAAATTTCAAGTAAAACATGCATTTGCCGAGCTGGGAGCTCTGCAAATGGCCTTTTCATTACTTAGAAAAATTTCAAGTAAAACATGCATTTGCCGAGCTGGGAGCTCTGCAAATGGCCTTTTCATTACTTAGAAAAATTTCAAGTAAAACATGCATTTGCCGAGCTGGGAGCTCTGCAAATGGCCTTTTCATTACTTAGAAAAATTTCAAGTAAAACATGCATTTGCCGAGCTGGGAGCTCTGCAAATGGCCTTTTCATTACTTAGAAAAATTTCAAGTAAAACATGCATTTGCCGAGCTGGGAGCTCTGCAAATGGCCTTTTCATTACTTAGAAAAATTTCAAGTAAAACATGCATTTGCCGAGCTGGGAGCTCTGCAAATGGCCTTTTCATTACTTAGAAAAATTTCAAGTAAAACATGCATTTGCCGAGCTGGGAGCTCTGCAAATGGCCTTTTCATTACTTAGAAAAATTTCAAGTAAAACATGCATTTGCCGAGCTGGGAGCTCTGCAAATGGCCTTTTCATTACTTAGAAAAATTTCAAGTAAAACATGCATTTGCCGAGCTGGGAGCTCTGCAAATGGCCTTTTCATTACTTAGAAAAATTTCAAGTAAAACATGCATTTGCCGAGCTGGGAGCTCTGCAAATGGCCTTTTCATTACTTAGAAAAATTTCAAGTAAAACATGCATTTGCCGAGCTGGGAGCTCTGCAAATGGCCTTTTCATTACTTAGAAAAATTTCAAGTAAAACATGCATTTGCCGAGCTGGGAGCTCTGCAAATGGCCTTTTCATTACTTAGAAAAATTTCAAGTAAAACATGCATTTGCCGAGCTGGGAGCTCTGCAAATGGCCTTTTCATTACTTAGAAAAATTTCAAGTAAAACATGCATTTGCCGAGCTGGGAGCTCTGCAAATGGCCTTTTCATTACTTAGAAAAATTTCAAGTAAAACATGCATTTGCCGAGCTGGGAGCTCTGCAAATGGCCTTTTCATTACTTAGAAAAATTTCAAGTAAAACATGCATTTGCCGAGCTGGGAGCTCTGCAAATGGCCTTTTCATTACTTAGAAAAATTTCAAGTAAAACATGCATTTGCCGAGCTGGGAGCTCTGCAAATGGCCTTTTCATTACTTAGAAAAATTTCAAGTAAAACATGCATTTGCCGAGCTGGGAGCTCTGCAAATGGCCTTTTCATTACTTAGAAAAATTTCAAGTAAAACATGCATTTGCCGAGCTGGGAGCTCTGCAAATGGCCTTTTCATTACTTAGAAAAATTTCAAGTAAAACATGCATTTGCCGAGCTGGGAGCTCTGCAAATGGCCTTTTCATTACTTAGAAAAATTTCAAGTAAAACATGCATTTGCCGAGCTGGGAGCTCTGCAAATGGCCTTTTCATTACTTAGAAAAATTTCAAGTAAAACATGCATTTGCCGAGCTGGGAGCTCTGCAAATGGCCTTTTCATTACTTAGAAAAATTTCAAGTAAAACATGCATTTGCCGAGCTGGGAGCTCTGCAAATGGCCTTTTCATTACTTAGAAAAATTTCAAGTAAAACATGCATTTGCCGAGCTGGGAGCTCTGCAAATGGCCTTTTCATTACTTAGAAAAATTTCAAGTAAAACATGCATTTGCCGAGCTGGGAGCTCTGCAAATGGCCTTTTCATTACTTAGAAAAATTTCAAGTAAAACATGCATTTGCCGAGCTGGGAGCTCTGCAAATGGCCTTTTCATTACTTAGAAAAATTTCAAGTAAAACATGCATTTGCCGAGCTGGGAGCTCTGCAAATGGCCTTTTCATTACTTAGAAAAATTTCAAGTAAAACATGCATTTGCCGAGCTGGGAGCTCTGCAAATGGCCTTTTCATTACTTAGAAAAATTTCAAGTAAAACATGCATTTGCCGAGCTGGGAGCTCTGCAAATGGCCTTTTCATTACTTAGAAAAATTTCAAGTAAAACATGCATTTGCCGAGCTGGGAGCTCTGCAAATGGCCTTTTCATTACTTAGAAAAATTTCAAGTAAAACATGCATTTGCCGAGCTGGGAGCTCTGCAAATGGCCTTTTCATTACTTAGAAAAATTTCAAGTAAAACATGCATTTGCCGAGCTGGGAGCTCTGCAAATGGCCTTTTCATTACTTAGAAAAATTTCAAGTAAAACATGCATTTGCCGAGCTGGGAGCTCTGCAAATGGCCTTTTCATTACTTAGAAAAATTTCAAGTAAAACATGCATTTGCCGAGCTGGGAGCTCTGCAAATGGCCTTTTCATTACTTAGAAAAATTTCAAGTAAAACATGCATTTGCCGAGCTGGGAGCTCTGCAAATGGCCTTTTCATTACTTAGAAAAATTTCAAGTAAAACATGCATTTGCCGAGCTGGGAGCTCTGCAAATGGCCTTTTCATTACTTAGAAAAATTTCAAGTAAAACATGCATTTGCCGAGCTGGGAGCTCTGCAAATGGCCTTTTCATTACTTAGAAAAATTTCAAGTAAAACATGCATTTGCCGAGCTGGGAGCTCTGCAAATGGCCTTTTCATTACTTAGAAAAATTTCAAGTAAAACATGCATTTGCCGAGCTGGGAGCTCTGCAAATGGCCTTTTCATTACTTAGAAAAATTTCAAGTAAAACATGCATTTGCCGAGCTGGGAGCTCTGCAAATGGCCTTTTCATTACTTAGAAAAATTTCAAGTAAAACATGCATTTGCCGAGCTGGGAGCTCTGCAAATGGCCTTTTCATTACTTAGAAAAATTTCAAGTAAAACATGCATTTGCCGAGCTGGGAGCTCTGCAAATGGCCTTTTCATTACTTAGAAAAATTTCAAGTAAAACATGCATTTGCCGAGCTGGGAGCTCTGCAAATGGCCTTTTCATTACTTAGAAAAATTTCAAGTAAAACATGCATTTGCCGAGCTGGGAGCTCTGCAAATGGCCTTTTCATTACTTAGAAAAATTTCAAGTAAAACATGCATTTGCCGAGCTGGGAGCTCTGCAAATGGCCTTTTCATTACTTAGAAAAATTTCAAGTAAAACATGCATTTGCCGAGCTGGAGCTCTGCAAATGGCCTTTTCATTACTTAGAAAAATTTCAAGTAAAACATGCATTTGCCGAGCTGGGAGCTCTGCAAATGGCCTTTTCATTACTTAGAAAAATTTCAAGTAAAACATGCATTTGCCGAGCTGGGAGCTCTGCAAATGGCCTTTTCATTACTTAGAAAAATTTCAAGTAAAACATGCATTTGCCGAGCTGGAGCTCTGCAAATGGCCTTTTCATTACTTAGAAAAATTTCAAGTAAAACATGCATTTGCCGAGCTGGGAGCTCTGCAAATGGCCTTTTCATTACTTAGAAAAATTTCAAGTAAAACATGCATTTGCCGAGCTGGGAGCTCTGCAAATGGCCTTTTCATTACTTAGAAAAATTTCAAGTAAAACATGCATTTGCCGAGCTGGGAGCTCTGCAAATGGCCTTTTCATTACTTAGAAAAATTTCAAGTAAAACATGCATTTGCCGAGCTGGGAGCTCTGCAAATGGCCTTTTCATTACTTAGAAAAATTTCAAGTAAAACATGCATTTGCCGAGCTGGGAGCTCTGCAAATGGCCTTTTCATTACTTAGAAAAATTTCAAGTAAAACATGCATTTGCCGAGCTGGGAGCTCTGCAAATGGCCTTTTCATTACTTAGAAAAATTTCAAGTAAAACATGCATTTGCCGAGCTGGGAGCTCTGCAAATGGCCTTTTCATTACTTAGAAAAATTTCAAGTAAAACATGCATTTGCCGAGCTGGGAGCTCTGCAAATGGCCTTTTCATTACTTAGAAAAATTTCAAGTAAAACATGCATTTGCCGAGCTGGGAGCTCTGCAAATGGCCTTTTCATTACTTAGAAAAATTTCAAGTAAAACATGCATTTGCCGAGCTGGGAGCTCTGCAAATGGCCTTTTCATTACTTAGAAAAATTTCAAGTAAAACATGCATTTGCCGAGCTGGGAGCT